>CM060305.1:65145663-65153163 GCA_030674185.1 Monoplex corrugatus
CTGTGTATGTGTGTGTGTGTGTGTGTGTTTCTCTGTCTCTATCTCTTTCTGCCTCTGTCTGTCTGTCTCTCTCTCTCTCTCTCTCTCACTCTGTGTCTGTCTGTCTGTCTCTCTCTCTCTCTATCACTCTGTGTCTGTCTGTCTCTCTCTCTCCTCCAATTCTTTCATTTGTCCTCTTACACTCTTTCATTACGCAGTCTGTCGTACTGCCTGCTAGATGTGCATGCCGCACTAATGATGTGTTGTTGTGGTGTTAATGTAGTTAATTTGCCCGATGTTTTGTTTTCTTAGGTGTTTTTGAGTTAAGTTGAAGATGACTGTCATCTATTGATTCGATCTCGTGAACTGGGTTCATCCCATGTTCGCGAGATCTGAGTAGAGATTCACGCAGACAGCATTAGAGCGCTGACGAAGATGGCGAGAACGCCATCGAAAGCTACGGAACTGTGAGTAGCGATTTTTACACTGTTGGGAGACCTTGTTCTTCAAAATTGGTAGCATTATGTCTACCCCCCAACTGTTGAAACTTCCCCTACGTCTCATTCGCGATTACGATCGGACGATCATCACTACCTTTCGTGAATCAGAGAAATTACACCGCTCCCTAGCGAAGTTCAGGAACCATCTACACTTCACACTGCACTGCAAACATCACGGCGTCTTTCCCACCAGCCTAAAAATCAAAACTCCGATGAAAGGAACAGCAGCAAATAATATCATCAATCAGGCACAACGAGCACTCATGAACGAACGCATCAAGCAAATCAACACCCGCATCACTTGTCTGGAAGGGAAAATCCAAGACCTCGAGGAAAGACTGAGCTCTAGCACACTACCAGATGCTATGCTCTCCGAAATCAAAGAGTGGCTAAACAACACACGACGAATAGAATGGGACAAAGTACGCCAACGCCATCGAAAGAAATTCGAACTTCTAGCACCAAAAAACAACAGGAGACAACAGAATGACAAAAGCGAGATTACACCTGTACCGGAAGAAACAAAAAGAAAGACCAAAGAGAGGTGGGTGATCAATCTATCAGATCGCCAACTCACTAAACCTGAACAGGAAGTACTAGAGAAAGGACTAAATTTCGCCGTAGCCCCTAACAAGCTTCCAGTGGTAGACCTCATCACAAGCATTGAAACAGCTTGCAGGTATATTGGCCCTAATTCAGAAGAAGCCACACACTTAAGATCAGACTGTGTCAGAATCATGAAACAGGCCAAACTACCGAAATCCAACTTAACACCGGACCAAAGACGGGCTCTGGCGGATTTAAAGAACGAACACGCCACGATGATCCTACCAGCTGACAAAGGTCGTGCCACAGTCATCATGCCTAGACCCATGTACTATGAGAAGGCAAGCAAACTTCTGGAAGATACTACAACATATGAACGCCTCAAGAAAGATCCTACTTCCAAGTTTTCCAACAAACTGAAAGACACACTGAAACGCCTGAAAGAGACGGACCGCCTGTCATTAGAACAGTACAGGAAATTATACCCAACTGTGTCCGACGTCCCCAAGTTCTATGGTCTACCCAAAGTCCACAAGAAAGAAGTCCCCCTCCGTCCCATAGTCGCATCCAGAGGTTCCATCATGTATGAGACGGCTAGATTTGTGGCGGACATCCTATCACCTCTCGTAGGACACACAGATCATCACATCCACAACAGTGCTGACCTAGTGGAAAAACTGAGTAACTACACCCTCGCTCATGATGAACTCCTTGTGTCATATGATGTCTCTGCCCTATTTACCAGCGTACCAGTGAAAGAAAGCATAGAGATCATACGCCGAAGGTTACAAAACGACCAAACCCTCCACCAACGTACATCTCTCACAGTGGACGACGTATGTGAACTCTTGTCCTGCTGCCTCACCACCACCTACTTCACCTTCCAAGGTGAATTCTACCAACAAAAAGAAGGAGCAGCCATGGGCTCCCCAGTAAGCCCAATAGTAGCCAACCTGTTCATGGAGGATTTTGAAGAGAAAGCATTGGCTTCTTTCCACTCCCCACCACGATACTGGGGGCGCTACGTAGACGACACCATGACTATCCTCCCCCAGCAACTGGTCGAACAGTTCACAGAACATCTGAACAACCAACACCCAGCCATCAAATTCACGAGGGAAGTGGAACAGAACAACTCCATAGCCATGCTGGACACCCTCATCACCAGAACTGATGGCATTCTATCCTTCTCGGTCTACCGTAAACCAACTCATACGGACCAATATTTACAGTTCGACAGCCACCAGCCCCTTGAACACAAACTGGGAGTGATTCGAACCCTTACCCACAGAGCTAACACCATATGCAGTACCCAAGAGGCAAAAGACAAGGAGACAAACCACCTGAAAAAAGTGCTCACCATCTCGGGCTACAAAAAGTGGGCCTGGAACAGCCCGGGAGGCAGGAAATCCAACACCGCATCCCAACAGCCAGTGAAACAACACCAGCGCAAGGGACACATCACCATCCCATACGTAGGAGGTGTGAGTGACGCTCTGTCCAGAAAGATCAGAAAACTGGGGGTGGCTGTACATTCCAAACCTTCCAACACCATACGCAGCCAGCTGGTCACCCCCAAGGACAAAACCAGCAAACTCGACAAAGCTGGCATTATATACAGAATAGACTGCCAGGACTGTAACCAACATTATGTCGGTGAAACTGAACGCCCCCTTCAGAAGAGACTAACAGAACACAAGAGGGACTCTTCTCCAGTAGGAGCTCACCTACACGCCGAAAAACATCAATTCAGTGCGGACAATGTCAACATCCTGGACAGAGAAAATAAGTGGTTCCAGCGAGGAGTCAAGGAGGCCATCTACATCGCAGCCACCAACCCCCCGCTCAACAGGGACCGGGGCCGTTACACCCTGCCCCCGGTGTACCATTCTCTGATTCGATCTCGTGAACTGGGTTCATCCCATGTTCGCGAGATCTGAGTAGAGATTCACGCAGACAGCATTAGAGCGCTGACGAAGATGGCGAGAACGCCATCGAAAGCTACGGAACTGTGAGTAGCGATTTTTACACTGTTGGGAGACCTTGTTCTTCAAAATTGGTAGCATTATCTATTGAGTTTATGGTTTGTTGTTTGGTTTTGTTTCATTTTGTGCTGTAGTATGTGCTTTGATTATTTTTTGTACCGTTTTAATTGATTTTGTATACGCCTAGGGCTATTTTGTTTGGACTTCATGATTCATAATAACAATAATAATGAAAATAATAAAAATAATGATGATGATGATGATGATGATGATGACGATGACGATGATGATGATGATGATGATGATGATGAATACAATAGTAAGAATAGTGAGAAGAAGAAGAAGAAGAAGAAGACCAGAACAAGAATAAGAAAAACAAGAACAAGAAGAACAAGAACAACAACAGGAACAAGAACAAGAAGAACAAAACTAACAAGAAGAACAAGAAGAAGAACAACAACACGAAGAAGAACAAGAACAAGAAGAAGAATAGAAAGAAGAAGAATAGATAAGAACTACAATAAACTTTTCTATCACCATCCTATTCTTCTCTGAACTTATAAACGTTTTGTGTACAACTGTTACCTGGAGAATCCTATTAAATTCGTATCAGCACACCTTTATTTTGCCATACACATGCTCCAACACTGGTTAAGATCCAGGACTCAAGTATACAAAATCATATTCCAACAAAACAATGTAAATATTGAAATTCTGCGAGTGATCTCGCCAGAACGTATGTAAAATTGAAATGACTTTAATATTTCCAATGGTTCTGGCAGATAGAAAGGTATTCAGCACCAGGACCCTGATTGCTAATGCTAATGATAATGATCGTAATAGTTTGCCGCCAAATCTTGATAAATCAAAACTCCAAAACGACTGCTCACGTTCAGTCAAACAGGAACTTGAAAAACACGAAAATAGAATCAGAACGCGTATTTAATACATCCATACAAGACAAGACAAACGAATCAAACCAAAGCGCACACTCTTAATATTCACTAAAACGTTCACACACAATGACACAACTCAAGGACATAATATAGTACACGCATACTGGGAGGGGGAGGACAGGAGGGGAATGGACAAGGGGGTGGACAAAAAGGGATCTCTTCAAGTTCGACTTGAAGGAAGACAGAGAGAGAATATATTACTGCCGAAGAGACAAGGAAAGCTCTGTCCAGTTGAATGGACCAGACACACAAAATAACCAATTACCGACTGTAGTACATCTGTATCGAGGAACTTGATAAGAGCACAGTAAGAACACAATCTGTTTGTTTGTTTGTTTGCTTGTTTGTTTGTTTATTTGTTTGTTTGTTTCTTTCTTTCTTTCTATTTGTCTTTTTTGTTTTTTGTTTGTTTGATTTTTTGCTTGTTAGTTTTTGTTTGTTTGCTGTCTGTTTGTTTGTTTGCTTGCTTGTTTGTTTTGTGATCAATTGTGTGATGAAATGTTCGCTATTTGGTCATTGACACACACAATACAGACCGCATGCACGCACGCCCACAAACACACACACTCACACACATACACACACATTTGTCTCTTACACAATACCTCAAGCTCAATAGCAGTCGGCACCCAGATAACAAGGGAGATAACCATTTCCGTGTCATATTCTTTAGCGGAAATAAGCTGCACGTCCAGGAAGCCAGAGGAAACTACCACGCATACAGGAATAGAAAAGCACCGGGAGCAAAAATGAGGACGAAAAAATCCAGTCCTATAAAAATATAAGGGAAGAGAGTGAGTGGAGAGAAGACCAAGGAAATTGAGGCCACAGTAGTTTCATCGTCATCATCATGTGTCCTGCCGCGTGGGGTTGGCGATCATGGCCCTCCATATGCATCTATCCCTTGTAGCTGCAAGTACATCTCCCACCCTCTCTATCCTCAGCCACTCTGCAAGTCCGTCCAATAATTTCTCCCTGCGTCTACCTGGTGCTGTCTTTCCCTCCAGCTTTCTTGTTGTGACTAGGTGCTCTAATTTCTGTTTCCTCATAAAATGTCCCATAAACATTGCTTGTCATTTCTTTATCTTCTTCTTTAATGTTCTTCTTGTGTCTGCCTCCTTCAAGACCACAGTTTTTTTTTTTACTAAGCCATAAAAGAAATACGTGACAAGAACATGTGAGTAGAGTGTGCTAACATGCCAGTATATCCATCGACCATTTTTCTGTTTGATTATTTGTCTGACGGGCGCGGTAATCTACGCAAAATATTGTGCGGTGTGCTGACAGTGTTCTTTCATTTATTTTTTAGTTTTCTTTTTGTTTTTTGTTTTGTTCTTCTCTTTCTAATATCCACACATGCATGTGCACAGGAGCTCTCCTTTACATACATGCACACAAGCAAGCGCGCACTCGCACAAACACACACACACGCACGAACGCACATACACATACACAAACACTGTGTGCACACGTGCATACTAACGCATTCTTTAGCACCCATCAACATAAATACATGCAAACACAACGACAACACATACATGCATACACACAGACACACAGACACAGACACACACACAGACACACACACACACACACACACACACACACACACACATACATGTACACACACGCACGCACAGAGAGAGAGACAGAGACAGAGAGACAGACACAGAGACACAGAGAGAGACAGACAGACAGACAGAGAGAACGAAAGAAAGAGAGAGAGACAGAGAGAGACAGACAGACAGACAGAGACATAGACAGAGACAGAGAGAGAGGCACAGAGAAAGAAAGAGAATTCCAGGGGAAAAGTCTGGAGTTCGATTCTGCTTAAGCCCCCCCCCCCCCCACACACACACACACCAACCTCCAGCCCCCTTCTGGTTGTGACTTGAGAGTGGAGAGTGGTGATTTTTTTCTTTCTGATCTTTCAGGTTAAAATGTGTTCGTTCGTTAGTCATTTCTTTTAACGTCTATTCACAGATATGTTTTTAGACGAGTTAACATGTGTGCAAACCTGTTTGTGCTTAAACCGCCTTCATGTATATACTCGCACACAGAACATGAGGTATGCACGTTAGAGATTCTGTTTGTCATATGTCAGTGTCTGGTGGTCATAGATACATATATCACCCAGCATGCATGCCCATCTAATATGGAGTACGTAGACTATGCAGCAACATACCACCTGCACAGTGTGGGCGAAGCAACGTGCACATATGTATCCAAGAAAAATAAGAATGCTAAAAAGGTAAAAAGAATGTCTATCTGTCTGTCTGTCTGTCTGTCTGTCTGTTTGTCTGTCTGTCTATCTGTCCGTCTGTTTGTCTGTTTTTTCTCTGTTTGTCTGTCTGTCTGTCTGTTTATCTGTCTGTACGACCTCTCTTTCTTCTATAAAAGTGTGTTAACAAAAATTAGATATTCTACACACAGATATTTTTTCTGTTTTCTTTCTTTCGTTCTTCCTCTATCTTTTTCTATTTTTTTTCGTTCATTTGTGAATTTCTGTTTGCGTTCCTAACACTAGTGTTTCCTCTTTCACGGATGCGTGTATGCATACTTTTCAGCCCACACTTTGCAGGCGCGGTATTAATGCACAGCCCGCATATGCCATCATTGGTGGGCGCACATGTTTGATGTTTTTTGTGTTTTTCCGTAAGCCACCGAACAATGACCTAGCTTAGAGGATCTTCTTGTTCTTCTTGTTCTTCTCGTTCTTCTTGTTCTTCTTGTTCTTGTTCTTCTTGTTCTTCTTCTTGTTCTTCTTCTTGTTCTTCTTCTTGTTCTTCTTCTTGTTCTTCTTCTTCTTCTCCTTCTTCTTCTTCTTTTTTTGTTCTTCTTCTTATTATTCTTCTTTTACTTTTTCTTTTCTTCTTCTTCTTCCTCTTCTTCTTCTTCTTCTTCTTCTTCTTCTTCGCAATTCTTCTTCGCAATTCTTCTTCGCAATTCTTCTTTGCAATTCTTCTTCGGAATTCTTCTTCTTCGCAATTCTTCTTCACAATTCTTCTTCTTCTTCTTCGCAATTCTTCTTCTTCGCAATTCTTCTTCTTCGCAATTCTTCTTCGCAATTCTTCGCAATTCTTCGCAATTCTTCTTCTTCGCAATTCTTCTTCGCAATTCTTCTTCTTCGCAATTCTTCTTCTTCGCAATTCTTCGCAATTCTTCGCAATTCTTCTTCTTCGCAATTCTTCTTCTTCGCAATTCTTCTTCGCCTTCTTCTTCTTCTTCGCAATTCTTCTTCTTCTTCGCAATTCTTCTTCGCAATTCTTCTTCGCAATTCTTCGCAATTCTTCGCAATTCTTCTTTTTCGCATTCTTCGCATTCTTTTTCTTCGCAATTCTTCTTCTTCTTCTTCTTCGTCTTCTTCTTCGCATTCTTCTTCTTCGCAATTCTTCTTCCTCGCTATTCTTCTTCGCTATTCTTCTTCGCTATTCTTCTTCGCTATTCTTCTTCTTCGCTATTCTTCTTCTTCTTCTTCTTCTTCTTCTTCTTCTTCTTCTTCTTCTTCTCCTTTTCCTTTTCCTTTTCTTTCTT
>CM060305.1:65160663-65168163 GCA_030674185.1 Monoplex corrugatus
TTTGACTTGGAGACGTTGAGCCACATTTCGGCTGCATTGATTTTATTTTCTTCATCTTTTCATAGTGTCCAGGCTTTGCAGCCATCCATACATTAATTTAAAACAGAAAGCGCTATACAAATACAAGTCACAATTACTCTCATTAAAAGTACAAATAATTGTTTCTAAATTAGAGACAGTTAGTCAGAGGCAGAGGCAAAGAGAGTGACAGAGACAGAGAAAGAAATCGAGATGGGGCTAAACAGACAGACAGACAGACAAGTCTCATACTTAAGAGAAACAACAAGCGTGACAATTATTACAGACTACACGTAACAAATCGTTTGGTCGCATCCTGTCGTGATGAGCCACCGTCAGAATGAATCCCACAAGGTTTCCTGTCTTCCTGTCTGTCCTGTTTTGTAATGATTTGTCCTTCTGTTACCGACACGTAAAAGGCTTACTTCTTGTTCTTCTTGTTCTTCTTGTTCTTCTTCTTCTTCTTCTTCTTGTTCTTCTTCTTCTTCTTCTTCTTCTTCTTCTTCTTCTTTCTTCTTTCTTTCTTTCTTCTTCTTCAGTTCTTCTTCTTCTTCTTCTTTCTTCTTCTTCTTTCTTTCGTTCTTTCTTTCTTTCTTTCTTCCTTCTTCTTTTTCTTCTTCTCCTTCTTCTTCTTCTTCTATTCCTATTCTTCTTCGTTTTCATCTTCGTCTTTTTCTTCTTCTTCTTCTTCTCCTCCTTCTTCTTCTTCTCCTCCTTCTTCTTCTATTCCTATTATTCTTCGTCTTAGTCTTCGTCTTTTTCTTCTTTATTTCTCCTTCTTCTTCTTCTTCTTTCTCCTTTTTTTTCTCCTTCTTCGTCTTCTTCTTCTTCTTCTGTATCATCATTATCATCATCATCGATATCATCATCATCATCATCATCATCGATATCATCATCATCTTCTTCTTCTTCTTCATCTCTTTTTCTTTTTTTTCTTTCTTCTTCTCTTTCTTCTTCTTCTACCTGTTTTTCTTTCATTCGTTCTCTATATCGTCGGGTCACATCTGGCAATGAATGTGAGCATCTTTTCCAGTTCCTGCCGCCTGCCATGGACTTTGGAGGTATGAAGTCTTGGTCGCCCATGTCTACCGAAGTTCCAGATAGAGGTGACATCGTTGCAATTTATATTGAGCTGTTAGGCTCCTCTCAAAGAAATAATGAGCGAAATAACGAACAGATATAGGCGATATTGCTGCAATATGCATTCAGTTGCTTGATCCTCCCGACAAAGAGAGCCAGTTGGTGAAGGCGTTGATTTCAGTCTAGGGTGGGTGGATTCTGCTGATGTGCAGGATCCGGCGTCGCTCCACCCTGAAGAGACCTCAGTGGATGAGGGCCATTCTTGTCTCTAACACAGATGACCGTGTAGAAATATTTTGCATCCTTTCCGAGTGCTGTTGACATGAAAATTCATGTTCGCTATTGTACAATGTCAAAAGAGAAAGAAAGAAAGAAAGAAAGAAAAAGAAAAAAAGAAAGGAAATATATAGAAAGAAAAAAAGAAAGAAGAAAGAAACAAAGAAACAAAGAAAGAAACAGAAACTTTATGGAATGTATACACCCTTTCTTCTAATCTAAAATTCATTCTTTCAGTTTTATGGACCTCGACTGTGAGCCGTCCATGGACATACATAATACCGTTTTATTGTGTGTGTCCTATTTTGTTGGCTGACCCTTTTAATTTAATGAAAATATGTCTTTATGGCATCGACATTTCATTATTTCAGAGTGCTAATCGATGTTTTTAGAAATTTAATTTTGTCTCCATCTTAGTTTCTAAAGTCATCTCTCTCTCTCTCTCTCTTGTCTGTCTCTCTCTCTCTCTGTCTCTCTGTCTCTCTGTCTGTCTGTCTGTCTCTCTCTCTCGCTCGCTCGCTCGCTCGCTCTTGCTCTCACTCTATCGCTCTCTCTCTCTCCCTCTCTCTCCTTCTCTCTCTCTCCATCTCTCTCTCTCTCAATAAGAAATATATACACGAATAAAGAAAGAAAGAAAGAAGGATTAGAGAGATTTATTTGTAGGTCTTGTATTGCATTTGTCTCTTTCTTTCTATCTATTTTTCTCCTTTGTTTCTTTCTCAATACCATCTCTTGACACAAAGCACACGCCGAGCATGGGGATTTCACCCATCTTAATAATCACTTCGTAACTGACACCTTCTAGAAATGCTGAAAAAGCTCCTACTGCGTTTTGTTACAGCGTTTGTATTTTTGCTTTACTAACTCTAATTACTCGCCTAGTTTTCATCACTTTTTTAAGGGGATCTGATTGTGAAGTGCTATGGTTGTTTTGTTTTGTCATGTTCTGTTATGATTATTTTGTTATGGTTTGGTTTGGTTTGGTTTGGTTTGGTTTGGTTTGGTTTGGTTTGCTTTGTTTTGCTTTGCTTTGGTTTGCTTTGGATTTCTTTCGTTTCGTTTCGTTTCGTTTGTTTTGTTCGTTTTGTTTTGTTTTGTTTACTTTCCTTCCCTTCCTTCCCTTCCCTTCCCTTCCCCTTCCCTTTCCTTCCCTTCCCTTTCCTTCCCTTCCCTTTCCTTCCCTTCCCTTTCCTTCCCTTCTCTTCCCTTTCCTTCCCTTCTCTTCCCTTCCCTTTCCTTCCCTTCCCTTTCCTTCCCTTCCCTTTCCTTCCCTTCCCTTTCCTTCCCTTCTCTTCCCTTCCCTTCCCTTCTCTTCCCTTCCCTTCCCTTCCTTTCCCTTTTCTTTCCTTTCCTTTTTGTTCTTTAAATGTTACACATGGTCAATTGTGCACATTTCGAGGTTTCACAGATTTGTGAGATAGATATGACATCGTCTAATACGCTTTCTTTTTATCATTCACATAATGTGCAAAAAACGTCTTGTGCCTACTATATGTATTATGTGTGGACAGAGACACTATGATCAGGCATAGAGTCCGCATTTCGGAGTTTTTTCAAAAGGGTTATATCGCACCTAAAAAAAATCCCATATATGATTCGTCCAAATCTGTCAGTAATTATCTGGCAGACTCCTTGATGCTGTGTGGCGGTGACGTGCTATCCCCCCATTTCAACAGCCTGAACTTTACATGGTAAGTCTGTTGTGATAAAACTATGGTACGTCTGTTGTGATAAAAGCTATTATTTGGATACTAACAAAAAATAATAGTCTCCAGGTCTGATCATCATGGCCATAAAGTTGTACGCATTCAAAGCTGGAAAAGGATGAAAAAAAAAATTATAGGCAGTATAAATCAACATAGACTAAATGTATCAAACATTCCAAACTATAGCCAGAGAGTACCTAATGGCTGTGATGAGTCTCTGTAACCAGGCATAACTACCTCAGCGCACATATACAAATGTATGTAAATCTGCGTTCACATCCATGCCTTCACTAACCTGTCCATGTGGTCCATGTGGTCAATAACAATAATGATAATAACAACAATAATAATAATTATAATAATAATAATGATAATAATAATAACAAAAAATGATGATAATAATAATGATAATAATAATAATAATGATGATGATAATAATGATAATAATAATAATGATAATAATAATGATAATAATAATAATGATAATGATAATGATGATAATAATAATAATAATAATAATAATAATAACAATGATAATAATGATAATAATAATGATAATAATGACATCTATAAGGTGCGAAATTGTAATACAAGAATCAAATCAAAGCGCGCACTCTCATCATTCACCAAAGCAATCACCCAACAACGACCAGAACTCCAGGGCACGAAGCACACACAGACTGGAGGGGCAGGACAAAAGGGCAGTGGGCAAAAGAGTGAACATGTAGAGGAGGAAATCACTGTTGGGCAAAAAAGGTACGTCTTCAGGTTAGATTTGAAGGAAGATAGAGCTTGTGACTAGGAACCAGAAAAAAAAACACGAAAAAAGAATCAGAACGCGTATTTAATACAACCAGACAAGACAGGTGGAAATTTTCGGCCAACTGGCCTTTGTCAAGCGTAAGATCAGAAACGAACAAACACCAAATTCTGGACAATCATTTCATCAAACAAAGAGGGAGGAGGGGAGTGGTGGCTGTCCATGCGTTGCATGATCCATTCAGATCCAGTCATCAGTTACCCTGCTTGCAAGGTGGGGAGATGACAAACCCCGGGACATAGCCACATAACGCGCACCACCCAGGTCCAGCCCAGCCTCCGAACAAGAGAGAATGGAAGAGCCCTCTCTCGCACCTCTCTGGTCTTCATCTTTCTCTCGGGCAGCCCGCCCTGCTACCAGCTCTCATAGCTGCCATCTCCTTTCCCCTTACTATACAGCCTCGACACTTAGCAGTCGGAAGCTCCCAGCGTTGCCTTATTTCAACCACAGTGGTTTGTTTGAACGGCCACGAAAGTGGCCAGGCTTGATGCTTCAGACACATCCCATTTTGATATTCAGTAAGGTATGTCATGTCCCGAATGGGATCTCTAGTTTGCCGTCTTTCGGAGCAGCCAGCAGGTCTTTCCTTTTGGTCATCAGGCTTGATTCTCTGAAGTCAGTGGCCAAGCCACAAACTGAAGTAAATTAAAAACACCACGAGGGTGTGGATGGGACCTGGAGCACCAATGCCCTGACACTCGCCTAACAGAGAAAGAGGTAAGCAAGTCGAGTCTCCCTCTCGGGTTCTCGGGGTGAATAATATCACTTATAGTGAAAAGACGTTAAATCAAGGAACGAACTTTCCTAACAATTCTGAAACATATACCGACAACAAACTCTTTGAGCGAGAAGGTTTGACAGCATTTCTTATGATGTCAATTATTTTGTCGTGGGCACCATGTTGACATAAGAAAATAAGAATTTGTACTCTTTCATGCCAGTAAGAGAACACATACACGCAAAAGAAATATTTCATTGTTTAGAGAAAAGGAGTGGCAATGCCCTAGAGAATGGACAAATTACCGCGCCGTTGTCGCTCAGTTAATTTTTGTACTGTCATGCCAATAAGAGAACATATACACCCAAAAGAAATATTTCATTGTTTAGAGAAAAGGAGTGGCAATACCCTAGAGAATGAACAAATTACCGCGCCGTTGTAGCTCAGTTATCCTTCGGGCAGATTACTGACCGTTCGTCCTGCTGAAATCACATTAATACCGGGCTTTCCCTACATACTGGAACAACCCCCAATTAACCGACAATAAACTAAATAGGCCCATTTACTGCACAGTGCATTCGATTTAAAATTCCTTTGGTTGTTGTGAGCATGTTCCCAAATCAATTTTGACAAAATTCTGTTGACAAACAGCAGAGAATTTGTTGCTTACAGTTTTTCTTTCGATTTAGATCAGTGACCTCAAAACTAGCTAGCTTGTCTTTGCTTTGGTTTATCTGGATCAGGCATAACTGTCACCTGTTTATCTTATGTATCTTTCAAAGCAGGTCTGACTTAGTTTGGATTTAAATCGTATATATATATGTGTGCGTGTGTGTGTGTGTGAGTGTGTGTGTATGTGTGTTTGTCTGTCTGTCTGTGTGAGTGTGCGTGTTTGTGTGTGTGTGTGTGTGTGGTGGTGTGTGTGTGTGTGTGTGTGGTGTATCTGTGTGTGTGTCTGTGTGTGTGTGTGTGTGATATTATGAATTGAATCTCATTTCATCAACGAAAGTTGTTTTGACTTAATTTGGACTTATTTGGCTTCATCACCTCTCTCTCTCCTCTCCTCTCTCCTCTCTCTCTCTCTCTCTCTCTCTCTCTCCTCTCTCTCTCTCTCTCCTCTCTCCCTCTCTTCTCTCTTTCTTTCTCTCTCTATATCTCTGTCTCTGTCTCTCTTTCTCTCTGTCTCTCTGTCTCTCTTTCTCTCTCTCTCTCTCTCTCTCTCTCTCTCTCTCTGTCTCTGTCTGTCTGTCTGTCTGTCTTCTCTCTCTCTCTCTCTCACCCCTTTCTCTCTCTCTCTCTCCCACCCCTTTCTCTCTCTGTGCACGCGCGTGTTTATGTATGTGTTTTCGTGTGCTTTCGTTTATTCTTAAGATTGACAGTCTTGATTAAGAAAATTTGTTTTGATGTCAGATACTGTTATTGTTATCCTGTTGTTAGGAGCCAAGTTTTCATATCTTTAGACTCAACCGTGTTTAAGTAGTATACCACAAACACTGGGCTGATGATGATAATGTTGACTTTAAGAACGATTCCATTGCAAACCGGAATACAGATCTTCTATTGTTACATGAATTTACAAAAGTGTAGACATCATAAAACACACTCCTTAACAGTCCACAGCGTTGACCAAATTTGGTGAAGAACAATCAAGAAACAGGTTAGGAACATTTGTCAGCACATTTTTCACACACTGGCAGACAGACAGACAGACATACTCACATTCACCTCTCGCCGATCGATATGAAACCTTTTTCTTTTTCCTATATATGAATGGATAGTGGAAGAAAAAAGATGATGATCAGACTATAGTAACGAGAACATGACTTCAGTACTAGCAAGCATTACCAGCATTTAGCAACAGCATCACTACACTTCCTGAAATATAGACTGCAAATGTACAAGTGAGATACTTGAGTTTATCCAGTGAATACAAATATAGTTAGACTGACCAAAGACTGACAACTAAAGTCTATAAAAAGAAAAGAAAAAGAAAAATAACTAAACAAAGAAATTAAGAAGACAGGTGGAGAAGCTGGCAGCGCTGAGTAGGTTAACAAGCTTGGCTTGTCATAGGAATGATTTATTTTCCGCAGACAGTAAGTTGATAACAAAATATGGCTGTTTGTTCAGTAAAGATTCCCTCAGGGAGTCTTCGTGCATTCATTGGGTCTGTTTCTTTGTCAGTTGTCGGCTCCCTCCCCCCCCTTCTTTCCTCCCCCTACTCTCTTCCCACCTCCACCCCCCTGTCTTTGCTGATCCGACCTCTTATGTTGGGTGTCATATTTATTTCTTCATTTGCATCCGCCTTGTTTGTTTAAAGTCTGGACAACACGCGAAGACGTGATGAAAGAGAAGACCTCGCTACATAATTGGATCACATTTTTATTGTGATGACTACGATTTTTTTTATTGTTTTGTTTTGTTTTGTTTTGTGTGCCCAGCATTACCACATTTATCAACATGTCTGTGCCATACATTGGAGATCCATTCATCCTCACAGTATGGTGCACACACTTTCTTTGATTGTATGTGATGATTTTCAGAGAAAAAAGAGATTTCCTCAGTAAAGAAGACCTGGTGTCGCCATATATTTTTCACAACTGTTATATTCATATGGCAGCGTAACATGGGGAATATATTTAAACAATTCTTTCAAAAAGTTATAAAAAGCAAATGCAAGGACGTCACCTCACATATTCATTTGTACGAGAAATGGCAGAAGATTATGTATGACACAGGAAAACATGCAGCCATGATAAAAATGTCGCATAAATCATTTAATGCCGAATGATTCTTGTACATAACATATGTTGAAATAGCATAACTGCTCGGTGTAATCATTAACAAAAATGTTCGATGTGTATTTATTTTATTCATTGATA
>CM060305.1:65175663-65178163 GCA_030674185.1 Monoplex corrugatus
GCGGGGCAGCTGCGTGTATGGTACGAACAGTGAGACAAGGACGAAAGAAACAGAATGATTGGTTTGATAAGGAATGTGAAAGAAAGAAACAAGAAGTTAAGAGGCTACTGAAAAGATTCCAGAGATGCAAAACAGAAAAAGAAAAAAGAGAGAAAAGAGAAGCATATGTCATATCACGAAAAGAGTATGTTAAACTAAGGAAAACGAAAGAAAGGGAATACGAAGATAAGAAAATAAGAACACTCAAAGATTCCATCAATGACTCCAGGACATTCTGGTCAATAATAAGATCTGTTAATAGAAAGGCCTTTGTGTACAATGAAATCTCTATTGAACAATGGTGCAATCATTTCTGCAGTGTTTTCAATGATATCGGGGGAAATACTGCACAAGAGAGTAATATAGTAGAGGAAGAAAATAATTTTGAGCCACTTTTCAATGAGCCTATAACTAAAGAAGAAGTGACTGCGAGTATCAGGCATTTGAAAGCAGGAAAGAGCGCAGGACCAGATCAAATAATCAGCAAAATGTTAAAACATGCAAATGCTAATGTAATTGATTTCCTTGTCCATTTATGTAACAAGCTTTTTGATAATGGCATTTTTCCATCAGAATGGGCAAAGTCCATAATAATCCCAATTCATAAAAAAGGAGATGTGAATAATCCAGATAATTATAGAGGAGTCGCTCTAACAAGTATAGTGAGTAAAGTTTATACATATATTTTGAATAAGAGATTAACAAAGTGGGCAGAAAAAGAAGAGAAAATAGTTGAAGAACGAGCTGGATTTAGAGCAAAATACAGTATAATTGATCATATTTTCACACTTTACTCCCTTGTGCAGAAGCATTTACTTTTAAATAAGAAACTTTATGTTGCATTTGTGGATATTAGGAAGGCATTCAATTCTGTGAATCGTAATAATCTTTGGAATGTATTACGTAAAAGTGGTGTGAATGGAAAATTATATATGGCCCTAAGAGGAGTTTACAACTCAGTGCTTGCATGCGTGCGTGAGAAGTGTGTATATTCAGATTATTTCGAATGCCCTAAAGGAGTGAAACAGGGGTGTCAATTGAGTCCTCAATTGTTTTCATTTTTCATTAATGAATTAGCAGTGGAACTGTCAAGAAAAGGCAGGCATGGCATTCAAATTATCCCTGGGGTTATTGAGATATTCCTATTGTTGTTTGCAGACGATGTTATTCTTCTCTCTGGTACAGTCAAAGGCTTACAAAACCAGTTAAATGTCTTAAAGGAAGAATCGGATCGACTAGCTTTAACAGTTAACATGGATAAAACTAATATTATGATTTTCAGGAAGGGTGGACATTTATCAAAACACGAAAAATGGTTCTATGGAATTAACGAGGTTAAAGTTGTTAATTCTTATAAATACTTTGGAATGATATTTTCGACAAAATTAAGTTTAAATTATGCATGGGAAGAATCTTGTAATAAAGGGAAAAAAGGTGTTATTGAAATTCTAAAATCCTTACGGAAGCTCAATTCTATTGATTGTAATTTATATTGGAAAATGTTTGATACACAGATAGAACCTTTACTTACATATGCAGCTGAAGTATGGGGTCTTACTGTAAATCCACATATGGAAAAAGTGCATACATATGCTATAAAACGTTTTTTGGCTGTACCAATTCACTCTTCTAATACTGTTTTATATGGAGAAACTGGAAGATATCCTTTATACATTAGAACCTTTGTGAAGAGTATTAAATACTGGTTGAAATTGTTCAGGTTTCCACAATCTCGGTTATGTAAACAGGCATATGAAGTGATGGTTACTCAAATGGAAATAGGAAAACAGAACTGGGCCTATCAGGTAAAAAAGGCTTTATCAGAACTTGGGTTTGGAATCGTGTGGTTGTCCCAGGGAGTAGGAAATGAGTGTCAGTTTATTAATGAATTTAAAGACAGGCTTATTTGTTCGTTTAAACAAAATTGGCACTCAGATATGGAAAACAAAGAAAAATATAGTTGGTTCTTCTCATTTAAAGATGTTTTTCAAACCGAAAAATATCTCAGTGTTGTTACAGATAAATGGCAAAGAACTAATTACGCAAGATTTAGATTAAGAACACTTGGTTTCAATGCAAATAAAAATTGGTTTCAACCTGGGACGTCCACAGTATATCCTTGCTCCTTATGTGGAAACAATGTCGATAATGAAAAACACTTTATTCCAATGCCAAATTTTTGACACAATACGTGGAAAATGCAAAGTTTTTGAATCCACATGGCCAAAAGACAAGATGTTGTATCTATTTTGTCGTCTGATGACGAAGTTATAATCAAATCAGTGGCACTATACATTGCGGAAGCACAAAAAATAAGACATAAACACTTACAAGCCCGACAATAGTGCTAGACAATATCATACTGGGATTAATTTAATCTCTTTTGACTGACGTGGGCTATATCACGTTAACTCCAAAAGAAGCCGCTTTATTATAGACACTGTTTTGTAAAGAACTGTTT
>CM060305.1:65180663-65200663 GCA_030674185.1 Monoplex corrugatus
TTGTAGTAGCGCTGTCGCCGTAACCCGGCCTCATCAGCGACTGACTGTGTTACTGCTGAGAGTAACACAGTCAGTCGCTGATGAGGCCGGGTTACGGCGACAGCGCTACGACAAAGTAAGTGTGAACAACAAAAATAATGGTGCATACATACGTGTAGGTGATATAGGTAATAATGACTAATGGATTTAGTAAAACCTACGTGGCGGACTGCTATAATTTGTCAAAATGCATGATAGAATATGACTATGTGTTATCTTCTTTCCACACAGGCACACTACATTCCTGGTGTATTTTGTTTTGAATGCATCAAGTTTCCACCTATACATAAGGGATTGTATACTTGTGCTGGCAGGGAACCGCTTAGGTGTTTTGCTAATTTCAAAATTCATGTAACATTTTTCATACTTTTTCTGTTTATCTTGAAACTGCTTCCATACGTAGGCGTCCACTAAGGTATAACACTCATGCAATGAGAGGGAAAGTTGTATATGATTTGAATCTGGTGAGCTCTTTGCCCCCCGTTTGGCAGCCCTATCAGCCATATCATTGTAATGAAAAGAACTATGAGATGGTATCCAGCAGAAAGTAATATCAGTGCCTCTTAAGGATAAACTATTAATCAAGTGAGTAATTTCCAATATCATTTCAGATCTTGTTTGTAATTTTGATAATTCAAGAGCTTGAAGTACAGATTTTGAATCAACGCAAAAAAGTATCTGGGGAATTGTCCTAGGAAGATTTATCATACAATTCAATGCCATTAAGATTGCAAAGAGTTCTGCAGTAAAGATAGATTTATAAAGTCCTATATAGAAAGATTTCTCAATTTTGAGAGCAGGTATTAAAAACGCTGAGCCTGCTTGTCTCTCAATTATTGAACCATCAGTGTAAACTTTCAAGTGATCGGAATAAAAGTCTTCTATATGACATTTGACGTGACCTGCCAGTAAGTTGATATTATCTTCTTTTTTTAAGTCAGTGTGGTGTATGTCAAATCGTGCTCTTTGAAGTTCCCAACTGGGTACTGGTGAAAACGAAGGTCTTAAAGTTATAGGACCTGTGTCTAAATCAATTCCAGAGCCTTTCATAACATCAGCTGTAAATGTTGCAAGCGTGACCTGTGAGGATATTGATTTAGCTCTTTTTGGAAAGTCGGTGTCTGATCTTACTTTTGTCTCTGTTTTGATGCTGTTTTCTATGGTAGTGTTTCTTAACAGAAATTTAGTAGAAGCGACTTTCCTTTGTCCATCAAGTGGCAACAATTTGATTGCATTGTATGTGCGATGGCAACAGGCATGCATTGGAAGACCCAGCGCAAGTTTGAAACCTTTACAATCTATGCTCTGCAGTTTTGTGAGTAAGCGTTTTGGTGCGCTGAAGAATATTTCTTGGGCATAGGTTAATTTAGATCTAATAAGCGATTTACAGAGATGAACAAGTGTTGATGCATCTTGTCCCCATATCTGTTTGCGAACTATTTTCAAGAAATTTAAACTTTTTTGAGCTTTTGTTAATAAGTATTCAATATGCTGATTCCAAGATAATTTCGCTGTAAGGAAAACTCCTAAGAATTTAATCGACTCATTATACTGAAGAAGAGTATCTCCCAGTTTGAACGTGGGAACATTTGCTGGGTTAGCTCCACTGTTAAACAAAACTATCTTTGTTTTTTCCACGGATAGATGCAGTCCATTTTCTACCATATATCGTGCTATTTTATCGAGTTCTAATTGATAACATTTACGCGTATAATTAAGACAGCGCAAAGGAGTTTTTCTTTTCATATTGACCTGCATCCACATGCATAAATCATCAGCATATTGAGCTAAAGTTACATGTTTAGAAATTTTACTGTGTAAGTCACGCAATAATATCATGAAGAGAAGGGGAGCAATAACGGATCCCTGAGGGATACCCATTTGAAGAAATCGTTTTGAAGAATACACATTTTCGATCCTCGTTTGAATTACACGGTCTTCTAAGAAGCATTTGACATAATCAAAAATGTGACCTGTTAGCCCAATACTTTTCAATTTGAATAATAATCGGGAGTGCCATACTTGGTCGTATGCTTTAGTTATATCAAAAATGTAGCTAAAACACATTGGCGTCTGGCAAATTGTTGTTTGATATTAGTGGTTAGCTTTGTTAGGAGTTCCACTGGTGACCTGCCTTTTCTAAACCCTGCCTGATTCACTGGTAATATGTTTTTCTTTTCACAGTAGTACATCAATCTCTTTAAAATTATTTTCTCCATAAGTTTACATACGTGCGATGTTAATGCAATTGGCCTATAGTTTTTCAAGTCAATATTGCATTTACCTGCTTTTAGTACAGGAACCACTATTGATTGTTTCCAATAGTCGGGCAGTTTGCCGCTATTCCAGCATTTTTTAAACATATTATGTAGCAAGATTAAAAAATTTTCTGGTAAATTTTTCAACATCTCATTGGAAATTGCATCACATCCTACTGATATCTTTTTATTTGGAATTGATTTAATGGCATCTTTTAATTCTTGGAGCGTGATTGGTGCATTTACGTAGTGCGTATTATCTGGGACAGGATCCTTGTATGCGTCGGTCTTTTCTTCCTGTACCCTATAATTTCTACTAGAGGCAGGAAGTCCTTCTACTCGATGACCTCAGCAAACATGTCTGCAAAAGCTTCTGCTTTCTCCTGTGAGCTAGGTAAAGGGTTGTTTTCTAGCTTTACTGGAATTGATGGCAACTTGATCCCATTTTTGATTGTTTTCAGTTGTTCCCAAATCTTTTGTATATCTTTATGGTCACTTACTTCATATGTACAAAAAGATGTCCAATATTGTTCTTTAGCTTGTTCTATGACTTTGTTACAGTTTATGTTCGCACTTTTCATTGCCGTATGATTTTCAGGTGACCTATTAGCTATATATTGTTTGTATTTTTCTTTCTTTTCGTTGACTGCCTTTTCACAATCTTTATTCCACCAGACTTTTCCATGATGTTTTCCTGTTTTTGACGCTTTAAGTTCTGGAATTGAAATTTTTGCAGCCCTTAAGAGTGACTTACAGAAATCTGCGTACATATCGTTTAAGGTCGTTGTTTCAGATAGATATGTTCTTGTATTTCGTAGGAAAGCTTTAAAACTGGCCCAATCTGCGTATTTATAGTTAAACTTGGGTAAACTATCTTGTGGTACTGCATAAAACTCAGTGATACGGTTAAGGGTAAGAAGTATGGGGATGTGATCTTCTTCTTCTTCTGCGTTCGCACGATTGTGCGATGGTGCGTGGCATGGTGATTTGTTAGAGAGCGCCATACAGGCTCCATTTCTCCGTCTTCAGCTCTCTAGGTTTTCTGTAGGGGTTACCCCGCCCTTAGCTCCTGGTCCGTATGTCCTGCCCTGGAAGCACAGGGGGGATTGATTAGCCAGGGGTCCCACCCTGGGGCTAGAGGTTATACTGCGCCTCTTAACCGCAGGATGAACCCACCATAGGACATATAGGGTATTTCAGTGGAGATCAACAGCGCCACCTGCTGTCCCGCCCCGTCCTGGTAGGAACATCGCCAGTTGGTCCGGGACTGCTTATTCGACCAGGCAAGCCTGACTTATATCGCAGCTAACCCCCATATCTGAGGGCCGTTCCTTTATCCGCCACCTATGGACCCGCCGGGTTGGGGATGGTCGCCCCACTGCTGAGTTGGAAGCAGCCTTTCCCGGGGGGATGTGATCTGATCCCAACAAGTCATCCTCAGTTTGCCATGTGGCATTTGGTGCTAGCGATGGTGAGATTAAGGTAAGGTCGATAGCTGTGGGTCTGTGGGTTGGTATATCAGGGACACGGGTAACGTGTCCGTTGTTTAGTAAGTATAAATTGGAATCTATAATATTTTCAATCAACCTGTTGCTAGTTATGTTTTTACAATTCTTGTCCCAAAATGGGGCATGTGCATTAAAATCACCACCAACTATCCACTTGTCACGTTGGTCATGAAAATGTTTCAACCACTCAGTATTCACAGAATCGGGACCTCTTGGTAGATAGACAGAGGCCAAATTCAAAACTAATGATGATGAACATTTTATAACGATTGCACATGAAGAAATAGATGAGGACGATTTTGGTACTGGCGATGACCTTTCGCAGTAGTTCAGTCCTTCACGAACATATATAGCTGTTTGTATTCGGCCACTGTCATTGATAGAGTCATGTACTGGTGGATAATAAAATCCCGATATTTTAGGTACATTGGTTTTGGTGATATTCAGCGATTGTAGAAGCAAGACTTGGATGTTTCTAGAAGATAGATAGTTACTCAAATAGGAAATGTTTCTAACAATGGAACGTGTGTTCCACTGAACAATGTTGATGTCATTGACTACACACTTTTTCATGATGAACGGTTGAATAAGATTGGAGTAGTATCCCACATTTAGATGATTAGATAATCAGTTAATCTAACGTTCAAGTAAAATTTATCATAAGTAAGCAAATAAGTATATAAGGAATTAAAACAATATAGTTGAGTACTGAACAAAGAGGAACTGAATCTGGGCTGAATCTAAAATGACCAGGGAGGGAAGAAAAACTGAGGGTGAAAGCCGGGTCTTGATTGATGGTATTGATGGGTTGATCTCCTCCTCGGTTTTTCCCAGAAAAGCTGATGGATATGCCTCCCTATATTTCTGGCCAGAACGCTCGCCCCTCTGGTGGTCGGATGTACGTCGTCCTGACTGACTTGGGTGTAGCGGCTTGTTTGCAGGTTATCGTGGCTGATGTAGTTGACATTTGCTGCGTTGAGGAGTCTCTCTTTGGTTAGGACATTAAGCAGCTCCCTTTTCACGTTTAGGTGCTTGTTTCTTACAGGAGCGACCTGACTTAACACTATCTTGGCTTTTGGAAATTGGGTGTTAACAGATTTTACACAGTCGTCTAGATTTGTACTACATACTTTTGGCTCCTTCGTTTTCAGATCTGCTATCCCCACGTGTAAAACAACGCAGTCAGGTTCAGGTGTCAGCTCTTCTTTAGATTTTTCAATAGCTCTCTTACACTCGTCGATGGTACGTATCTTCCTCGTGGCCACCTGGAAACCGTAGGACGATCCTAATCTTTTTCCATCCACTTTATTTACAATAGAGTCATGAATAATGAGGACTCGTGGGAGAACATTGGACTTAGATCTGGGATGTGTTGGAACAGCAGTTTTGACGTCACGTTTAGTTTTGATAGAGACGTCAGATTGGTGCCTGATATTTTTCTGTCGAAAATCGATGTTTGTACAAAATGCTGTTTTGGCTGGTTGAGCGGCGCATTCCGCATAGGATGAAAATTTGTCCATCGGTGATGTGGTGGTATAATCACTGTGGACTGCAGAGTCAGTCTGGCACGCTGTGGAGGTTGTAAGTATTGCGCACTTTTTGATTTCGCGCAGCTCTTGTAATGCTTTGTTGTTTTCATGCAGAAGTTTTCTGTCAGACTGAAGCTTGTCTGTAAGGCTGCTGATTTGGATAGACATCTGATAGATTGTATTTTTAAGAATGTCTATTTGCCTTACCGCCTCTTGACAGTGACAGCCACAAGATGTTACTGACGGTTGTAGAACTGGTGGCTGACTTATGGACGGCAAACCTGTCTGAGTGGAGCTGGTGTTGTTTGAATTATTGCCGTCATCTGGGGTGTTGAAAGATGACGGTAGCCTAACTCTGTTTTGTGTTGTCTTTCTTGGTAGCGGTGTTCTTCGCTTTCTCTTTGGTGAGGCTACGTTTCGAACGGGTCATTTTCAGCCCAGTTGATTCCTCTCCGATGTTGTTCAGTTAAAAAGCCGCCATCTTGTGTTGTGTGTGTGTGTATATGTGTGTGTGTGTGGTGTGTGTGTGTACGTGTGTTGTGTTGTGTTGTGTGTGTGTGGTGTGTGTGTGTGTGTGTGTGTGTGTGTGTGTGTGTGTGTGTGTGTGTGTGTGTGTGATACACTCGTGCATGTGCAAACACGCACGCACACAAGAAACGCTCACGCTCACTCATACACACACACACACATTAGTCTACAAGTTCGTATGTGAATAGACGTTAAAAGAAATAACGAACGAGCGAACACACACACACACACACACACACACACACACACACACACACACACACACACACACACGCACACGCGACATACAACACCCATACACACACACACACACACGCACACGCGACATACAACACCCATACACACACACACACACACACACACACACACACACACACACACACACACACACACACACACACACACACACACACACACACACACACACACACACACACACACACACACAAACAAACAAACGCACGAACACATGCTCACACAGTCTGTTATTTCGCCTGCAAAAAGCAGATACGATAACCACAGAGCACATTCCACAGTGACCTTGGAAGAAGTAGTTAGCTCCAGACAGATAATCATGCATCATGCCGTCCATTCTCTGGCGTATAAATCAACCGGTGTCATCACGTTTCAGTCAGTCCCACACATGATATTTGACACAGCAGGCTGAAAGACAAAAGGGTCCATTCATACCATTCTCTCTCATTGTCTCGCAGTAATAACATCATGGACATCATCAATGGAGTTTGGAGGGGATTCATCCGCGCTCGAGACAATTCCATATGCGCTCCACACACATACATTTGCCAGCAATTATCTAGTGGACGAACTTGAGCAAAATCGTATGCACACAAAGAAATAGGGAGAGTGGAGGAAGAAAAAGGTGGTTGATGGTGGTTAATTGACCTATGAAACACTTCACCGAAACCACCAGAATGATTAAAGCGCAGAGGTGGGCGGCTAAAAGGCCGGATCAGACTGAGCTCGAGAGAAGACTGTGAAAATTGAACAAACAAACAAAAACAAACAAACAAATAAACAAACACACAACCAAGCGAATTGATCGTGGCCCGTATGGAGTTCCATGGACAGCAAACAAAAACAAACGAGACAGTCTTCAAAGAGGCAAACACAAAAAGAACATCAATGAAGACGATTAGGAAAAAACAAGCAACGTTCATACGGCATTTTATGAGACAAGAAAAATTTGAGCACCTAGTCACAACAGGAAAGCTGGATGGAAAAAGAGCACCAGGGTAGATTCAGGGAGAAAATATCAGTCAGTTTTGCAGAGTGAATGAGGAGAGAAAGAGAGGGGAAATACTTGCAGCGATAAAAGATAGATTCGTATTGAGGCCCATGATCCTACGCCGTGCGGCAAGACATGAGGATGACGAGGAAGAGGATGAATCAGCTCTTACCAGAGCTGAATGTACTATGAACCAGTGAGTAAACTAGGACCACACAATTGAGTCTCACACACTCACGTTATTGCGAGTGTTACATGAATATCCTGACCAGCACCCACAGGCGTCTGTATCTCTAGGGTCAGGTTGACGCAAAGATGTATTGTGAAAACAAGTGTAAAATACAGTCTTGTCGTGCAGTCTCCGTCCTAGATGGACCTCCATAGCATCACGATCATCATCTCCATCATCGTAATCATCATCATCATAGTATTGTGAAATAGAATTCCATATTCAATAACCGCTAATGTAGCGTTAAAAATGGAACAGCAACACACTCATGCACACACACATAAACACACTCAAACACTCATAAACACACTTACACACACACAAACACACACACACACAGACGCACACACACACACACACACACACACACACACACACACACACACACACATAAACACACTTACACATACACATACATTCACTCTCTCTCTCTCTCTCTCACACACACACACACACACCACTCAATCACACACACATACACACACACACAAACACAAACATAAACACTAACACGGACACACAAACACACATACTCACACACACACACAAACACACACACACACACACAAACACACACACGCACACAAACACACACACACACACACAAATACAACACACACACATTCACATCACATCAATACACTCATTCACACACATACATACACACTCAACACTTCATTAATCACATAGACACACATTCGCACTCACAGAGACACGCACACACACACACATTCTCTCTCTCTCTTTCTCTCTCTCTCTCTCTCTCCTCTCTTCTCTTCTATTTCACGCACACACACAGACACAGATACACAAATACGTGCACACACACATACACACACATACACACACAGACTCACACAGACACAGACACTCACAAACAGACAGACAGACACACACAGACACACACAAACACACACACGCACACATACACACACACACACACACATACACACGCACACACATGCACAAAACAAACAAAAACTGTCTGATCCTTGATTTTAACATAGGCTTTTTGTTTGGTTGGTTGGTTGGTTGGTTAATTGGTTGTTTTTTGTTTTTTGTTTGTTTGTTTGTTTTTTATTTGCGTCGAAGGCAGATGCTTTGATTACCCACTTGTCCTTCTCGCATACAAGTTTGAATGTCGATATATCAAACAGGCCAGAACACCTTGCTCAGCTAGCCTGTTAGCCTATATGTCCAAAAGCCAGGAGCCGAAACTTGAGCCATTAATATTCACAAATTTGCAACTTTCTTCTTTGCTCAACTTACTACATAAATCTGTGCAAATCCATTTACAAAGCTTAAAGGTTTCAGCACCCGCGGCGAAATCTTATAGCGGTCGATCGTTGTAACATGATGTATGGTCGCTGTAACATGTACCGGGGTAATTCTCCGATCGACGACTGACACAGTTGACAGCAGTGTGTGAATGTGTGTGTGTGTGTGTGTGTGTGTGTGTGTGTGTGTGTGTGTGTGTGTGTGTGTGTGTGTATGTGTGTGTGTGTGTGTCTCTCTCCTCTCTCCTCTCTCTCTCTCTCTCTCTCTCTGTATGAATGTGTGTGTGTATCTGTGTGTGTGTATCTGTGTGTGTATGTCTGTGTGTCTGTGAGTGAGTGTTTGAGTGAGTGAGTGAGTGTGTGTCTGTATGTGTGCGTGCGTGTGTGTTAGTGCGTGTGTGTGTGTGCGTGTGTCTGTGAGTGAGTGTTTGAGTGAGTGTGTGTGTATGTATGTGTGTGCACGTGTTTTGGGTGTGTGTTTGGGTGTGCGTGTGTGTGAATGTGTGGTGTGTGTGTGTGTGTGTGTGTTGTGTGTGTGTGTGTGTGTGTGCGTGTGTACGACAGTTTGTAATTGCGTGTGTTTCTCTGTGCGTCTGTGTAAGACGACTACGCGTAAGACTATATGTGTGTTTGTGTGTGCGTGCGTGTGTACGTGAAAGACGTGTGTCTGTGCGCTTGCGTGTATATGTGCCTATGCGTGTATGTGTGTGGTATGTGTGTATGCGTGTGTGTGTGTGTGATGTGTGTATATGTGTGTCTGCAAGACAACGTGTGTATGTGCGTGCGTATGTCTGTTGGTGTGTGTACATGTTTATTTGTGTGTGCGTGGATAGAATGCTTTTGTGTATGAATGTTAGCAGGTGCAGACGTGCAAGTGTCTGTGTATGCATATGCGAACTTACATAAACATAGAGAGAGAGGGGGGGGGGAGAGCGAGGAGGAGAGTAAAAGATGGAGACAGAGAGAGAGAAAGAAAGGGAGAGAGACAGACAGACAGACAGAACCAGAGAGAGAGAAAGACAGAGAGAGAGAAAGACAGAGACAGACAGACAGACAGACAGACAGAAAGAGACAGAGACAGGGAGAAGACTGAGAGATGGAGGGAAATTCAGTTCATGTTGCTGATAGGCCATACAACCATTCAGGCCATATCAGGGCATACACCACGTTAATTTGTCTAACAGCCAACATCGACAACCTAGCACATGACAAGCCTTTCATGTTTAAAATGCGTTTTTAATTCCTTCCCGTACGCATGTTCACATAAGATAAGCTCTATTACCTTAAAATCTTGAAAAGTACATCTGGAGGAACATCTCTGCAGAGGTTTATGTTCATATAGGATAAAATCTATTACCTCTTGTAAAATCTAAAAAAATAACATCTGAAGCAATTCTGCTGCTTAGTGCTTACGTCTCACGTCGCGCAAGCCCCAGTGGCTCAATACGAAGGTGATTAATGCTGAGTAGGTTCGTCACACGGTAATTTACCACGGCCCTTCATTTAATTTTTAACGGTATGAGTGAGTGGGTCGATATAAAATATAGGCCTACATTTGCAATAGCAGGGATAGAATTGCAAGTCCTACATAATAACTGTTCATTTGCTCCAGATTTAGGACAATAACGGATGAAGACTGCCAACGGTGTTTCCTGTTCCTTTGGGTGACATGAAGCCCAGAGTACGTTTGCTGGTGTGTTCTTTTGATAGACGTGGACTCAAGACCTGGTCTCTCGAGTTCACTTCCCAGTCCTCAGCATTAAAAACTGCGACGTTCACTGTCTGTGTCAATGTCTCCATCATTCTGGTGGTGTCAACTTTGTTTCTAGATCCCTCCGCCCTCCTCCCCATTTCAAGACGTGCCAGCGTGTTGACTTTTACGCAGGCCCAGGGAATCTGCCAGATAATTGCTGATACATTTGGGTGGAGCACGTATGGATTTTTTGGTCCGAGTTGTCCGAGTGCAATGAATCCCTCTTGAACAAACTCCAAACTCTAAACTCTAGCATTCAATAAGATGCTTGATGCTAAGTAGCTCACCCACACGGTATGCACCATGGTTCTTCTTCATTTTCTAAAAGGCATGAAATTGTATTTCCTACATAATGTTTACTTTTTTTCTGTCCAGATTTATGACAATAGCAGCTTAAGACTGCCTACTGTCCTGTTGTTTTCCGTGACATAAAGCCCAAAGTAAGAAGGCTGGTGAGTATTTTTGATAGAGCCACGGATGCAAGATCTGATGTCTCGAGTTCAATCCTAGCCTGAAACATTTAAATGTTGGCTGCTCGCTGCCCATCCTAGGTTTCCATCATTCTAATGGTGTCAGCTTAGTGTTCCATAGGTCCCTCCCTCCCCCCCCCCCCCCCCCATTTTAAGATCTTACCACCGTACAGGGTTTTATGCAGGCTCAGGGAGTCTGCCAGATAATTCCTGGCACATTTGGGTGGAGCACATATGGAATTTTTGTCTGCATTGACTCTACCCTCTCCATGAACAACTTTGTTTCTCAAACTGCCAGATCTTGCTACTATCATCTCCATCGTATAAGCCTGATCAGGAAGTATCTCTCTGTCGAAATAACTGCAAAACTCGTTCTCTCCTTCATAATGTCTCGCATTGACTATTGCAATTCACTCCTGTCTGGTCTTCCTGCCTCCACCATTCACATCCTGCAGCGTATTCAAAACAATGCTGCACGCCTTGTACTAAAAAAGAAAAAAGCTGACCACATATCTCCTCTCCTGGCACAACTTCACTGGCTCCCTGTATCAAAGCGCATACAGTACAAACTAGACACCATGTGCTACAAAAGCCTCAATAACGCAGCCCCCGATTACCTGTCAAGCCTACTTGAGATCTATGTTCCCTCACGTACCTTCCGCTCTGCCTCCGATCCTCTGACTTTTCGCTTTCCACGCACTAAGCTCAATACCTATGGTCCACGAGCCTTCTCTGTTTCTGGTCCACTTTCCTGGAACAAACTTCCTCTCTCAGTCCGTCAGCAACCTACTTTTGTCTCCTTCAAGTCCGCTCTCAAAACTCACCTTTTCTCCTCTGCATAAAATCCTGACTTCACTCAATCCCCTCTGTAGCCTGTCTCCACTCGGAGGGGAATCACATTGTAATATATAATTGTATATAATATGCTCTCTATAATTTTCCATTGCTTTTATTCTTTCTCCCCATTTATAGCCGTGTGCGTGTGCGTGTGCGTGTGCGTGTGCGTGTGCGTGTGCGTGTGCGTGTGTGTGTGTGTGTGTGCGTGCGTGCGTGCGTGCGTGCGTGCGTGCGTGCGTGCGTGTGTGTGTGTGCGCGCGTGTGTGTCTGTTTTAGCGCTTAGATTTGATTTTATCAAGATTTTGCGCTATATAAAATATTGTATATTATTATTATTATTATTATTATAACTGTTTCTTCTCTCTCCAGATTTATGACAACAACGGTTAAGAACTCCCCACGGTGTCTCCGGTTGCTTCCGGTGACATGAAGCCCAGAGTAAAAGGGATGGTGAGTTCTTTTGATAGAGCCCGGACGCAAGATCTGATGTCTCGAGTTCAATCCTAGCCTGAAACATTAAAATATTAGCTGGTCGCTGCCCATATTGATTTTTCCATCATTCTGATGGTGTCAGTTTAGTGTTTCATAGGTCCCTCCCCCCTCCACATTTTAAGATCTTACCATCGCGCAGGGTTTTACGCAGGCTCAGGGAGTCTGCCAGATAATTTCTGGCATATTTGGGTGGAGCACGTATGGAATCTTTTTTTTGTCCGAGTTGTCCGAGTGCAATGAATCCCTCTTGAACAAACTCCAAACTCTAAACTCTAGCATTCAATAAGATGCTTGATGCTAAGTAGCTCACCACACGGGTATTGCACCATGGTTCTTCCTTTTCTAAAAGATGAGTGAGTGGGTGGACATAAAGTGTATGCCTATAATTATTCGCAACAGGGATAAACTTCGCAACAGGGATAAACTTCGCAACAGGGATAAAATTGCAATTCCTACAATTTGTTTTCTTCTTCTCTCCATATTCATGACAATAACGGCTAAAGACTGCCCACGGTGTTTCCTATTGCTTTTGGTGACATGAAGCTCAGAGTAAGAGGACTGGTGATTGTTTTTTTTTTTCTCGTTGTTGTTGTTGTTTTTTCTTTGTTGTTTTTTGTGGTTGTTCTGTTCTTTTGACAGAGCTGCGGACGCAAGATCTGATGTCTCGAGTTCAGTTCCAGCCTGAAACATTAAAATATGGGTTCTTCGCTGTCCATCCTAATGTTTGTATCATTCTGGTCGAGTCAGCTTAGTGTTTCATAGGTCCCTCTCCCTCTTGCCATTTCAAGACCTTGACAGTGCGTAGGTTCTACGCAGGTTCAGGGAGTCTGCCGGATAATTGCTGGCACATTTGGATGAAACATATATGGAAATGTCCGGGTGCGATGAATCCCTCTTGAACAAATTCCAGACTCCAAACTCCATGGGTGTCAAGGATGGAATGCAAGATGGTCAAGCCAAGATAATGATTTTTTTTAGCTTATGTGGGACTCAGGAAGACCACATGGTGTATTGGTTTATTGGTTCCCTCAGAGAAGGCCACATGGTGTATTGGTTTAATGTTCCCTCAGGAAGGCCATATGGTTATTGGTTTAATGTTCCCTCAGGAAGGCCACATGGTTTATTGGTTTAATGTTCCCTCAGGAAGGCCATATGGTTATTGGTTTAATGTTCCCTCAGGAACGCCACATGGTTTATTGTTTAATGTTCCCTCAGGAAGGCCACATGGTGTATTGGTTTAATGTTCCCTCAGGAAGGCCATATGGTTTATTGTTTAATGTTCCCTCAGGAAGGCCACATGTGGTATTGGTTTAATGTTCCCTCAGGAAGGCCATATGGTTTATTGTTTAATGTTCCCTCAGGAAGGCCACATGGTTTTATTGGTTTAATGTTCCCTCAGGAAGGCCACATGGTTTATTGGTTTAATGTTCCCTCAGGAAGCCACATGGTTTATTGTTTAATGTTCCCTCAGGAAGGCCACATGGTGTATTGGTTTAATGTTCCCTCAGGAAGGCCACATGGTTTATTGGTTTAATGTTCCCTCAGGAAGGCCACATGGTGTATTGGTTTAATGTTCCCTCAGGAAGGCCAATGGTTATTGGTTTAATGTTCCCTCAGGAAGGCCACATGGTGTATTGGTTTAATGTTCCCTCAGGAAGGCCATAGTGTATGTTATTTCTCAGGGATTTATTGTTTAATGTTCCCTCAGGAAGGCCACATGTTTATGGTTATGTTTAATTTTGGTTTAATGTTCCCTCAGGAAGGCCACATGGTGTATTGGTTTAATGTTCCCTCAGGAAGGCCACATAGTTTATTGGATTAATGTTCTCTCAGGAAGGCCACATGGTGTATTGGTTTAATGTTCCCTCAGGAAGGCCACATGATGTATTGGTTTAATGTTCCCTCAGGAAGGCCACATGGTGTATTGGTTTAATGTTCCCTCAGGAAGGCCACATGGTGTATTGGTTTAATGTTCCCTCAGGAAGGCCACATAGTTTATTGGATTAATGTTCTCTCAGGAAGGCCACATGGTGTATTGGTTTAATGTTCCCTCAGGAAGGCCACATGATGTATTGGTTTAATGTTCCCTCAGGAAGGCCACATGGTGTATTGGTTTAATGTTCCCTCAGGAAGGCCACATGGCTTATTGGCCTTGCTGATAACTCAGGAGCCATGGGTTTTATCCTCTGACGGACCACCGATGTTTTGCATAATGGTTGTTCTTTTGATACAGCTTTGGCTGCATGCCTTGGTAAGCTCTTGAAATGAAATCAGGGAGTTGGCATGAAAGAGCCTGACACCATCAGAATAATGGAAACATTCAGATGGGCAACCATCAGGCCAGTTTTTTTATGTTGGGGCTGGGACTGAACTCGAAGACATCAGATCAAAACAATCATCTATTCCATCTAGGGCCCACCTGAGGGTTGAACCCACGGCTATCTAAAGACTGAGCTAATGGGAAGCCTTAGTTAACTCTCACGTTTTGTATAACTATCTCATTTCAAAAGAATGGAAGTTGCTTCTTGTCAAGCGGCGAAATGTATGTGTCTGTGTGTTTTTTATTTAATGTCTGTGTCTGTGTGTTCTTTGGTTTAACGCCTGTGTCTGTGTTCTTCGATTTAACGCCTGTCTGTGCTCTTTGATTTAGCGTCTGTGTCTGGTGTTTTCTTTGATTTAGCGTCTGTGTCTGGTGTTTTCTTTGATTTAGCGTCTATGTCTGTGTGTTCTTTGATTTAGCGTCTGTGTCTGGTGTTTTCTTTGATTTAGCGTCTGTGTCGGGTGTTTTCTTTGATTTAGCGTCTGTGTCTGTGTGTTCTTTGATTTAGTGTCTGTGTCTGTGTGTTCTTTGATTTAACGTCTGTGTCTGGTGTTTTCTTTGATTTAGCGTCTGTGTCTGTGTGTTCTTTGATTTAGTGTCTGTGTCTGTGTGTTCTTTGATTTAGCGTCTGTGTCGGGTGTTTTCTTTGATTTAGCGTCTATGTCTGTGTGTTCTTTGATTTAGCATCTGTGTCTGTGTGTTCTTTGATTTAACGTCTGTGTCTGGTGTTTTCTTTGATTTAGCGTCTGTGTCTGTGTGTTCTTTGATTTAGTGTCTGTGTCTGTGTGTTCTTTGATTTAACGTCTGTGTCTGGTGTTTTCTTTGATTTAGCGTCTGTGTCGGGTGTTTTCTTTGATTTAGCGTCTGTGTCGGGTGTTTTCTTTGATTTAGCGTCTGTGTCTGGTGTTTTCTTTGATTTAGCGTCTGTGTCTGTGTGTTCTTTGATTTAGCGTCTGTGTCTGGTGTTTTCTTTGATTTAGCGTCTGTGTCTGTGTGTTCTTTGATTTAGCATTGCCTGTGTGTTCTTTGATTTAGTGTCTGTGTCTGTGTGTTCTTTGATTTAACCTCTGTGTCTGGTGTTTCCTTTGATTTAGAGTCTGTGTGTGTGTGTTCTTTGATTTAACGTCTGTGTCTGTGTGTTCTTTGATTTAACGTCTTGTGTGGGCAATTAATGTTCCTGGTGTTTAAACGTGTGTATGCATGTTTGTGCCTGCGAAAAAGCTGTGCTAGCAAATTTTGGTCAAAGGTGTGACCGGTTGAGGAGTTCACCAATGCACAAGTTTACAAGCCATGGCGTGAAAGTCAAGGTCACACAGATATAAAAAAAAATGCCAGGGGTCAGCATTTTTGAGGAATGCGTATTAACAGCATTTTCTCAGGAACTTTTGACAATATTTACATTTGGTTTCCACTGTAATAATTGTCTACCGTTGTCCTTAAAGCCGGCCCATTGTTATTTTGTTTCAAGTGAAGTTTCTTCAAGGTCACAGTGAACTCAAAAATTGCAGAATGTGGAGTTTTTTATTTTATTTTATTTGTTTTTATAAAACAAGAGACTGTTAGGGTTAGAATGGCTCGACTATCTTGTTTAACAATGTCTTTCCACTGTGTGCGTGAGCAGTAAATGATATTTGTGATTAAATTGGGGATGTGACCGTGACAAGGTGATGACCTGGTCTGTAGACAGACAAACAACAATCATATTTCTTTGTCTGCTTTGGCCTCTCTCTCTCTCTCTCTCTCTCTCTCTCCCTCTCTCCCTCTCCCTCCCTCTCTCTCTCTTTCTCTCTCTATCTCTCTTCTCTATTCTCTCTCCCTCTCCCTCTCTTTCTCTGTGTCTCTGTCTCTCTCTGTGTCTCTGTCTGTCTGTCTGTCTGTCTCTCTCTCTCTCTCTGTCTTTTTCTGTCTCTGTCTCTGCCTCTCTCTCTCTCTCTCTGCTTCTCTCTGTCTCTCTCTGTCTCTTTCTCTTTGTCTCTGTCTCTATCCTTCTGTCTTTCTGTCTGTCTATGTCTGTCCCTCTGTCTCTGTCTCTGTTTCTGTCTCTCTCTGTCTCTCTCTCTCTCTTTTATTATGTTGTAGTCACTCGATGTGATTCAAACTTTGGTCCAGATGGATGTGTCAGACAGTTTCAAATGACAGGCTGATGCTTTCCTGCTGATGTTCGGCTTGGTTGGAAGCAAGGAAGTTTTCTCCCCTATCTTCCTGCCATATAATGTAAACACATGATCTCCCGCCATCTCCTATCGAAGGTCATTACTCTGACATTTATTTCATACCCGTATTGAGTGAACACGTAGATTAATAGACGGATAAGAAAAAACAGCAAACAAAACAAAACAAAACAAAACAAAAACACCAAGACTAGGTGAGTAGGATTGGAATAGACCTAGCCTAGTCTATTAAGTTTACAAGAAACACCACGAGGGTGTGGATGGGACCCAGAACACCAATACCTCGCCATTCTCTGCACAATCACCTCCCAAGCTCCCGACATAACCTGATAGTCATTTTATAAATTGTCCCGAGAATGGCAAGGCATTGATGCTCTAGGTCCCATCCGCACCCTCGCGGTGTTTCTGGTTAACTTAATTGACTAGGCTAGGCCTGTTCCAATCCTACTCGCCTGGTGATTCACTGACTAACTGATCTAGAATGTGATTGACAATAACTACAACAAAACTGAGAAAAATTCCGCATTTACCCGTCTCATGAAGAATGTGCAAAACACTATCCCTTGTCTTGTCCTAGTTAAAATAATTCCGTGTCCCATAAATTTTCTTCAATTCGGTAGTGTTCGATCATGTGTCTATAGTCCGCGATTTGTTTCTAGTTTGATGCTAAGATCACATGACAGAACACAGGGAGGGAAAACCGCAGCTGTGTTGACAAATCTAGATGTTCATACGATGTCAAAAATCTATCAAAGCATTACGACCGGGCTGATACATGAGTTTACGAAAATTAAATTCAAGACGTTATTCTCCGATTAATTCATAAACCATCTTCAGTTTTCTTGCTCACATACAGAAAAAGGCTTTGTTGCTAAACACATACATACATACGATTATGGCCGACTGCCAACCCCGGCTTTGAAAACCATTGGTTGTCATAGAATTATTGAAGGGAAGTGAGCCTGCTGCGATTAGTGTCTGGATGGGTAGCCATCTGGAAATACGGGTCTGTCGGCACAAAAGGTTAAAAAAAAAAAAAATAGAAAAAAAAGAAAGAACATATGTTATCCTACATAATTCAGATTCCAGCATTGACAGTGATGACAAGCTGCAGACGTGTTGTTGTTGTTGTTGTGTTGTTGTGTTGTTGTTGTTGTGTTGTTGTTGTTGGTGGTGGTGGTGGTGGTGTGTTGTTTGTTTTCGTTGTTGTCATCGTCGTCGTCGTTGTCGTTGTTATTGTTGTTGTTGTTGTTGTCGTCGTCATCGTCGTCGTCGTCGTCGTCGTTGTTGTCGTCATCGTCGTCGTCGTTGTCGTTGTTGTTGTTGTCGTCGTTGTTGTTGTTGTCGTCGTTGTCTTTGTTTTTGTTGTCGTTGTTATTGTTGTTGTTGTTGTTGTTGTCGTCGTCGTCATTGTCGTTGTTGCTGTTGTTGTTGTTGTTGTTGTTGTCGTCGTCGTTGTCGTTGTTGTTGCTGCTGTTGTTGTTGTTGTTGTTCAAAAAGAAAAATAAGGCAAGAAAAGAGAGAGCCTGTGTAAACAAAAGTGTCGTATAACACGTTGTTTTAGAAACCACCAGCGAAGTTTCAATACTTTTTCAGTCTGCTTTGATTGAAGAGGTGAGTGAGTGCTTTCCGTGCTCTCTGGATGGCATTGAGGCAAACACCTGTGTCAGCGATAGCAGTATCTGCGGAGAAAAGCGCCTGAAGGCAGGAAGTGTATAGAGATCACCGTCTCGGTTTGAGATAAAAAAAAAAAGTGATGCGCCAGACAAATGAAACGTGCCTCCTTAAGATGACGTGGTTCCAAATGGACAGATTGGTTCCATCCTTTCTATATTGACTTTGTGGTGTTGAGCTGAATGGGTTGTGTTGGGTGGGACTGGATTGGATTGGGTGGGTTTGGGTTGGGTTGGGTTGCCTTGGGTTGAGGAGAATGGGGTTGGGTTGGGTTGGGTTGGGTTTTTTTGGATTGGATTTCTTTGGATTGGGTTCGTTTGGAATGGATTAGGTTTGGCTGGTTGGACTGGGGAGCGTTGGGTTGGTTCAGGATGGGTTGGCGTAGATTGGTTTGAATTTGATAGAGGTTGTGTTGTGTCTAATTGGATTGGAATAAGTTGGGTTGTGTTGGGATGGGATGGGCTGGGTTGGGCTAGATTGGGTTTGGTTTGGTTGAAATAGATTGGAAAAGGTTGGATTGAGCTAGGATGAGTCGGACTGGGTTGGGATGGATTGGATTAGATTGGGCTAGACTGGGTTGGGTTGGATTGAATTGGATTGGAATATGTTGGTTGGGCTGAGTTGGCTTAAGTTGGATTAGTGGGCTACATTGGGTTAGATTTGGAATAGGTTGAATTAGGTTAGGTTGGGTTGGATTGAGTTGGGTTGCAATGAATTGAGTTAGACTGGGTTGGGATGATTTCGGTTTGGGTTGAATCGGATGGAATATGTTAAATTGGGCTGGGTCGGATACACAAAACATTTTTTTTAAAAGAAAGGCAGCATGATTTCCTGAAGTTTCGTTGAGCATGAGAAAAGAGCCAATGCAAAATCTCATCACGCAAGATAAGAATTTTTAGTGGAGTACGGAGAACTCAAGCTGTTAGACGAGCTGACCACACACACCACACTCTATTATTGCACAGTCTGCATTTTCAATGTATGGAGAGTCTGTTTGTTGGTGTTACTTCCATAAGATGTACACAAACAGACAAAGAAACAAAGACACAAATGGACAAAAGAAAAATATATTTAAAAGTACATTGCATGCTCCAGGTCACGTCTGTTCACTTTTCAGACGTGACTGAAATGAAAGAAAAAACAACAACATAAAACTATGTCCTAGAAGGTTAACTCTCCTCGGTGATATCTGCATCTCATTTCTCCTTTCTTCCTTTCTTTCTTTCTTTTCTTTTTTTCTTTCTTTCTTTCTCTGTGTCTGTCTGTTTTTCTTTTTTCTTTCTTTTTCTCTGTCTTTCTTTCTTTCTTTCTCTGTGTCTGTCTGTCTTTCTTTCTTTCTGTCTTTCTTTCTGTCTTTCTTTCTTTCTTTCTTTCCTTCTTTCTTTCTTCCTCTCTGTATTTTTTCTTTTTTCTTTCTTTCTTTCTCTCTGTCTTTTTTCTTTTTCCTTTCTTTCTCTCTGTCTTTCTTTCTTTTTTTTCTTTCTTTCTTTTTTATCTGCTTTGTTTAACGTATTAATTTTATTGCAGAGACCCATTTCTGATATTTAATGCAAGCAAGCTAACTTCGGCAGATACATAAACTGACCTATGTGTTTTCAACTATACCGCTGTTGGAATTTCATTTCATTTCCTCCATCTCATCCGCATCATCTGTCAGCCCTCAAAAGAC
>CM060305.1:65205663-65210663 GCA_030674185.1 Monoplex corrugatus
TTTTATCTACTAAATTGTCAGTACATTCACAGCGACATCAACATACGTATGCATGCCCAGGAGCACCATCTGAAGCGACAGGATTGCCACAAGCTAAAAGGAAGCTGACCTCTCAAAATAGATAACCATGTATTGGACTGGTTTATGTCCTACGATCGATGAGGACAGAAGAGGTGAACGCATTGCTCTTGCGCTGTATGTTTCGTTTTTAGAATTAGTGGTGCTGTTAGCTCAATTGGTTTAAACGCTGTTGCTGAAAACACGGGGGGTTTTAGGTTCGATCCTCAAGGGATGGGCCACAACTTTTTTTAAGCAGGCTGGCTGGCTGGCTCTTGTAAGAGAGCCAAAGACTCGGTATCTGATATCCCCGAGTTCAATTCTAGCCAGCAACATAAAAATTGACTGTGTCTGTTTACTGCCCATACTGATGTTGCCATCATTCTGGTGGTGTCAGCATAAGTTTTTCATAGGTCCTGTCCCACCTCCAGGTGGATTGGGTGGAGCGCATGTGGGATTGCCCGAGTGCGATGAATTCTTGTTGAAAGAAACATCTTGAAACAATTTAGCTCCAAACATTTGTGTTTCTCTATCGTAATGTCGGGCACTGCTTGTGAGTCAGAAAAAAACACACCGACGTCTTTGACACTTCATCCAGCACTGACCAGTAGGACATTTTATAGGGCAAGAGAAATTTAAGCACCTAGTCACAACAGGAACGCTGGAGAGGAAAAGAGCTCCAGACAGACCTGTAGAGAAAATACTGGACAGTTTTGCAAAGTGGATGAGAACAGAGAGGGTGGGAGATGTACTTGCAGCAACAAAAGATAGATTCGTATGGAGGGCCATGACCGCCAACGCCATGCGGCAAAGCACATGCTACTGCTGCTGCTGCTGCTGCTGCTGATGATGATGATGATGATGATGACGACGACGACGATGAAGAAGAAGAAATTGATGATGATGATGATGATGATTATGATGATGATATATCAACCCGTTTTCAAGGAGATGATTCATGGTTCTGGCCGGTTCGGTCAAGCATCAATCGGAAACCTTTGGCTCAATGGAGTTTGTTTATTTGTTTTATGTAACAATTTATATCGCTACATTGATAACATTATCAAATTTATATACACAAACAGGCAGAATTAAACGGCTGCTCAACTTGGCTGTAGAGCGGTGCATGTTACAGTTCTTGAATATTGACCTATATAAAGGAACTTGACTTTACACAGCAAACAGGAACCAGAAAAAAAACACGAAAGAAGAATACGAACGCGTATTTAATACAACAAAACAAGACAGGCGCCAATTTTCGGCCAACTGGCCTTTGTCAAGCGTAAGATTACAAACAAACACTAGATACAAAAATTTTGAGAAAAAGACTGAAACTTCCCTGCTGCTGTGTCCAATGTGAGAAAAGGAATAAATGTCCAGAATCATGAAGTGCAACAGACATGCATCTGTTATGGGTAGTTTGCCTTGTATAAATGACATCATTATTTGATTGACAAACCATTTCAAATATCTTTGTCACTGTCATTGCAATTGTCTCTAAGAACTGAGGCGGGAGGGGGGGGGGGAGCCATTGAAGATATAATTTCATTTACCAGGCCCAACTAGCCTTCTGCCTTTTTGAAGTCTTGGAGAGGGAGAGAAAGAGAGAAAGAGAGAGAGAGAGAGAGAGCGAATGTGTGTATGTGACAGAGAAGATGATAACTTGGGTCTAGGGTCAGTCATCGAACAGGCTTGAGTGTATGCTTCCTCAGTATCCTGTGTGTGTGTGTGTGTGTGTGTGTGTGTGTGTCTGTGTCTGTGTGTGTGTGTGTTGTGTGTCTGTGTGTCTGTGTGTTGTGTGTGTGTGTGTGTGTGTGTGTGTGTGTGTGTGTGTGTGTGTGTGTGTGTGTGCGGTGGGGGTGTGTGTGGGTGGGTGTATGCATGTGTGTGACAGAGGGAGGATGACGCCTTGGATCAGGGGTCATACGCTCAACTCCCCTCCTGCCTTCACCCTCCCAGTTTGCGTGTGCCTTGTGCCCTTGAGATTTGGTCGATGTTGGTGATTGCTATGGTGAATGATGGGAATGTGTGCCGTGGTTTGATTCTTGAATCAAGAATTGGCGCTTTACATGTACAAATACAAGTATTATTATCAAACCTGTGGGATGAGAACACTGACTGTGACAATTTATCAAGCCCGCAGGCTGTTGCCAAACGCTATATATAAAAAGTGGAGTATTCATTTCATGTGAAATAGATTTCCAACAGAAACGACGGAGTATATAGAAGGAACCATGATCCTGTTACATCAAGATGGCGCCCACGGCAAAACGATTTGCATGTTAGACGTTGTCAAAACTTCTTGCACTATGAGAGTGGTCGATTGATATTAGGTAATCATAATGTTTACTGTATAAGGTTCGTCAAGGTTTTTGTGTCCGTGTAGGACTTATAGCTCTTGAATTTGAGGAAAGTTTCGCTTTCAGTTTGCTTCTCTCTCTTCGGATGTCATCTCTAAAAGCCCATTTAACGAAATGGAGAAACAAGGCAGAAACAGATTGCAGGGACGATTTCTTTTACAACACTACAACACTATCATAACATCTAAATGCAGTCGATATATATATCCCCATTCCATTTAGAAAAAGTTAGAAAGTTGATTATACGCCTCACAGTCTGGGCTGTGCAAATCATTCATCGATCTCAGATGTGTGTGTGTGTGTAATATATAAATATATATGTATATATCTGTCTGTCTGTCTGTCTGTATCTCTGTCTGTCTGTCTGTCTGTCTGTCTCTCTCTCTCTCTCTCTATCTATCTATCTATATATATATGTATCTATCTATCTACCTGGATTAAAGGTTGGAGGGAAAATGATAAACAACATTCGGTACGCAGATGACACCGTGCTCATTGCAGAAAATGAAAGGGACCTACAAAACCTTGTGAATATACTAGAAACAGAAAGCAAAGGTAAGGGGTTGGAACTAAACAGCAGGAAGACTGAAGTCATGGTGATCAATAAAAAACATGAAATCCCCTCCTGCAAAATAACAGCAAATGGCACAACCTTGACACAGGTTAATAAGTTCAAATACCTGGGAACGGTCATTTCATCAGACGGCAGATGCACATCGGAAATAGCTGGCAGAATCGGCCAAGCCAAAACAGCATTCAAGAAGATGACAAGCATTCTTACCAACAAATGCCTATCAATTAACATCAGAAAGAGAGTCCTTGAATGTTATATAGAACCAATACTGTTGTACGGATGCGAGGCGTGGACAGTCAGCAAGCAAAGCCAGAGCAGAATCGAGGCAGCCGAGATGTGGTTTCTCAGAAGAATGTTGCGAGTTCCATGGACAACAAAGAAAACAAACGAGACAGTCTTGATGGAGGCAGACACAAATAGATCACTCATAAGAAAGATTAGGAAAAGACAAGCAACATTTATAGGCCATTTTATGAGGAAGGGGGATTTGGAGCACCTGGTCACAACGGGAAAACTGGAGGGAAAGAGAGCACCAGGTAGACCCAAGGAGAGAATGCTGGACGGACTTGCAGAGTGGCTGGGGATGAAGAGGGTGGGGGAGATGCTGGGGGCAACGAGAGATAAGATGGTTGGAAGTCCATGGTCGCCAACGCCATGCGGCAGGGCACCTGATGATGATGATGATGATCTATCTATCTCGCTCTCGCTCTCTCGTCTCAAATGTATTTCTTTGACTGAAAGTGCAATGATCGGTGTTGGAGTCTCCATGTTATCTAAGGTATAATTAATGTGTAGTGTGATGTAGACCCTCTTTGGGCGAGGGCTGGATGTAAAGAAGCATACATTTTGCTTATTTCATACCCTGTTCTTGTTTTTGCTCTTGTTTTCTCTGTCTGTCTGTCTGTCTGTCTCTCTCTCTCTCTCTGTCTGTCTGTCTCTCTCTCTCTGTATGTCTGTCTCTCTCTCTCTCTGTATGTATGTCTCTCTCTCTTTCTCTGTTTGTCTGTCTCTGTCTGTCTGTCTGTCTCTCCTTATCTCTCTTTGTCTGTCTGTCTGTCTCTTTCTGTCTGTCTGTCTCTCTCTCTGTCTGTCTGTCTCTGTCTGTCTCTCTCTCTCTCTTTCTCTCTCTGTCTGTCTGTCTGTCTTTCTTTCTATCTGTCTCTCTCCCTCTTTCTCTCTCTCTCTCTCTCTCTGTCTTCCGTCTGTCTGTCTGTCTGTCTCTCTCTCTCTCTCTCTCTCTCTCTCTCTCTCTCTCTCTCCCTCTGCTGTCTGTCTATCTGTCTCTCTGTCTCTGTCTCTGTCTCTGTCTCCATCTCTGTCTGTCTGTCTGTCTCTCTTTGTCTGTCTGTCTGTCTGCCTCTCTGTCTGTCTGTCTGTCTCTCTCTCTCTCTCTGTCTGTCTCTCACTGTCTTCACTGGTCTCTGTGTCTTCACATGAGGGTGTTACCAGGATCATGTATAATGTAATATAAACGTAGACATGTAAATTACTGCCGAATAATAAACATAGAGATACACATTAATGCAGTATAAACATAGTAAGTTCATCAAGAATAAACTCTTCACCAAGATTTACCCCGTCTCAGAGTGTGTCCTCTTCGTGGAAGATCTGACAGTGACAGTTCCACCTACTTGTACATTCTGTTTCATGTGAGTGGCTTTGAAAAGCTAAACCTACTGAGTGAATTATACTGAACGTCTGCCATTCTCTTCCTTCTAATCAATGAACGAAGTGAATAAACTATCAAGTGACTAAGAAACGATTGTTAGTATTATTGTGACGATGACAATGATGAGGAGGAGGAGATAATGATGATGATGATGATCATCATCATCATCATCATCAGCAGCAGCAGCATCCATCAGCATCATCCATCAGCATCAGCATCATCACTCTATTATTATCATTATTGTTATTATTATTATTATTATTATCATTATCATCATTATTATTATTATCATTATTACTATTACTATTCCTATTGTTATTACCATCATCATCATAATTAG
>CM060305.1:65213163-65218163 GCA_030674185.1 Monoplex corrugatus
TGTGTGTGTGTGTTTGTGTTTGTGTGTGTGTGTGTGTGTGTGTGTAGTGGAAACAGAAAAAGGCGAAAAGTGCCTCTTTTGGGGTTTTACTGAATCTATCATTCATTTAGAATATTAATGTGCTACACACCAATTTGAAAGAAAAAACTCTGCTAGGCTACTTGTCAGAATCTGTTTATTTCAATTTTTTGTGTATCTTTTTCTTGTAAATGTGTCTTTATGTCTTTTTTATTTTTTTTCAATGTATTTCTCTTTCATATCAGTTTCTCATTTCACCGGTAGTCCTCTTTTTTTCTCTCTCTCGCTGACACTAAGATAATGAACAATCGATGCCATATTTCTCAACTTGTCATAATGAAAAGACAAGCAAACATGGCACCAGAACAACAATTTTTGTGAATGATATTCGGACTGGCAGAAAACCACAGGTGTCAAAATCAATACGTCTGATCAGAAACTTACGGCTGGAATTTTCATGGCGAGCATTAGGTTTCTCTCAAAGAATGGAGAGACTGCACGTGAAACCCGTGGTCTTTGCATGCAAGAAAAACACAACAACTAACAGTTGATGGCATAATTGCTAGCACATTCATGCCAATCTGAACAGATCAGGAAGATGTCCATCTTCGCAGGTGATGTTTTCTCTCTGTCTCTTGGTTATTAACTTCAGCTTCGGTCGACACATGAAACTGATAGAGGCAATATGTGAGTTTTTGAGGACGGCTTTTTTTTTTAACTGGCGGTGGTGGTGCTGGTTATTTGTTCGTTTGTTCGTTCCGTTCGTTCGTTCGTTCGTTCGTTCGTTTGTTCGTTCGTTCATTCGTTCGTTCGTTCGTTTGTTCGTTCGTTCGTTCATTCGTTCGTTCGTTCGTTCGTTTGTTCGTTCGTTCGTTCGTTTGTTTGTTCGTTCGCTCATTCGTTCGTTCATTTGTCTGTTTGTTTCTTTCTTTCTTTGTCAGCGTTCCAATTTTTCTTTGCCCAAATTTTAGAGGGAGTATGTTACTCCACTGTCTGCATATTTCTCTTGTTTTGTTTGTTGTTGTTGTTTGTGTTCCATTTTTTTCTTGGAAGCGTGTACGCTCGTTGTGTTGCCCACAATACGGAGGTGGTATCTTGCTGCACAGTCTGCATACTCCATGTTCGGTGAGTGTGCATGCAGGGTGTTTTGTTGTTTCCACTACCCACTGATCACTGACATGACAAACAGGATCCTTAACGTGCATATTCGATGTTCTACATGTGTATATACACACACAAAGGAGATTCAAGCACTAGCAGCTTTGCTTACATCTTGACTGAAGAGATCGGAAAAAAATCATCATTCTTTACACCACCAGGAGATACCAGGTCTGGGTTTGATAATGCCCGGAGATACTCAGACAATATCAAACCTAATCCTTCCGATTGAACGTCCGGCGTCTTTTCCACTTGGCCCAATGCCAATATGAAGACAGCCATTGATGACAATCATGGCAGTGTATTCTGTATGATGCTGAGAATATTTGGGACCCGTTCTCACAACATCATCGGTAAGTTGCATTTTGCACATTTAATTTCACATCCCAGAAAAAGTATACCCTCTTGAGTATATACTGATTCTAATTCCATTCCTCTGCTGTGAAAGTTAAGGGAGATAGAATGTTTCCAAGTCTGTAAATGATGATTTGGCCAAGTTGACAGAACATGCTTCAAAGATGTCGACCATGCAGCTAACTATATTTCTTAGCAAAAGGTTTCACAGCTCAACAAAACTTACTTAAACTCAGGCTCCAAGTATTTTGATCCTGTAACTGATTAAATTCATTATCAACAGGTCTTAATCTTGACAAAACTCATAAAACTTTGTGATTAGATGAACTATAACATAATTTACTATTTTCATGCATTCAATCAACTTTGGCAAGTTTTGCTTATTTGTTATTAGCTATGAAAATGGTGTGGTTGTAAGCACTGAAAACAGCAGAGAAATCATGAAAACAGTCCTTTCTAACATTAAAAATGAATCTTTTCAAAACGATATGAGCGGGAGATGATAGAACCGACAGCTATGCACTTAAAACTGTAAAAATTCCAATTTTCACCTTCTGACTTGGGTCTATAGTGCACGTTGGCCAGTTTGACTAACCTGTCATTTTGTCAGAGCTGGTCATATTTGCTCACTAAACAAACAGCATGATTCCAAACATAAATTGTTTATTTCAGGGTTCTTTGCCTCACATCTGTCATGTCAACCAGGAAGCAACTGAATCCTACACATTCTGTAAATTTCGATAACAGGGAAAGATGAACTGTTACAATTTTCTATGGGTGTAAGGACTTCCTTAGATTCTCTTGTCATGTATTTCAGTTCAGTTCTGTTCATGTCGTTTATCGCCCAGCCCATCGCGCAGTTTATATGACACTGATTTTTCAGTGCAACATTATTTTCTCTTACGAATGAAAATGATTATTGAATTCAGTTTTGAAACAGGCGTTGTGTATCTTGTAACCTTAGACGTGTTTGACAGCAAATGCGTGCAATGATGATTATTTTCTTACAGCAATCGTTGATTCAGTTCATTTAGTTTTGTTTTTTGTTTGTTTTTGTTTGTTTGTTTGTTTGTTTGTTTGTTTGTTTGTTGTTTGTTTGTTTGTTTGTTTGACAAGCAACAATCATTTTATTTTGTGTCTTAGTCCCATGATATGTACTAATAAAGTCAGAACAAGATTGAGGCAGCTGAAATATGATTTCTAACAAGAATGTTGATTGGTCCATGGACAGCAAAGAAAAGAAAACGACTGAGACAATCTTAAAGCAGGCAGACTCAAAAACAACATTTATGAAGATGTTAAGGAAAGGACAAGCAATATTTATAGGACATTTTATGAGGAAAGAGAAATTATAGCACCTAGTCACAACGGGAAGGCTGGCGGGAGAGGGAGCGCCAGGTGGACCCAGGGAGAAAATATTGGACGGACTCGCGGAGTGGATGAAGACAGAGTGAGTGGGTGATGTACATGCAGGGACAAAGGATAGATTCGTATGGAGGGCCATGATCGCCAACGCCACGCGGTAGGGCACCTGATTATGATGATGATAACAAAAGGGAGCAGTGAGGCATTCATCAGAGGCGATACGATAAGGCTGGGATCATCATGCAGAAACACATTTGTCACTGTCATTACAGTCTGGACCTGGTGTGTAGATGGGATAACATATGGCCCCAAGTAAATCGAGTGTACGTCAATTGTAACTTGTGTACACAAGCATGAGTGGAATATTGCAGGTGTCATTGATCGATTCTGTTGCTGAGTTTTTCAATCAAAAAGTTGTTTTTCTACTGATAGTTACTCTAGTCAAGAAGACAGCACAGTGCACAGTTGATGACGTATGCGTGTCACCCAAAACATAAGCCAAAACAATATATAATATATATATATATATATATATATATTATTGTGTGTGTGTGTGTGTGTGTGTGTGTCTGTGTCTGTATGTGTGTGTGTGTGTGTATACATATATGTATACACACATATATATATATATGCTTATATATATAGGTATGTACATATATATACATATATATAGAGAGATATGTATATGTATGTGAACTGGCGGACTCCTTGCTTTTATTTCTTTGAAACAGCAAATGTACTTCAGATATATATATATATAAATAGATAGATAAATAGATATAGATATTCGGTATCTGAAGTACATTTGCCGCTTCAAAGAAATAAAGCCAAAGAGTCTGCAAGTTTTGTGTCTTGAGGAATTGTCGAGGGCGATAAATCCTTCTCTGACATATTTACAGAGATCCATAAAAGAAATGTGTGGATATTGCTAGGTGAGAACTAAACGAACGAAGGACACAGAGTAGACAAGAAAGACAGGATTCAATACGAAAGGGAAAATGATTCAGAAACGGATTGGAAATGATAGAGAAGGAAATGAAACAATCCATGAGCTCAGAGCGCTGTTTGCTTTCACTTCATGGTGTCCATAGTGTGTTTGTGACAAAAATGGACGTCAGTACATGGCCCTAGGTACTCAAGCCTCAGAGCCAGAAGAAGAACACGCCGGCAGTGGATTGACGGAGTCGCAGACACACTCGACTCTACATCCACAGCATAATACTCCTCCTCCAGGCCTCCCGTCTTGCTGTGGATTGTCGGCTTCACCTTCCCTTGACACCTTACTTTATTTTTAACAGGATCATCGCACTCAGGGAGGTTACCTTTGTGCTCACCTTTTTTTTTTCCCGTCCCATTTTCTACGCCACCTTAATAGCCGCGGAAGCTGGCACAGTTTTTTATAATGCGATGATGGGGATGTCGATGAGGATGATAATCATGATGCTATGGAGTTCCATCTAGGATTGAGACTGCGTGACAGGGCTGTACTCTACGCTTACTATCATCATATATCCTGGCGTCAACCAGGCCCGAGAGATACAGGCACCTGCGGTGCTGGTCAGAAGATTTGAGCAACACCTTCAATGACGCATCCGTGAAGTGAATGAGACTCGACTTGTGTGGTCCCAGTCTTCCCAATGAGCCTATAGCACGCCCAACTCTGGGAAGGAGCCGATTAGAACCGAAAAATCCCACAGTGATCCATGACACCATACTAGTACAAGTGGCTGGACTAAAGAAAAAAGAAGAAGTACGTGACTGGAGGTACTTTGGTCATAACTCGTCAAGACCGTATGTCTTTTAAACTATAAAACGAATTTTATAGAATCTCAGTTGCATGCAACGTCACGGAAGACTTTTCTTTCCTGTTTTTTTCTTTCTTTTTCTTTCTTTCTTTCTTTCTTTCTTTCTTCCTTTCTTTTCTTTTCTTTCTTTTTTCTTTTTTCTTTTTTTCTTTCTTTTCTTTTCTCTTCTTTTCGTTTCGTTTCGGTTCGTTTCTTGTCTTGTCTTGTCTCGTCTCGTCCTGTCTCCTCTTGTCTCGTCTTGTCTTGTCTTTAGTTTCTGATAATTGTCTTAGATTTTTAAGTCCTTCAACTGTATTTTTA
>CM060305.1:65223163-65230663 GCA_030674185.1 Monoplex corrugatus
GGAAAGGATGTCTGCTCATCATATCTTGTCATTCGGTCTGACAGTGGACTGTACCCTTAGAAAACATTAGCAGGCCACTGCTCTGTCCATTTCTCTGACATTCATGTGGTGGTGGTAATGGTCTTTGATTTAATATCTATTCATTCAAGTTATTTTATACGAAACAAAACAAAAAAGAAGGGGGAATAGAGGAGGAGTGAAGAGGACATTTGAAAATAGTCAATTTTGATCTGGAGAAAAGATGATCCAGAAAACAAAGTGTTTCGAGAAGGGGAAGGTAAAACTAGCAAATAACGTGACCGTAATTAACGATATAAAGAAACTAACAAACAAAATTGATAAATATCTAGAATAAATGAGTAAAAATAAAACTCAGAATGACTAACCATAACAGTGAACAAGTGAAATAACATTTTAAAGGTAATTAACTATTGGACGTTTGAACAGGCTGACAAAAAGTTCATATATTAATGATACTGAGGCAAATATGTCAGAAATTGTCTTCGTAGACATTCACGTCTTTCCAAACAAGTGCTATGTTTTACCAGACTTTGACCACTATTGAGAAAGATTTGTGATGTTCGGGCAATTCCATAAATGTTCCAACGCAATGCGTAAATAATGATCAGGAAAACTTTTTGCATAGGTACAAAATTCTATGTGTAGGAGAGGTCTTAAAATGGAAGGGTATCATAATTTGTGTCAGGTCAGAGCTAAGTCTCTGCTACAGTATAACAGTAGACTGTATACGACCCGCGCCTGTTTCCGCAGCCTTGTGGGTTATCCCTTGGATGGGGAAAGGCTATGGGAGTAAACCCAGACAGAAAATCCCGCAGCCGCATACCGCATAAAGGGCATTGCCACAGAGCACTGCTTGTGGTTCTGGCCATATGCTGCGACTTGCCATCTACTGTTCAGACGTCTGTGTCTCCCATGAGAACAGCTGTCTTATCGTGGTTCGCCCTGGACTTGTGGAGGCAGGTGGAGAGAGTTCCTGAAGCTCTGCGCAAACATCAGCAATTTACATATGCCCATGGCACCTAGCGCCAGCAAGTGTTAGGTTGGATTTTATCCACCACGATAGTCGACCATATACATATATGTATATACATGTACATATATACATACATACATATATATATATACATATATCATAATTGTAGGTAATCTATTTTTAAGTATACTGATCTTTCTCCGTCAGATGCGTACACGTATATGCGCATCGTTTTGCCCAGCTGTGCAGGCGATATGTCACTGCAAAGTTTGCATACTCCCTCTGTGCTGAATGTGTGTTGGGTGTTTTCATGTGTCCATAAGCCACCGGCCACTGACATGACTTGCAGTGCCTTTAACGTGCATACTTCATATTTTGCGTGCGTATGTAAACGAAGAATGTTTAGGCATTGACAAGCCTGTACATGTTGACACAGGAGGTGGGGAAAAAATGTCCAACCATTACCAGGTAGGCAGGATTTTCCAACCGTTACCAGCAGGATTTTTCAACTGTTACCAGCTAGGCGGGATTTTCCAACCTTTACCATCAAGGCTGGATTTTCCATGTGTTACCAGGTAGGTGGGATTTTCCAACATTTACCAGCAAGGTGAAATTCTCCAACCTTGTGTTAGACAGTGTGAATCTTTAGGTGGGCATGCATGCTGGATTCTCCAACCTTCACTAGCAAGGTGGGATTTTCCAACTGTCACCCGCAAGTTGGGATTTTCCAACTATTTCCGGCTAGGATGGATACTCAAACCTTTACTAGCAAGGCGGGATTCTCCAACTTTTATCGGCTTGGTGGGATTTTCCAAGCTTTATCAGCAAAGCAGGATTTTCCGACCTTTACCAGCAAGGTGGGATTCTCCAACATTTATTGGCAAGGCGGGATTTTCTAACATTTGCCAGTTAGGCAGGATTTTCTAGCTTTACCCATCAGGTGGGGTCCTCCAACCTGTACCAGCTAGGTGGGGTTTTCCAATGTTTATCAGCTAAATAACAGTCCTCCTAAATGAAATTTACGACACTGGAAAAATCCCCAAAGATATGTCAAAATCAATTTTCATTGCACTTCCATCGCACAACCAGTTTGATGAGTCATGTAACCAAGGTCCTATTAAGAATAATCATGATGAGGACAAGAATAAAATCAAAAGAGAAATAGCAGAGGAACAGTGTGGATTTGTGGAAGGGAAAGTCTCTTTCCAAAACATCAAAAGAGGAGTCAGACAGGGTTGTGTTTTGTCACAAGATCTGTTTTCATTTTACAGTGGAAACATCATGAGAAACCTAGAAGAAGACCCTAGATTAAAGGTTGGAGGAAAATTGATAAACAACATTCGATACGCAGATGACACCGTGCTAATTGCAGAAAGTGAAAGAGACCTACAATACCTTGTGAATATACTTGAAATAGAAAGCAAAGTTAAGGGGTTGGAACTAAACAGAAGGAAGACTGAAGTCATGGTGATCAGTAAAAAACATGAAATCCCCTCGTGCAAAATAACAGCAAGTGGCACAACCTTGAGACAGGTTGATAAGTTTAAATACCTGGGAACGATCATTTCACCAGACGGCAGATGCACATCAGAAATAGCCAGCAGAATCGGCCAAGCAAAAACAACATTCAAGAAGATGGAGAGCATTCTTACCAACATATGCCTATCAATTAACATCAGGAAAAAAAGTTCTTGAATGTTGTATAGAACCAATACTGTTATACGGTTGTGAGGTGTGGACAGTCAAAAAGCAAAGCCAGAACAAGATTGAGGCAGCCGAGATGTGGTTTCTAAGAAGGATGTTGAGAGTTCCATGGACAGCAAAGAAAACAAACGAGACAGTCTTGATGGAGGCAGACACAAGTAGATCATTCATAAGGAAGATTAGGAAAAGACAGGCCACATTCATACGCCATTTTATGAGAAAGGAGAATTGGAACACTTGGTCACAACGGGAAATCTGGAGGGAAAGAGAGCACGGGTAGACCCAGGGAGAAGATACTAGACGGACTTGCAGAGTGGCTGAAGACAAGGAGGATGGAAGAGATGCTTGAGGCAACAAGAGATAGAGACAGATGGAAGTCCATAATCGCCAACGCCATGCGGCAAGGCACCTGATGATGATGATGATGATGACCATCTAGGTGGGATTTTCCAACATTTACCAGCAAGGCAGGATTTTCCAGCCTATACTAGTTAGGCAGGATTTTCCAACCTTTAACAGCAAAGTCGGATTTTCTAACCTATACCAGTTAGGCAGGATTTTCTAACCTTTAACAGCGAAGAGTGATTATCCAATCTATACTAGTAAGGCAGGATTTTCCAACCTTTACCAGTGAGGCGGGATTTTTCCAACCAATACCAGCTAGACGGGATTTTCCAGCCTCTCCTCTCTCTCTCTCTCTCTCTCTCTCTCTCTCTCTCTCTCTCTCTCCTCTCTCTCTCTCTCTCTCTCTCTCTCTCACACACACACACACACACACACACACACACACACACACACGCACACACGCACACGCACATGCACACGCACATGCACACACACACACACACACACACACACACACACACACACACACACATACACACACACAGACACACACACACACACTGTAAATCTTTGTTGTTGCAGCATTACACTCCAAACTCATTTGAATACACTGCGCATTGCATACAATCAGACTTTTTAGTGGTAAAACGAATAACTTAAAGCTTGCTACACCAGTTGACAAACATGTCCACTATGTTGTCAGACAGTGTGAATCTTTAGGTGGGCATGCATGCTGGGCTGTCATATTTCAAAATACCAGGCACTGACATGACTTACAAGATATTTAACCCTTTGACTCCTGCACCCTGTCCATCAACTGCAAGAGCTGAAACCCTCTGTCTCCCTCACCCTATCCACAAGCTTCCTGAAGGAACCTGGTGGATAGGGTGAGGGAGTCAAATGGTTAAGTTTTTGCTTTGCTAGCATGGTTGGCAATACAGGATGCTGGTGGACAGGGTGAGGGAGTCAGCGGGTGAAGTTTTTGCTTTGCTACTATGGTTGACAATGCAGGATGCTGGTAGACAGGGTGCGGGAGTCAAAGGGTTAACGTGCTCGTCTGACATTATGCACACGAAAGGATTTTATGCACAGGCAGGTGTGCGCACACGTTGATCAAGGAGATCAGAGAATTCTCCACTCTTTAGTCCTCCTCCAAGCAGAGGTGTCCAGACAGGAATGACTCCGGTGAACCCTCCAACTGAAGATCCGACGTTCACAGTGTAATATACGTACGCTCTCACACATGGTACACACGAACACATTGCGAAGAGGTCGCCAAAGTCTACTTCGCCTGATGAATCACTGGGCACCATAAACATTGTTACCTCTGTTTATCTCCCTTTCCCTCTTCCCCCCAAAACACATTAACCAGTCCCTGAGTGTACCTCCAAGGGTCAGTCTTTCTGATGAGTCGATGAATATAGATGATGTGTACATGTATAGCCTGCTCTCCTTGCAGACTTACAGTCGTAAAGAAAACGAAACAGGAATTCACTGCGGGCCACCAGCCGCTTAACAATACAATACAATACAATACAATACAATACAATACAATACAATACAGTACAGTACAGTACAATACAATACAATACAACACAATACAATGCAGTGCAGCACAACAACACAATGCAATACAATCCAACATGATATTATATAATGCAATGAAAGACAATGCAATGCGATACAGTACAAACCAACACAATACAACACAATACAAAACAGTGCAACACGATACAATATAATGCAAAACAACACAACGCAACATACTGCAACATGGTACAATGTAATGCAACACAACACAATGCAATACACTGCAATATGATACAATATACGTGTAATGCAACGAAACACAATGTAATACAGCGCAACACAATACAAATCAATTCAATGCAGTATACATGTAATATAAATCAATTCAATTGAACACAATACAAATCAATGCAACATAGTACAACACGATGCAACATAAAACAAATCATTTCAACGTACCACAATACAAATCGGTTGGATTCAACGCATTACAAATCAATGCAATACATGTACGATACAATGCAATGCATTACAATACACATCGATGGTAAACCTATATGACACAATGCAATACATATCAATGCAATGCAGTAAGATACAATACACTACAAAATTACAAATCAATACAACTCAACACAATACAAATCAGTATAATGCAACACAACGTAACACCATGCAATATAGTACAAAGCAATGCAATGCTACACTAAATAACGCAATGCAATGCAATACAAATACAATACAATGCATTGGAACAGAACATGATACAGTTCGATACCATATAAATCAATGCCCTGCAGCACAATACAAATACGCACAATACAACACAAAACAAATCCATACAATGTAATACAACACAACACAATGCAACACAACACAAATTAATGAGATGCAGCATTACCCATTACAACGCAACGATACACATCAATACATTGCAAAACACAGTTCAATACAATGCAATACAATATATTGCAACGCAACGCAATACGATACAGTGCAGTTCATTACCTTGCAAGACGATGCATTGCACTGCCTAAAATACAATGCCATGCAACATGATACAATACACTGCGATGCATCAATCCAAATCAACATATTGCAACACATGACAATACAATGCAATGTAGTACGGTGCAAGACAATACAATACAATGCAATGCAATAAAAGACAATACAAGACAACACAATACAATGGAATACTTCAGAGTTAGTCCAAGTGTGGACATCAATGTACAATCACTTGACTTGTGACACACACATATACTCCTAATCATAATTTAAGGGCCACTTCTTCCTTCCTCTCTAATTTTAAGTTGAAATAATTGACAATGTTTAGAATTGATTCTATGTTTTATTTCATCATTTCCACACCTGTTTTGGAAAAAGAAATTAGCACAATGACCCATTAGTGAACAGCACATGCATTTAAAGGAACATCCCCCCTTTTCAAAAAACAGAAAGTGTCAGATTTGGCCAATCTGTTTTCAATATCGCGTGTGTCCGCCCCGAGCCTGGATGCATGCTTCACAGCGCCGATGCATCGACCCCACAAGGGTACGGAGTGTGTCCTGAGGGATGGCCGCCCACTCGATCTGCAGGATGTCGACCAGCCTGGCCAGGGTGCCCGGTGGGGGGTGGTTGTCCCTGATGCACCTCCCGAGCACATCCCAGAGGTGTTCAATTGGGTTCAGGTCAGGTGAGCACGCTGGCCAGGCCATACGGACGACTTCATGCTGCTCCAGGAAGTCGGTCACAAGGCGTGCTCGATGCGCAGGTGCATTGTCGTCCTGGAAGATGGCGCCTTGACCAAGGTCCACAAGCGCAGGCAGTGCCACGGCCGCCAGAACCTCGTCCCGGTACCGGACCCCGTTCAGGATGCCGTCAATGGGGAGCAGGGGGGTCCGGGTACCACGGCTCATGCCACCCCACACCATCACCGACCCGCCGCCGTACCGGTTATGCTCTTGGACAGTGGCGTCAGCGAACCTCTCCCCTTGACGTCGCCACACCCGAGCCCGGCCATCGTTAAAGGTCAGGGTGAACCTGGACTCATCCGAAAACAAGACCCGGGCCCACTGTTGCCTTGTCCAGGTCACGTGCTCCCTGGCCCAGGTCATGCGGCGCACTCTGTTGACCGGTGACAGCACGGGTCGGACGGCCGGTCTCCGTGACCTCAAGTTTGCCTCATGTAGCCGTCTTCTCACCGTGCTGCAGCTGATGTTAGCACCTGTTGCGTCCCTCAGCTGACCCCTCAAGGTCACCGCAGTGGATGCCCTTTCCCTCAGGACGGAGAGGGCAAGGTAGCGGTCTTGCTGTCTTGTCGTTACTCTGGGTCGACCCGTGTGACGCCTTTCCTGGACTGCTCCAGTCTCATTGAAGCGCTCCAGCAGTCTCTGGATTGTGGAATGCGACACTTCAAGTCGTCTAGCAACTTCCCGCTGCGCTAGGCCTTCATCAAGCAGAGCGAGGGCTCTCCCCCGCTGCTCATCCGTCATCCGTCGTCTTGCAAGCATGGTTAAAACGAACCAAGAACGGGTCCTTTTTATCCTCGTCTGCGGGCAACTTTGGCTGGAGTAGTGTTCAAAAAGGGCTTGCCTTGCACGTGCAAAGCGAATTTTGTCGCTACCTTGCCTGCGTCGTCAGAGAGACCCTGCTGAAGATTCGACAATTTCGTGTGGAAATTGTCTTCCTTGGGCCGCCCATTGCAAATCGGCAAATCCCCAAACACGTGCCAAAAGGAAACTGCAATGTTGTCTGAGCTCTTATCCATTCAGTTACGGCAACGAATTGGAGAAAAGAGTAAGAGAAAATAGGTTATTTCTCCTTTCAAAAATTGACTCAAAAACGTTCCTGGCCCTTCAATAATGACGTGTAGTATACGTAATACATCATTTTCACAACAACGACGAACACAGACATACACTAAG
>CM060305.1:65238163-65240663 GCA_030674185.1 Monoplex corrugatus
CGTGTACATGTTCGTGCATGCGCGCGCATGTGTGTGTATGTGTTGTGTTTGTATTTTTGATGTCTTGTTACAGAGAAAGACATCAACATCTGGTAAATATTTTCATTTTCTTTATTTGTTGATTTCTTTGTTTCTTTCCTAGTTTAAGTTAAAAAAAATTGTATTTTAAAACAAATTAGAAACTACAGTAGTATTTTAAAAGAAATTTAACAAACAAGTGAGTATTGTATTCAAATATTCAGCTTTCTCTCTCTCACACAAACACAGAGAGAGAGAGAGAGAAACACACACACACACACACACACGCACACGCACACGCACACACATACACACACATACACACACACATACACACACACGCAAACACACACACACACATTGTATTGTATTATATGCCTTACAGTCTTTTGATACAGACACAAGACCTGATCTAATTACTGAGGCTAATCATCTTATACATCGTTTAAGGATAAAAGGTACAGATATCAGTTTATGCTGGGTGCCTTCTCACGTTGGTCTTCACGGCAACGAAGTAGTTGACAGAGCAGCTAAGCAAGGTGCACACAACACTGATAATACTATACAATTACGTATTAAATCTTCCGTAAAAGAAGCTTGCAGCTTGCTAGAATCAGCCTCATGGATTCGTTTTCATGATCATTTCAATGAAAAATTTGTGACAAAACAAATGATAAAACTTTCAATTCAAAATGTATGTAAAAAATTGCAGTATTCTTCTATATATCATTCAAGATCGATTGTTGCTGTTCATTTTCGTATTCAGCTAAACGCATTGAAAACAAAACATTGTAAAAATGTCAAGTGTATTTGCGGCGAACAATTCACGCTGTTTCACTGTTTATTTTACTGCAAAATGCTGCGTTCTTTTTTACCAAAAATTGTTTACACAAGAAAACTATTCTGAAACTCATTTTAAAGAAATAACTTCAGATCAATCTTTGTCAGTTAAAATTTCAGAATCATTGGTTCACAGTCCTGTTAATGCATTGCTTTAAGTTTATGATGTTTGTACTTTAGCGTTAAAATTTTCCCTTCAAATTGTTGATGTTAATTGTTAGTGTTCATTGTTAGTGCTAAGATCTTGTCCCATTTTTCTATTTTCCCACCTGCTTATGTCTCTTAGTCTTACTCTGTCTCCCCTCTGATCCTAATCCAACCCACCCAACTCTCATCCTCCATTTTTCCCCCGTCTAATATCACTCATAGTGAAAAGACGTTAAATCAAAGAACGAACACACACACACACACACACACACACACACACACACACCACACACACACACACACACACACACACACACACACACACACACACACACATACACAGAGAGAGAGAGAGAGAGAGTGAGAGAGAGAGAGTGAGAGAGAGAGAGAAACACACGCACACACAAACACACACAAAAACACACACACACACACACACACACACACACAAACACAAGCACACACACATACACACACATACACATACAGCATTACCCATTACAACGCAACGATACACATCAATACATTGCAAAAACACAGTTCAATACAATGCAATACAATATATTGCAACGCAACGCAATACGATACAGTGCAGTTCATTACCTTGCAAGACGATGCATTGCACTGCCTAAAATACAATGCCATGCAAAATGATACAATACACTGCGATGCATCAATCCAAATCAACATATTGCAACACATGACAATACAATGCAATGTAGTACGGTGCAAGACAATACAATACAATGCAATGCAATAAAAGACAATACAAGACAACACAATACAATGGAATACTTCAGAGTTACAATGTACAATCACTTGACTTGTGACACACACATACGTAATACATCATTTTCACAACAACGACGAACACAGACATACACTAAGCATGCTCTATCACTAAAAAATATCAATACCGAAACATTGACCTAAGAACAGACGTCCATTATTAAAGTAAGAACTGAAGTAAGGGTTTTCATTCCTCTGTGTAAAACAGACTCAGACTCAATCTTTCTGTTATGATTTTTAAAAAAACCATGAAATAAATCATGGACACCATAGAGAAATAAAACAAAAGCATGAAAAGACTTGAAAACCAGACCCGCTCTTTTGTAGACCGGAATTTGGAGTTTGAAGTTTGTTTTTCTGAGAAGGATTCATCACATACGAACAATTTCATATGCGCTCCTCCCTAATTTGCGTGGCAAACTTCTGATTAGGCACAAAACTATGTTTTCTGAAAGACTCTCTATCCGTTCGCTAAACCCAATACGTTGGCAAAGCCCTAAAATGGGAAGGAGGGAGAGGGGACATACGACACACTTAGCTGACACCACCAGGATGATATAAGCATAAGACGGGCAGTGAACAGGTCAGTTTTTTAAATGTTGGGTTGCTGAGATATCAGATCTTGGAGTAATCCCAGACATGTGCGACCACCCGCGTTCAAGCAACAGGAATCAGAAAACCATGAAAACAGAATGAGAACGCATAT
>CM060305.1:65250663-65333163 GCA_030674185.1 Monoplex corrugatus
GATGCGTCATTGACGGTGCGGCTCAAATCTCCTAACTGACATCATAGATGTCTGTATATCTCAGGCCCTCGTGATTATCATCCCCATCGTCACCATCATCATAGCATTGCAAAAAATAAATGTTTCAGCTTCTGTAACTATTTAGGTATCATAGAAAATGGGACAGAAAAAAAAGATGAGCCACAAGGAAAGAAAAAGAGGTATTGTGCTGGCAAGTAAACTCATTCATTGCCGATCTTTTCATTCGTGTCTCTGATACGACAAAAGAAGGTGCAAGAGTGGGCGAGGAAGTGAGACAAAGAGGAGAGTGAAGAGGAGAGGGACAGGGGGGGGGGGAGATGACAGTCAAGCTGAGGGGAAAAAGGAAGACCATACAACGAAATGTATGTGTGGGAGTGTATATTTGTGTGAGCGTGTGTGTGTGTGTGTGTGTGGTGTGTGTGTGTGTGTGTGTGTGTGTGTGTGTGTGTGTGTGTGTGTGTGTGTGTGTGTGTGTGGGGTGCAAATGTGTAGGTGTAGATGTATGTGTGTGTTTGTGTCAAAGAGAGAGACAGACAGACAGACAGACAGACAGAGAGAAAGAGAGAGAAAGAGAGAGGAGAGAGTTGTGACTTTGTGTGTGTGTGTGTGTGTCTCTGTGTGTGTGTGTGTCTCTCTGTCTGTGTCTGTGGTGTTGTGTGTATGTGTGGCTGCGTGGCTGCTCATTTATGCGTGTGTGAGTATGTGTTTGTGTGCGTGTCTGTGTGTGTCTACGTTTTCTTTTTGTGTGGGTGTGTACGTGTGTCTGTCTGAGTATGTGTTTGAGATGAAGATGGGAGAGGGAGGGCTAAACGACAGATGCAGACCCCAAATGCCACGACAGGTGAAGGACTCAGTGATTGGAATCGTGCTTGCCTGACGAGACAATGGTGATATGCGATTCTAGTCACAAACTGGAACAGTCAGGAAATTTCCCTTCTTCCTATACATTATGGCCTGTAGTAAGTGCTGGAGCCTTGGAATCCATACTTCTTTCTTTTCTTACAATTTTTTTTAGGATCATGGCACTCAGGGAGGTTACCTTTGTGCTCATTTTTTTTCTTTTTTTTTCTTTTTTTTTTGGTCCCATTTTCTACGCCACCTTAATGGGGATTTAAAAAAATATTGTCTTCACCTAGTTGATAGACAGCCGAGCATTTGGGCATTGACTGGAGGGGGGGGGGGGGGGGGGTTCTGTCATGTAAGACGAGTTTATACAGTATAGCTAGATGTGTTGTGATTCAGACCTTTAATTATGTATCTTTATTTACTTTATATGTATGTTCCTTTTTTTGAAGGTAAGATACACAGATACATATGCCATTTACATGTAAGCAAGATTATTTCAGTAGTAGGCTGATAAAATACCAGTACAAAATACAGACTGTGTAAAACATAGTCTGGGTAGGGCCTCAGGACCTGGCCAGCTCATGGGTTTATGAGGCTTAAGGCCTGTGCCATGATCACCATGCACATGGCACCTGTGACGTTAGTGCATATGGAATTCGTTCCGAGCGCGGAGACGTCATTTTGAGAAACTGAAACTGAATGGCATCAGAAGCTGGGACAGTTTTTAGAATGCGATTGTGATGATGTCGATGAGGATGATAATCATGATGCTATGGGAGTTCCATCTAGGATTGAGATTACGTGAGAGGGCTGTACTCTGGGCTTACTTTATAATATATCCTGGCGTCAACCAGGTCCGAGAGATACAGACACCTGCGGTGCTGGTCAGACGATTTGAGCAACACCCTCAGTGACGCATCCGTGAAGTGGATGAGACTCGACTGTGTGGTCCTAGTCTTCCCAATGAGCCCATAGCACACCCAGCTCTCGGTAGGAGCCGGGTGAACCCACAACCTACCAGTCGGCAGTCAATTGCGCTAACCACTACACCATGGCGACTGATTTCTTACAATGTTTTTATCGATTGACAGTATGGTTTGGATCAAGCGTCAAACAAATTAAACAGCTCGTAAAGTATACAATCCACGCGAAAAAGGTAATGTAACAACTACTAGAGACTTCGAACCATAGCTTATGATATTATCATTTTCATTGCTGGAAATTATGTATGTATGTATATATGTATGTATGTATGTATGTATGTACGTATGTATGTGTGTGTGTATGTATGTAGTTATGTATGTGTACATGTATGTTTGTATGTATGCATGCATGCATGTATGTATGTATGTTGTGTATGTGTGTATATGCATGCATGTATATATGCATGCATGCATGTATGTATGTATGTATGTATGTATGTATGTATGTATGTATGTATGTATGCATGCGTGCATGGATGGATGGATGGATGGATGGATGGAAGGTTGGATGGATGGTTGGATGGATGGATGGATGGATGGATGATCAAGCTCAAACAAACAAAACTAGTTGTAATCAGCAATGCCTACACAAGCAGGTAGTCTTGTCGATGTGTTTTATACTTGCTGAAAGAAAGTCAGAAGAAGAACTGAGTTGCAATGAAAGAGAATGATCGCAGACAGTAGATACCGGTAGCAAAGGAAAGCCACATGAAAGCCCTGGAATTTCAGAAAGGATCAGAGCACTGGGGTTTTAAGTCTCCACTTTTAGAAAAAGGTGATTGTTACATAACGAAAGGAGGGAGATGTGTATGTGTGTGTATGAGTGTGTGTGTGTATGTGTGTGTGCGCGCACACGCGCGTCTGTGTGTGTATATGTGTGTGTCAGTGTATGCCTGTATGTGTGTGTCTGTGTGTATGTGTGTGTGTGTCTGTCTGTCTGTTTGTCCGTCTGTCCGTATGTGTCTGATTGTATTTGTGCATGTGTTGTTGTGTTGTTTCAGATTAGGTTTAGGTTTGTTCGTTGGCTGTTTTTCCTCCTTTATGAAAACATTTTTTATCAAGAGGATTTTGTTTCAGTGCAGACGCAACGGCGATAAATAAAAGTCCGCTAAACAAAAAAAAATTTAAACAAATAAGTGAATAAAGAAAACGAATTAAAATTGATAAAACAAAATATAATACAATAAAATAATAATGAATGAAGTAAAAACATTAAATAAAATAAATGAAATAAAATAAAACATAAAATAAAACAAAATGAAATAAAATAAAACAAAATAAAATAAAATAAAATAAAATACAAGGTGTCGTGTAAAACAAACGTTCTGCTGACGAGTCGACGGGGATAAAAACGTAGTCATCAGCTATTTTATCGACAAGACACAAGTCTTTCACGGACACTTTTACTGCATCAGAGAGCTGTTGTCTGAAGCAAACACTCCTGAGCTGTCTGAACTCTCCACAAGAATCACGACAGGTGTCGATCTGTTATTCCTGCAATAAAACAGTTTGCCCGATTTGCACTGCAGGACATTTGACAAAGATTCAAAAGAGAAATATCCAAGCCACTGATGGTTTTAAAAGCCTATGTCAAAGCAACCATAATTTCAACATTCATTTCTTTTTGAAAAAAATCAATGGAGATCGATTGATATCTACCGAAAGATGGCGCTGAGTGTCTGTTTGCCTGTCTGCCCGTGCACATAATGTATCATCAGTTTCACTTTCAGTTTTTTTTTAAGATGGCGAACGATGTTTTTAACATCGGTGCCTGTTGAAAAATCAATGGAGATCGATTTATAATCTATCAAAAGATGGCTGTGTGTCTGTTTGCCGATCCGTCTGTGCACATGATGCACCATCAGTTTCACTGTCAGTTTCTCAAGATGGCGTCTCCGCGTTTGGAATTAATAGTATATGCATTAATTCCACAGGTGCCATGTGTAAAAGGATATACATCATAAATAATGGACATATTAATACTATTGTTAGTAGTAGGAGTACCAGTAGTAGAGGTAGTATCATCATCATCATCATCATTATTATAATCATTATTATTATTATTATTGTCATCATCATTAATATTATTATTGCTGCTCTTTTGTTGTTATTGTTGTTATTATCATTGTTTTTATAAGTATTGTTTTTGTTGTTGTTATTACTATTGTTATTGCTTTTATTAGTATTGTTATTACTATCATTTTAGTATTATCATTATTAGTATCATCATTAAATGCTTTGTCGATGCTATCAATGTTGCCCCTCTCCCTCCCAATCCCAGCTTTGTGTGTGGGTCGGTGACCTTCACATTAAACCAAAGTGTGCCAGTATCAGTGTCAGCGTCAGTGTCTCCTTCTCACCATAATTGTTTCCCTTTAGGCGCTTCGGCAAGTTACTCATGAAGGACAGGTTGAAGTCCTCATTATATTCAAGCCGCTGGTTACAATTTACCAGAAATAGAACTAGTTCAAAACCAATCTGTAGATAAATCACGGCATCTAGAGACTTAATCGTCTAGCCGCCTCCTCCGTCTGCGGTCGAGGTATTCCTGTAAAGCATTATTAGTCCTGTGCTTAGACCACTCTCTTTGAGGACCTCAGTAGCTCAGTTGGTTGAGCGTCGGATTCACATGTTAATGGTTGTGGGTTCGAATCCCGGGGTGTGGCGTATTAAAAATGGCCTTCTCATTATCCCATCTTAACCCTTTGACTCCCGCATCCTGTCCAACAGCATCTTGTATAGTCAACCGTGCTAGCAAAGCTAAAACTTATTCCTTTGATTTTCTTACCCTATCCACTAGCTTCCTGCAGGAAGCTGGTGAATAGGGTGAAGGAGTCAAAAGAGTTAACTTTTTGCACTTGTGGATAGATTGCGGGAGTCAAAGGGTTAACATCACTGTTGTTCTGGTGGTGTCAGTATAGGATTAGATAAGTCCCTCTTCTCCCACTTCCCAGGGATGGTTATCCCCTCGACCATATCACCTGAGGTGTGGGTGCCGACCTAAAAACTAAACCAAACCAAACCACTCTCCTTGGCACAGTGGTAAAGAAACGGTCTGATGACTGGAATGTTGTCAGATGGAATCACATCAATCCAAATTATTATGGGTTGTTCTAATCTCAAACAGCTTTAATCGAGAATAGAGTCTGAGCTCAGTTGAGAAAATTAGGCCTGCACAGTCGTGTGTCATCATTAAACAAATATGTATGTCCTCGATTTTTTCGTTTTAGCTCTCTTCTCAACACCGTAAAGTGTTTGTATCTCTCGGGCCTGGTTGACGCCAAGATACATACTGAGAGAAAGCAAAGAGTTGGCGTAAACCCTGTCATCTTAAAATGGAATTCTGACGCATCATCATCACCATCGTTAATTGAGGTGAAAGAAAGTTAAATGTTTTTCCATAACCCTGAAGTCACAGGAGAATGAGGTGGAAGAGGCCTCATTTTTTTTCTATGGGGGGGGGGGGGGTGGAGGACCAGCATCGAGGGTAGTGCCCATCTCCCAACTTTCGCAGCCGTATCTTCACCCAGTTCTGAACAAGACTGGATTGATGACCTTCACCGCTTCAGACATAAATATCATTGCTTCCGTTCCTTCTCTGTCTGTGGCCCCCAGCTCCGGAATTCCCTTCTAAATGATATCAGACATTTTACTTCTGTTTCATCTTTCAAATTCCTATTCTTATTGTTTAAAGCCCAGCCGACAGCACAGAGCCGTTTCAGACTAGATCTATAACCATTTCAACACGTGCACAATATCTGATTGAAAAAAAAATCTAGAACAAAAATTTAGTACACATATCAATCTATGCGCGTACATAATTTAAGGATGTGACCCTGGCGTTGACCATTCCATCCAGTGTATCACCAGAGGATTACATTTTTTTTAAAACAAACCTGACTACAAATGTGAGCATAACTAAGGACACTAAAGCATGCATAAAAATGGCCTAAATTATCTAAAATTGCTCCTGCACAGCACATTTTCTTAGCGCCAAATATGTAGTCAATACATGTATCCAATAACCAACCCTATCAGAAAGTATGTAAGGTTGTATAGAACACATAACAGGTGAATGGACAGTAAAGCAGAAAATGATAGGAAGAGATGATAGAGAGCAATGGAGGAAGGAAGAAACAAAGAGAGTGACAGTAAAGAGGAAATTTCTAGCACGGAATTTCCAGAAGGTGGGGATACTATTTATACTGAAAGAACCCCTGGCTTCCCACGGGGGACTCATCTTTCAAATACCACCTCGACACTTACCTCTTCAGACAGTGTTTCCATGTCCAGAATCATTCTGTTTAGTCGCCTATTCCTGTGTCCATTGAATGATTGTGAATAGGTCTGTGAGTGTGACTGTGTGAGAGAGTGTGTGTTCTTCTGAGCACCTATATCCATAGGTAAGGCATTATATAAATACAAGTCAATATTATCATTATCGTTACGCCTTGCCCTCATGGTGACCTTGGTTTAAGTGGTGGTATATTTTTTGTCCCATTTCTGCGTCATTTCAGTAGTCACAGTATCTGAGACAATTTGTGATAATACTTTGATGATGGATAACGACGGGGATGACAATCATGATGCTATGGAGTTCCATTTAGGATTGAGACTGCGTGATAGGACTGTTCTCAACGTTTCCTTTCATCATATATACTGACGTCAACCAAAACCAAGACAGATACAGACACCGACGGTAATTCTTATTTGTATTTTTGCCTAAAGCCTAGCCAACTGCGGAGAAGGAACAGAAAATTAAGTACACATGATGCATATGCGCACATAATCTAAGGAGGTGCCCCTAGCGTCGACCACTCCGTCCAGTTTATCAAACAGAGAATTTAAAAGACACCTGAACACAGATTTAAACATAACTAAGGACACTAAGGCATATGTAAAAAAAAAAAAAAAAAAAGGCCTAAATTGTGGTAATGGTAAGAACTTGAGCAACACCCTCAATGACGCATCCCTGAGGTGGATGAAATTCAATTTGGTGGTCTCAGTAGTCCCATATAGCCCATGGCACATTCAACTCCGGGTAGGAGCCATTTGGGGGCTAAAAAATCACGCAATGACTTTATCGTGCACATACGAGATTCGAACCCACAACCTTCTACTAGAAGTTCTAGTCGTTAGCTTGTTGCATTAAGCACTGCACTAGTGCAACTGTGCCTTTGGTTGTTGTTGTTGTTTTGGGATTTTGTGTGTGTGTGTGTTTGGTTTTGTTTTTTTAACGCTTTCATGCTTGGGATGTTTCAGGTTGGTTGTTTGCTGTTATTGCTGTTCTTTCTTCATGTCAAGATCAATGGTATTTGTCGTCCGCGGGCACACAGAGAGGTTGGAGGGGGGGGGGGGAGGATACAAGGAGAGAGGAAGAGACTTAGACAGAAAGCCAGTCTCGTTGACAGAAAAATAAATCTCACCTTCTTCAAAATGAACAGAAAAAAGAAAATACCCAGTACAGTTTCGCTTTAATCAGCCAGCCAAACCCATCAGTAACAAAGGCATTTCATATTACATAGTGATTCAATCAATTTTCTAAAAAGAAAAGCGATACCTCACATCACAAGCAGAACTTGATCCATCACCAAAGTGATACTATAAACAGTTTAAAAAGCTGCAAAGGTTAATAATAACGAAAACATCAACTTCCACCGAAAGTATGACAATGCTGCAACATCACTACAGACACAACAGTTATAATTCACGGTTAAGTAATAAATTACAAAAGTTGCAGTTCAATAGTAGTAGTAGTAGTAGTTAGTAGTAGTAGTAGTAGTAGTAGTAGTAGTATAGTAGTAGTAGTAGTAGCAGCAGCAGCAGCAGCGTCATAGTAGTAGTTAGTAGTAGTAGTAGTAGTGGCAGCAGCAGCAGCAGTAGTATTAGTTGTAATAGTAGAAGTAGTAGTAGTAGTAGCAGTTCAGTAACATTCATTATACATGCAGTAATAACCATCACCATCATCATCATTTCCCTAGTACAACACATCTTCCTCAAAAGCCCTACACATTATAACATACCACAAACACAATGGACTTGACAAGATGACGGTTGCTGGTTAACATCGAGTACACGTGTTGAAATACATAAACCTCTTGTGACCAAACCTCTGTGTGATCAAACCTCTGTCTTTGCTTAAAATGAAAACACTTAAAAACACCTACCCACTTTTGGATGTTTTATTTTTCACCCATCTTCTACACCTATGGTCCAGCTCTCCCATCAGGTTTACAGAATGTTCAACTGTGGATACACGAAGAGTTGAATACACCCACTGTGGCTTTAAATTGGATATGAGCTCAAGTAATCTAGATTGCGATTCCCCAGCAAGAGACAGCTACAGCAGCCAGATAGAACCGTGACCACTAATCGTCCTTGATTATGACATTTTGAGATGAAGAAAAAAAACGTACATGTGCGTTATATTACTCGGATTCACACTTTCTGCTATCTACAGCAAAACATTCAAGCCAGCCATCATCATGGTGCAGTGGTTAGCACGATGGACTAAGACTGGAAGGTTGTGGGTTCGAATCCCCATAAATCCTGTCAAAATCATGTGAGATTGTTTGGCCCGAAACAGGTCCAACCCAAAGCTGAGCATGCTATGGGCTCATTGGGAAGACTGGTACAACACAGAAAACAACTTCCCTAACACGACGCTGAGCCACACAAGGGAAGCTGTCTATTGTTGTTGTTGTTTTTCTCACTTTGTGTTATGCATTTTTCTTTGTGTATCTTTCATACATGTTTGACAATGGTCTTGTTTGTTATATTAAATGCGCATTCTGATGCTATTTTTGTGTTTTCTTGGCTCTTAAATTCGGTGTGACATGAAAAAATCAGAACTACAAATGATGACCCTACTTCCCCCCCAGATTTAGGGGCATGTGTATGTTAAGTTATCTTGTGGGACTTAAGAGCCGTAAGAGAAACATGGTGAAGAAAACCCTCACCAAGGACGCAATGGTCAAGTGGGTCAGATGTCAAGACTTCCAATGGGAAGGTCTGGATGCAGTCCTGACTAGATGTCATCCATCTAGTGAGTAAAGGATGCAGGGTTTTCTATCTCCCAGTTCAACCTGTGCACACATGTGTGTGCACCAATGTACACTTTTTACAGCTGGAACTTCATATTTCAAAATAATGTGACCCACTCATAAAATGAATTTGGCAACAAAGTGTACTACTAGTAAGGTTAGAATACTTCATATTTCAAAATGACATGACCTATTCAGGAAATGTATTTGGCAACAAAGAGTACCACTAGTAAGGTTAGAAATTATTTCATATTTCAAAATGACATGACTTATTCATGAAATGAATTTAGCAACAAAGAGTACTACTAGTAAGGTCAGAAATTATTTCATATTTCAAAATGATGTGAACCGTTCATGACATGAATTTGGTAACAAAGAGTATTGCTACTAACCTCGTTTATTCATCATGCGTAATGAAATAACATTTGAAATTATATTCGGCTACAAACAATCAGAAACTTAGCTGTTTTTGCCTTTGCCACAATTATATGCATATTTTATTACCATGAAATTAATCTCTCTATATTCACATACATTTTTGTTGTTGGTAGTTGTGGTTTGGTTTTGGTTTAGTTTTGTCTTCTCCAGGATGGCAATGTTTCAGTTTGTCTCTCTTGCTCCTGAACATTTTGCACATGAATACCTGGCAGGGCTTCATAACTTCTGACAGCATTTAACTCTAACACTAACCTCAGACGCAACCCTAACCCTCATCGTTTGGATTGGAAATCTGTTTATGAAGAGTGCTGATCCTGAGGGTTAGGGTTTGGGGCTTGGGGGTTGGGCTAGTGCTAGGACTGAGAACGATTGCATCTTGACCCTGCACAAAATCTATGAGAGAGCTAAACCGCACTGTTAATCCAAGTATTACCAGTGATAAGATGAAGAGACCATTTTCTTGACTGACATGGCACATATGTGTTCTATCTGTGCAATAAATTGATGGGGTCCACTTCTGGTGCTAGGTTCACAAATGGTTTCATAGTTGTCAATGCAGCTGACATCAGGAAGGGTGCAACCCAAAGAGGCTGACCTTTATAAAATAATGATATACATAATAAACGTCAAAAACATATAAAACAATATAAAACTGTACCAAAGATTAAAATGCATATCAGGATAAAACATTACTATTACATTATCATACTTTATTATTACAAAACTTTATTACATTACCAAAAATACAGTACCTTTCAGAGAACAATATCTTTTTTCCCCATAATCATAAAAAGAACAAATACATAGAGGAGAGGAAAACTCATCCTTTAAAGACTTACAGAACAATCATGATTGTAACAGATCAACAGCTGAGACTCAAAAGCAGTATCCAATAAAATGTTACTGGGTATGGCAAGACTAGGAGCAGTTCTTTACCTTGTTGTATACATAAAGAACACAAAACTTATCCTGCATACTGTTACAAATGACAACAAAATTTATGTTCATATAAATATCACAAAATTTGATAGAAGTCCTTTATTTAAAACAAAATGCTTATCACACACAGAAAGAAAAAAGAAGAAAAAAAAGGACTATAAGAAATGAATCATGGCTACATATAGACTTTGCAAAGGTTAAGTTTAACAAAAATGTTAACACCAACTTTGCAACATATGTTTCTTATTGTTATTGTTATTTTTGTTTAAAGCCCAGCTGACTGCATAGAGCCATATCAGGGCTATAACCATTTCAACACAGACACAATACTTCAACAGGAAAAAAAGGAAAAGAAAATTAAGTATACATATCAATGCATTTGTGCACATAACCTAAGGAGACGCCCCTGATGTTGACCATTCAGTGCAATTTATCACAGAGAATATAAAAAATATAGCTCAATGCAAATTTCAACATAACTAAGGACACTGAAACATATAAAAGAACAGGCCCAAATTACCTAAACTTACTTCTGTATATCTTATTTCCTCAGAGCCAAAAATGCACTTAACACATGTATCCAATTAACAATCCTTGAGAAAGTACGTAAGACTTTATCGAACACATACAGGTAAATGGACCAGCAAGGCAGAGAATGGTAAGAAGCAATGACTGAAATGAAACGAATACGGCAGAAATAAAGAGTGGCAGACAAAAGGGCATTTCCAACGCAGAATTTCCAGATGGTGGGGATACTATTTATACTGAAAGAGCCCCTAGCATCGATACTATTTATACGGAAAGAGCCCCTAGCATCCCCACGGGGGAAAACTTGACAATAGTCTTAAGCTTAAAACAAAATGCTTACAAACCGAAGAAAGCAACTGTGATAAAGAAAAAAAAATCTACAAGTAAATAAATCATGATCACAAACAGACTTTGCAATGGATGAGTTTTAACAGCAACAAAAAATTTTTGACACCAACTTTGCAACAGATATGTTTTTAACAAAATGATTTTGTATAATGTGTCCAGCGCATGAACAGATTCCAAACAACATTATTTGCCAAGTACATGACAAATGTCTTCATTATGAAATTCATGACATGTCTTCATTATGAATTTTATCAAATGAAAATTGACAGAACTGTTCTAAACCTCATGAATAGCCTTGTTAGGACAATTAAAATGACATATCCTTCAGGACTCCTAAGCAAATATAACAACTGGCATTTGCGGAAGACAATGTAAGAGACTAGCTGAATGTGTGTGTTGTGTGTATGTGTGTGTGTGTGTGTGTGTGTGTGTGTGTGTGTGTGTGTGTGTGTGTGTGTGTGTGTGTGTGTGTGTTAGGACAATTAAAATGACATATCCTTCAGGACTCGTAAGCAAATATAACAACTGGCATTTGCGGAAGACAATATAAGAGACTAGCTGAATGCGTGTGTTGTGTGTATGTGTGTGTGTGTGTGTGTGTGTGTGTGTGTGTGTTAGGACAATTAAAATGACATATCCTTCAGGACTCGTAAGCAAATATAACAACTGGCATTTGTGGAAGACAATGTAAGAGACTAGCTGAATGCATGTGTTGTCTGTGTGTGTGTGTGTGTGTGTGTGTGTGTGTGTGTGTGGTGTGTGTGTGTGTGTTGTTAGGGCAATTAAAATGACATATCCTTCAGGACTCGTAAGCAAATATAACTGGCATTTGTGGAAAACAACGCAAGAGACTAGCTGAGTGTGTGTGTGTGTGTGTGTGTGTGTGTGTGGTGTGTGTGTGTGTGTGTGTGTGTGTGTGTGTGTGTGTGTGTGTGTGTGTGTGTTGTGTTTGTGGATGTGCATCTGCATGTGTGAGTGTGCAACAGTTCTGTGATACATATAAGTACATATTCATGCATGCATGATGTATTTGCATATATACTTCTAGGAATACATCAGTTAATTTAAAGCATAGTTATCTTAAATGAATTCAGATAGTACTATAACCCTCCTCCCCCCCACCCTGAAAAAAAGATTGTAGTAGATCACAACTAGCAAAATCACAGATTATATGACTGATGCAGGTTGAAGGAAAATTTTGTACTGCAAAAATGACTGTCACCTTCAGCCACTTTCCACACACACACACACACACACACACACACACACACACACACACACACACACACACACACACACACAAAAACACACACAAACACACACAAACACACACAAACATACACAAACACACACCACACCATCAAAGCACAAAATTCATTTTAATCCACTATCATCACAGATGAAAATATATTAAATGAATGCTGACAATGCACATTAAACTGTTGCAAGTTGGATATATTTTGCTTCAGACATAATTAATCAAGATAACATTATCAGTCTCTTTCAACAAGAAGTGAATATGTTGCCTGGGACTGATATAACATACCTTATGTACTGACTTTATCTTTAAAAAAAATGTACTCTCTGACTCCCTCACCCTGTCCACCAGCTTCATGCAGGAAGCAGGTATGAACTGCTTCAAAACAAAATGACAATTAAAACCTAACAAAGTATAGCACTCTGAAAGGGGCCACAATCATGCTTATCAGTAACTCACTTTGTATACTATATATAAAATCAACAAAATATCGTAATAGAATTAGTTACATTTCTACACAGAGGCCATCCAAAGCCAAAGACAGGAAACTGACGTTCACACAACACACACTTACTAAAACTCAGCAAGCCAAAAAATAATGCCAACATCTGACTTAGTCTATAACTAGTGTCAGAAAGATTACCCATGTTTCTGCTGGCATTATTTGAACCCTTTGACTCCCTCACCCTGCCTACTAGCCGCCTGAATCATTATCAGTGACAGCAAAGCAAAAACTTAACCCTTTGACTTCCTCACCCTACCCACCAGTTTCCTATAGAAAGCTGGTGGATAAGGTGAGGGAGTTAAACGGTTAAGTTTTTGCAGCTGGTGGATAAGGTGCAGGAGTCAAAAGGTTAAAAGAGACAGTCCTTTCCTATCTGTTAATGCTAGTGCTTATGAGACATGGTAAAGTACATACAAATAAAATTTGATTTGGTCTCCTTCCTTCTCCCACATTATCCAAACCCTCTTTATTACATGATTGTGCAACTTTTCATTACATACAGAATAAACTGTAATACCAGTAATAAAAATAACTGTCAAGTCATCAGTAAGAGTACAAAGTTCTATTAATTTAAAACTAGAGGAACTATCCACACAAACAGCAAAATGGATTAAAACCAACACAAACTTTGGACTTAATGCCATTTGAGATATATCTCATGTCTGCAGTTACATTATTTCCATACAGTTTAACACACATAAGTTCAACTGATCAAAACCGAGTTAAATTTGGACCTGTTGCCATCATCCCAGATCATGTAGTCTACAAGTTTGCATATCTTTGATTTTATATCAATAGATTCAAACATTAACAATGCAGTAATAATGCAGATAACACTGATAATTCCAAACCTTGCATTCACTGAAATGAAACCACTGGACATCTGTTTGCTTCAAGCCAACCTCCTAGTCTGTGCTCATACTGTTGTGCAATTTTAGCAGCTAAGTCCTGTTTTCACTCCACCAGTTTTGATGTAACAGAGCATAGGTCTGGAGACCAACAATGATAAGTAAAGAATGAACAGGTGAAGATAAAAATGAGCAAGACATAAAATTTGATAAAATGTGTACAAAATTCACTATGAATAGTATAAAATTCAATGACAATTCGATTGATTGATGAAACAGTTATAAATAAATAAAATAAAACCAGAAGAAAATGAAGGGGAGGGGAGGGGAGGGGGAGGGGAGGGGGAGGGGAGGGGATAGCACACTTCAGCTGCGCAAACAAATAAGTAAGTTTACCTCGGTTAAAAACGCATACACACAAAAACAGATTTCTACCTGCGTTTGCTGTCTACATATCCAGACCACATCTGGCAATGCATGTGACCATTTTTTTTCCAGTTCCTGCTGGCTGCCATAAAGATTGGTAGTCAACAGAGTTGTAGTCGACCACACCTCCAGTCCCTCCATTTGACAGAGGTGACATCAATGCAATATGTATTCAGCTATATGGTCCTCTTGACCTCAGGGGCTGATTAGTAAAGGCATCAGACTGAAATTGGGGTTCAAAAAAAAAAAAAAAAAAAGAATTATCAAATACACAAACAACACAAACTTTCAGAATTAAATGTCTGGTCTGATTTTGCCAGGGCAGATAATCTTTCTCTCTTGTGATGCTGAAGTCTACAATTCTTTAATGACATTTTCTTCAAATGCAATCCCAGGCAAGCAGTCATTCCATTTAAATAATCACAGGTTAACAACTTCACAAGTACATCTCCCAGTATCCAGATTTGCGTAAAAAATACATACAAGCACATATACTAAAATAATACCAAAAAATCTTGAAACTTCAGAGCAGACCATGCCTAAGCAGGTCAATGAAGCGGGATCAAGTCTCAACATCCTCTTTTCAACTTGGCATTCTGCAACTCCGTTATGTCCTGCACATGAAATAATGAAAACAAAGTAATTCTTTCTTTAAAAAAACAGTCATCGATCTTATGACTTTATCCAAGACAAAATGTAAATAAGAATCTCAGAATTTTATTTCACAACTTTCACCTTCATGACTATCTCCAAATGAAAGTACAGAGATGACACTTCACATTTTATTTGACAACATTAATGCGTCACCGGACAAGTTCACTGCCCATTTATAGGAAGGGGTATAACTCTTTCCTTCTACTGAAACATGATTGTTGTCGTTTCCTATTTTTACTTCCCTTGGTACTAATGTAATGCAGTTTATAGCATACTAACTCACTGCAGAAATAGTAACACTTAAACCCTTATGGCATCACGTTATACAGGCCTGCGTACATTTCCATAAAAAAAACAACCTAACCCTTTGACTCCCAACTCCCATTTTCTAACTGCAGAAACATAATCCATTGCCTCCCTCATCCTAGCCACCAGCTTCCTGCAGGAAGCTAGTGGGTAGGGTGAGGAAAGCAAAGAGTTAGGTTTTTGCTTTGCTAGCACGGTTGACAATGCAGAGTGCTGGTGGACAGGGTGCAGGAGTCGATGGGTTAACTCAGAACTTCTGTCTGAAGTCCAACCTTCTAACTGATTGGCTATTGCGCTTGTCTTTCTACTCATCAGTGTCAAATACTGACGAAATCTGCTATATCTACTATCAATGTCACTAAACCCACATTTCTCAAGCTAACCCAAGTCTGAGTGGACAGAGCAACTTCTCAGGCTTCACTATAATTTTCTATTTCCCAGTGATAACATCAAACTTACAGCGATGAGGACTCCTTTCAATTTTTCATATGCAACATTTACATCATCGTTGACAATAATGTGGTCGTAAGCTCCTGGTTGGCCAGCTGAAAACAAATCAAATTATCAGTCACTGACAAGCACACGATACAACACTGGCTTCTCATTAACTACCTCCAAGTACCTGGAGGACTGGGAATATGGGAAGGTAAAAAGTAGTCCCATACTCCATCTCCGGCTGACATGCATGCTGGGTGCTCTAATTTCTTTGGATGTTTTTTCCATGGATTTTTTTGCGTTTGCCTGGTTGGTTAATTGACTGCATTTATGTGAGTGTATGTGGGGGGTTGGTTGAGATTTTTGTTTGATTGGTTGGTTGGGAACCAGAAAAAAATGCAAAAAAAGAATCAGTACATGTATATTTACAACCAGACACACAAGACAGGTGCAAAGTTTTGGCCAACTGGCTTTTGTCAAGCGTAGACCTAAGATCACAAATGAACAAACACCAATTTCTGTATTTGTATTTGTATCTATGCTTGACAAAGACCAGTTGGACGAAAATTTACACCTGTCTTGTCTGGTTGTATTAAATACATGTGCTGATTCTTTTTTTGTTTTTTTTCTGGTTCCCATTTGTTTGAACGCTAGTAGTCACACTTGTTTTGGCTTTTTTGGTTGGCTGGGGTTTGGTTTGGTTTCGTTTGGCATTCTGATTTCTCTTGGATGCATATAAGCATGTCATTTTTGCCCTCATTGTAACTGCATGTTTGCTGCACAATCTGCATACTCTGTCTTCAACTTGTTGCATGTTGGGTGTTCTTATGTTTCCATGACCCACCAAACACTGACATGGCTTTCATTTCTTTCTCATGCAGGTTGACTGGTTCTTTAGATAGAGCTGTGGACTCGAGATCTGATATCTCGAGATCAATACCAACCTGCAAACGTTACAAAGTACCCTGTTCACAGCCCATCTTAATGTTTCCATCATTCTGGTGGTTTCAGCTTTGTGTTTCATAGGTCCTCCACACTACCCCCCTCCCCATTTCAAGAATTTGCCAGCACACAGTCTTTATGAGCAGGCTCAGGGAGTCTGCTGGATGATCGCTGGCCGCACGGGGAGTTGTCTGAGTGAGCTGAATCCCTCTTGAACAAACTCCAAACTTCACTCTGAATTCTAAACTCCTTACCAATGCAAGGCAGATAACCCTACTTTCCTTCCCTTGGAGCTGACAACTATCTACCCATATTAACCTGTTCAGTGCCAGCGACCGAATATTCGGTCGGCTCTCTGTGTCATCCTCTTTGCCAGCGACCGAATATTCTGACAGTCTATTTTTTAGCATTTTTCATGGGGAATTACGGCAAGCAGAAGTGACGCAGAACACAGATACACAATCTACAATCCTTCCCCGATAATGACATACTACGCAGTTTCTGTGACGTTCGTCCCAAAGTTTGCAAACAAAGCAATTAGTAGGGGACCCCGCTTACATAAACACTCCGACAGCGAAAATGGCTGACAGCGCCGAGCCGAGCACTTCAAGCAGACGACGCGCTTCCATTCCACTTTCCCTTGCCGTTTAACTTTTGCTCCAAAATGATTCTGACATCGAATCAGTTGATTCTTTGGATGATTTTAGCGAGGACAGTGATGTTCATGGCGATGATGTGGCCAGAACAAGTGCACCGCGTGCTTGACCGACTTCGACGGCAGTGATACGTCAGTCAGTCACGACTCGACTGTTGATCCTGCCTTCACGGCGGAGACAGAGGTGAGTGGTGCTGAGACTGAAAGCGGTAGTGATGGGGAGGGTGGGAGGGTGCCAGTAGTTAGCAGAAAAAGGCTTAGAGTTTCGAGAAGCAGGGGTGCAGGACGAAGAAGAGGGACAGCAGGAAGGGGGGTGGGGCAGGGGAGGGGGCGGGTCCGGGGGTGCGAGAAGATGACGGACAGTGACTGGAACTGCACGTTTCGACGGTCAGCTCGTCGATGGGACAAACACAAGACCTGTGTCGTTTGAGTTTACAGGGGATGCAGGCATCAAAGTAACAACTGAGGGTTTTGGAGGTGTGGATTATTTGAAGTTGTTTCTCACACAAGATCTCCTTCAGAGGCTTGTGACTGAGACGAATAGGTACACGCAGCAGATGATCACGGCTGCCAGTCAGAAGGAGGGGGGGATTTCTAAACATAGCTCACTGAGACAGTGGACAGACTGTTACCAACTCTGTGTGTTGTTTTGTGTGTGTGTGTGTGTGTGTGTGTGTGTGTGTGTGTGTGTGCGTGTGTGTGATTGTGATAGTGGTGGTGATGTGGGGGTGGGGTGGTTGTGGGTGGTGGTGATTATGTGTGTGTGTGTGTGTGTGTGTGTGTGTGTGTGTGTGTGTGTGTGTGTGTGTGTGTGTGTGTGTGTGTGTGTGTGTGTGTGTGTGTGTGTGATGTGTTTGTGTTACTTACTTATTTTGCTTGTTCATCCTGCTTATGGTGCAGTTATATATTTTGTCACATGTTACTTATTGCCGTGTATGTTTGTGTGTATGATTTCAGATACCTCTTCAGGCAGAACACCAGCTGTTGTGGTACCATCAAAGCCAACAGACTGGTGAAGGAGATGACTGACCTTGAGGTCACCAAAAAGGGGGACAAGAAGGTGCTTCTCCTTGTTTCATGGAGTACCACACAAAACTCAAATACTGGCTTGAAGATTAGTTTGTGGAGACACTGACAGTAGTTGAGTCGGACATCCATAATCTATAAATAGTTTTTTTTGTGCCTTTTTTTTATTTCTTCATTTCTTCAGTGATGGGAACTCTTCTCTTTGAATTGGTCTGCCTTCAAAATAACATGGATTTAGGATTGCTTTTTGTTTCACTTTGGAATGTATCATGCCACTTAGTGCAAAATTTCTGCAAATTTGGTGAGTACAAATAAAATATTTCACCAAAAATTCAAATGTTCATTTTTTATCTTTCTGTGAGTGTCATTTTGAAGAGAAATCATTTTGCTACAAACTTTATTCAACATGTTATTGTCTATTTTGTCTCCTTTAGCTTCAGGAATTTTTTATGAATTATTACCCTAATTCGCAAAATGCGCCCTGGCAATGGCGATGCACACTTTAATTACATCATCTGGCACTGTAAGGGTTAAAAATTTTACTCTCTTGCAAAGTTTTGTCATTTTGCACCAGTCATCAATGTGGGATTTTAACAGTGATGAGCAGACATGCATTTATAAATGCACATGAGGTATATACATGCAAGAAAACACACACATATCACATGTACTCTCTCTCTCTCTCTCTCTGTTTTTACTGAAAAATGATAATCATGAGACACCCTTTGCTCCACGTCCTTGCATGTAATATATGCCTGTGGCCAAAATACGTGACACACAGAATTCTGATTTCCCTGTCTTGTCTTTACCTTTCTCTTTTTCTGTCTTTCTATAAAAACCCATAGTTCTCAACACACAATCACTACTCAAATGAAGTCACTCTCTTACCAAAGTCCATTGCCTCTTGTGCAGTGTCTAATCTTTTCTTGAGACTCTCTTCCGTTTCTGTACCGCGACCTTGTAACCGAGCCCTCTGAAATCAATCAAAACAAGTCATTCAATTCAATTCATGATTTTGAGGTTTGGAGAGTGTTCAAGATGGATTCATCACACTCAGTCAGTACCAAACATGCTCCAGTCAGATCTGCCAACAATTACCAGGCAAACTCTTTCATCCTGTGCAAAAATCATACGTAAATAAAAAATTGGGGAAAAAAGCTACATTTATAGGACATTTTACAAGGCAAGGGAAATCTGAGCACCTAGTTACAACAAGAAAGCTGGAGGGAAAGACAGCACCAGGTAAACCCAGAAAGAAAATATTGGACGGACTTGCAGAGTTGCTGAGGACAGACTGGGTGGGAGATGCACTTGCTGAGACAAGGGACAGATTCATATGGCGGGCCATGTGGCAGGACACATGATGATGATGATGAAGATGATGATGATGATGATATAACAAAAAAGATACAGTGGCAGGTTTTGAAACAGAGGAGGAAAGAGGAGGAACAAGACCTGAATCTACAGCTCTATCAAAAGAGCCAGCTAATTCAGTTTCAATTTCAGTGTCTCAAACAGCATCTATGAGTTTAATATGCACTCCATATACAATGACAACACTGATGCCACGTAATGAAGGAGATCCAACTAAATAATCTTGTACTGACAATTACAATGAAAACACAAGCTACTGTATAGAACCTTTTTTTTTCAAATATACTTGACATCTTCTCCAGATCTTTTGTCTTCATTTTCATGGGTGATTTTTGTTTTTGTTTTGGTTTTGGTTTTGTTTTTTTCTCTGTCATCCATTATGATCCAGTGTCTGTTTAGGCAGGATATAAAAGCATGTGCATGTGTGTTCATAAGAATATGTGTGTGTGTGTGTGTGTGTGTGTGTGTGTGTGTGTGTGTGTGTGGTGTGTGTGTGTGTGTGTGTGTGTGTGTGTGTGTGTGTGTGTGTGTGTGTGTGTGTTGCTATTTGTATAACCTGCAAAATTGTCCAAACTTGATCTACAACAAAAAACAAAAACAAAAAGACGAAACAATGACTTGAACCACCATGGTTTAGGTTTTCTTTTGAATTTTACCAAGTATCTGTGTGTTTCTGAGTTAATTTTTTTAAATCACTCAATGTTTGGGTTTATCGCTTTATGAAGTACTCTAATTTCAATACAATGAAGCAAATCACACTTAAGTCTTACCAGACTATCTAAGCTGGGCGGTTTGATGAAGATGAAGCGTGGTGTGGGACACATGCCCGCTGCCTTGATGCTCTTCACTCCGTTAATCTCCACGTCCAGAATACACAGTCGACCTGATGTTTGAATGTCACAAACTGACTGTTTGCTGAAAAGAGAGAAAACAAAAATAATATGAGTGGTAGGGGGCAGCAGTTAAGCAGATGTTCAATTCACACTAGAAACTGATAATAGTATTCTGTAATCAAAGTTTGCTGTGAAGAAACGTTTTGTTTCCCTGTTGTGTATGCTTGCCAAAAGCCATTTGGCCACAAATTTGGCCTCTCTTGTTTCGTCAATTAAGCATTTTCTTATCATCTTTAATAGCAGTAGTAGTAGATGCATTAGTCGTAGTAGCAACAGTGGTAGAGCAGCAGTAGTAGTAGTAGTAGTAATATGCTCTCTATAATTTTCCATTGCTTTTATTCTTTCTCCCCATTTATAGCCGTGTGCGTGTGCGTGTGTGTGTGTGTGTGTGTGTGTGTGTGTGCGTGCGTGCGTGCGTGCGTGCGTGCGTGTGTGTGCGTGCGTGCGTGTCTGTTTTAGGGCTTAGATTTGATTTTATCAAGATTTTGCGCTATATAAAATATTGTATATTATTATTATTATTATATTAGTAGTAGCAGCAGCAGCAGCAGTAATAGCAATAGTTGTTGTAGCAGTAGTAGCAGCAGTAGTGACACAAAAAGTATAGATCCCTTTAGCTGTATACGCCCCTTCTCTAGTTTGTACTTTTTGTGAATACTATTAGTCATAGTAGCAACAGTGGTAGAGCAGCACTAGTGGTGGTAGTAGTAGTTGCAGTAGTAATAGCAGTAGTTGCAGTAGTAATAGCAGTAGTAACAGCAGTAGTGACACAAAAAGTATAGATCCCTTTAGCTGTATACGCCCCTTCTCTAGTTTGTACTTTTTGTGGATACTTGTATACGCTTGTTGGTGTTTTACTTTCTTGGCTGAACCTTGCAGATATGAGTTTAACACTATCAATTACACTACAGACATTATTCATACATGTCTCCTGATTTTAATTTATTTGCACACTAGCAGTTTCTCTGATTCAGACTATTTGATGTAACATATTAACAATTTAATAGTGAAAAATGTATTATGAAAGTACTCAATCAAGTGGGTATGAAACAAGCACTGTGCAAGAAGTATGGCCTCAATTGTTAGACCGATTTTGAACGGGTGTGCTAGTCAAGTGGGTAGATATCGTCCTTCCAATCAGAAGGTCTGGGGTTCAAACCATCTCAATGCCTCCACCTCGTCTATAAAAGGTGGAAAATTTTCTTTTCTCCATAGTCAACATGTGTGCAGACCTGCCAGTGCCTAAACTACCTGCGTGTATACGCCTGCAGAACATCAAATATGCATAATCCTTGAACTCCTGCACCCTATCCACCACCGCAAAAAAATTAATTCTTTGACTCCCTCACCCTGCCCACCAGCGTCCTGCACTGATCAAGTCAATGGGTCATGTTTTTGCTTTTCTAGCATGGTTGACAATGCTAAATGTTGGTGGACAGGACATGGGAGTAAAAGAGTTATAAATTGTAAGTCATTTCAGAGTCCAGTGGCTAATGGAAGCATGAAAACAGCCAGCATGCAAGTCCACTGACACTCCAGACAGTAACAATGTAGTGGAATGTGATCAATTCACCTAAATGCTTGAGTTCTCCATGCACCACTGAAACGCCTGACGATGAGTAATGCGCAGCAAGTCCTAATGAGTTTGTAGGATAGTGCTATAAAAATTATTTAAAACAAGTTAACAAGCAACACCACGAGGGTGCAGATGGGACCCGGAGCACCAATGCCACGCCATTCTTCCGACAATCACCTCCCAAGCTCCCGACTCCAATCGATAGTCATTTCATCAAGCAAAAGGGGGCTGTCCATGCATTGTATGACCTTTTCGGACCCAGTCATCAGTTACCTTGTTTACAAACTGAATGGCAAGGTGGGGAGACGACAAACCCCAGGACATAGCAACACAATGCACACCAACCATATCAGCCTCCGGATCAAGACAGAATGGAACACTTTTTTCTTCATGAGGGTTTATGCAGTAAGCAGCGATATAGAGGCCTGCTTCACATAAATTCTAGAGCTACTTGCCTTCTAATCTGACTGCATGAGTTCAATCCTGACTCAGGAAAAATTATGAGCAAGCAACCTCCAGTACACCTAGCTATGAATGCGTACCTCATACTCTTCAAAGTTTGTGAAGGTAAAGCAGCACGGCAGAGATGGGCACCATACTCATTATGCTGATCTCTACCACCCCTCTTCCCGACATCATCAGAAATATAGGACAGTGTGCGCCTTTCTTTGTTGTTTTTTTATGTAGCTATATGCAGGGTATACACATATGGCAGGAAAGTCAAACTACATAACATTTTGTTTTCTTCTTTATTTAATTGTTTGTTGGTTGGTTGGTTGGTTTGTTTGTTCGTTTGTTTCGTGTTTGTTTAACCAGTTCAGTGCCTATAAGCCGTCAGCTGACGTTGCACAAAAGGTGTTGCTATATTGCCTAAGAGCCGTCCGCTGACGTTGCAGGAGTTTTCCGATTTTTCGTTCACAACTGTGTGAGCCAGTCAGCACACAGGAACGCTGCACACTGAGCTATATGTGTCTACAATATAAAAATAGGATGTAAATTAGGATACGTCATAGGGAAGACACCTTTATTGTCGCTAATGATTTGGTAACTGGACCACGTGAAGTGGAGCACAATGGCGACGCAACCTTCGACAAGCCGAACGGTGGCTCACGTCAGCGGACTTTCACGACTCTAGAGGCCGTTCAAATGATTTTACAGCATGATGACAATGAGAGAATTTGTTATCTGATGATTCGCTTCAACATGAGGGTGGAGAAAGTAACAATGACCACGCCGACATTCAACGCTTGCTGGCTGAATCGATGCAAGCAGACGATAACAAGTACGAGTCAGACCGCGACTGCCGTGGTCAGTGCGAGTGGCGAGCGCGCAGGCCGTGACACTTCGGACTTCGGACCCAACAGCAGTGAACGTGATGGTACATGGTGAGATGGGTCACGCACGTGTTCGTGGTGTGGGAAGGGGGGAAGATGAGAAGGGGGAGAGGTGCAGAGGAGCTGTGCCCCAGTTAGACGGCATGGCAGGGGGCGTGGCGATCAGCGAAGTGTTTCGCTCACTGAAAATCTGTTGGCCTCCAAATGGACAACAGTCAGACATTCCTCAATTTTTATGAAATCCAGGATTGAAAGTGGGAACTGGTGACGTGTGCTATGCTTTTTCAAGCTGTTTCTGACTGATGAGCATGAGCTGATTGACTTATTTGAATAAGGATTCTGATTCTGGGGTTATTTTCTCTTGTTTTGATTGCAGAACCTGAAGAACAGAGAGAACCAATTCATGAGTGTCATGTAGTTTGACTGTTCAGTGTCTGAGTACACTGACTGTCATGTAGTTTGACTGTTCAGTGTCTAGTACAATCACTTTTATGTTTACCGAAACCAGGTCTATCATTGATGGGATGGTTACTTACTTATTTGTCTGCATGGGTTTAGTATCGTTTCATGAACATTTTATGATGTCATATGTTTTGTTTTCATTTATGTATGTAAACTGACAACAAACAAGTCATTTTCAGCTGTTTTTTTGTTTGTGAGTGTGTTGGGTATCAATCTGTAGAGATGGAAACTTACTTTTTAGACAACACAAAAAAATTATTTCCACTTTGGAATGCCTGGACAGGTCTTTGCAATCAAGCTAAGAGAAAAATAAACACAGATTCAGAATCCTCGTTCATTTTCCTTCAAAAAACACTTATGTTTCTTTGTTGTATCTCTTACAGTTTTTGCACTAGAATTTTTTGTTAATTATTACCCTCGAATCCTCAAAATTCCCCGGCAATGGGGAAGCACATGTTTACGTTTTTCTCTGGCACTGAAAGGGTTAACTGCTCATTTCCAATTTTGTATGTATGGTTGGTTAGGTGGTTGACTGGTTGGCTAGGTGGTCGGCTGGTTGGTTGGTTGGTTAATTTCCTAATTCCCATTGAGTTTTCTGTACATTTTTCTGATTTGCTAAAAGTTAATATGCGTAAAAAAACAAGTTTACAAGAAAGTAGCAGATGTAATTGTTCTTACCTGGTGCCGTACGAATTTCCAGAAAAGTGGGCATGCTCCAGAAACCCTTTTGTAGCAACCAGTTGCTCAAAATCTTCCTTGGTGACAAAATAATAATCTGAAAAACATAGGTGCATAATAATAGTTCATTTCATGCTATGGGAACTGGTATATTTGAAACATTGCCACTGTGCCACTTAAATCATTCAAAATGTCAAATGAAACAAAACGAAGTCTGAAAAATAAACATGCCTACAAAACATTTATTGTTATGCAACTGGTACACTGGCCACAAATTTGAGCCTGTCTTGTTTTATCAATTAAACAGGAGCTTCCTTTCTTTAGTAGTAACAACAGAAGTAGTAGTGGTGGTAGTGGTAGTAGTAGTAGTACTAGTAGTAGTAGTAGTCGCAGAAGCAGCAGCAGCAGCAGCTGCTGCTGCTGTAGCAATGGTAGTAGTAGACTAGAAGGAGAAACTGTAGGGACACCAACAGTGTGTGTGTGTGTGTGTGTGTGTGTGTGTGTGTGTGTGTGTGTGTGTGTGTGTGTGTGCGTGTGCGTGTATGTGTGTGTGTATGTGTGTGTGTGTGTGTGCGTGCGTGCGTGCGTGCGCGCACACGTGAGTGAGCACTGGATGTGCACATGTGGGTGTATGTCTGTGTAGATTTGGGAATGCGCATACACATTGAAGCCAATTATACAATTCCCTAGGATGTACTGTGTGGTATGGGAACAGTGCTGTTGACACAGGTGGGTCATTTGTTTTGACAGTTTACCAAAATAAACTGTTTCAGATGTTGTCAGGAGTCATGATAGATTATGATCTTGATTGTATGGTGTATCACCCAAAATGATGATATACTATCACTTCTTTACGGAGACAATAAAACCTTCCTTTCCGGGGTGGAGAAACAAGATGGAGAAACAACAACAACAACAACAATAACAACAACACACACACACACACACACACACACACATATACATACATACACACACATACATACATACACATGACACACACACACATAGAAACACACACACATACCAATTCACAACATTCATATCTGTTCTCTCAATATTTTTCTATCTGTGATGAGCATACAGAAACCTGGCAAAAGATGCAGCCAGCCAGTCGTAGCTATAGCTAAGAATATCTGGACAAAGTCAACATGACACTGACATTTTTTCGTATTTTGGACCTTTAACATCTAATCTTCAATTTGCCAAAATTTTATAGCTAAAAGCACCAAAAAAAACCACACAAAAAAAGCAATAACAAAAGTTTCTATTTTCAAAATTTTATAAGCTTATTCATTACTCTCTTGTCAAAAGATAATTAATGAAGTTTAAAAAGGAAATCATAATAGATAAACAATTTCCAGTTTCTTGTTAATTCATGAACTCTGAAATTTTATAATGAAATAAAAACAAAACATAATCATCACATTCATATGCCTTCTGCATGGCATTGGCAATCATGGCCTTCCATACAAATCTATCTTTTGTTGCTGCAAGTACATCTCCCACCCTTTTTGTTCCCACCCACTCTGCAAAACTAATACTTTCTCCCTGGGTCTACCTGGTGCTCTTTTTCCCTGTGGCTTGCCCAATGTGACCAGGTGTGCAAATTCTCTTGCCTCATAAATGTCCCATAGATATTGCTTGTCTTTTCCTAATCTTCTTCATTAATGTTTTTCTTGTGTTTGCTTCTCTCAAGACTTATTTGTTTTCTTTGCCGTCCATGAAATTCTTAACATTCTTCTGAGAAACATTTCCATACAACAGTACTCATTCTATATATCACTGAAAAGATCTCTTTCTGATGTCTACTGAGAGACATTTGTTGGTAAGACGCTTTTCATTTCCTTGAATGCTGTTCTAGCTTGGCCAGTTTTACTGGATATTTCCAATGTGCATCTGCCGTGTGGTGAGATAACTGATCCCATATATTTAAAGTTATCAATTTGTCTCGACGTTATGCCATTTGCTGTTATTTCACAGTAGGAGATTTCTTGTTTTTTTACTGATTACCATTCCTGCAGTTGTCTTTCTATTTCTATTATATTCATAAGATTTTGTATGTCTTGTTCATTTTCTGCAATTAGAACAGTGTCATCTGCATAACAAAGAGTGTTTATTACTTATCATTTTTCCTCCAACTTTTCTCTCAGGATATTCTTCTAGGTTTCTTGTGATGGTTTCACTATAAAGTGAAAACACGTCTGGTGACAGAACACATCCTTGTCAATCCCTCTTTTGATATTTTGAAAAGAGCTTATATCATTTTCTGCTCTCACTGCTGCTGTTTGTTCCCTATTATATTCATAAGATTTTGTATGTCTTGTTCATTTTCTGCAATTAGAACAGTGTCATCTGCATAACAAAGAGTGTTTATTACTTATCATTTTTCCTCCAACTTTTCTCTCAGGATATTCTTCTAGGTTTCTTGTGATGGTTTCACTATAAAGTGAAAACACGTCTGGTGACAGAACACATCCTTGTCAATCCCTCTTTTGATATTTTGAAAAGAGCTTATATCATTTTCTGCTCTCACTGCTGCTGTTTGTTCCCAATACATATTCTTTCTAATTCTTAGATCTTTTCCATCAATACTGAGCTTTTCCAGTTGGTTGATTAATTCTTCGTGCCTTAACCAATCAAAAGCCTTGGTATCAGCAACAAAACATAAACATAGATCCTTACTGAACTCAACCAATCTTTCTATGACAGTTCTTAGGACACATACGGCATTAACAGTTCCTTTCCCTTCAACAAATCCACACTATTCTTCTGCTATTTATCTTTTGAATCTGCTCCTTGTCTTCATCATGACTACTCTTAATAGAATCCTTGTCACTTGACTCATCAAGCTGATTGTACGATGGAGTTAACATTCTATAGCCCCAGCTTTCTTTGGAAATGCAATGAAATCTGACTTCAAAGTATCTGCAGGGATTTTTCCCGTCATAAAGTTCATTTAGGAATCTACTTTTTCAATACCCAAATCATCTAAAGCCTCAATCATTTCTATAATAATACTGTCTGGTCCTGGGCTTTTCTTTGTTTCCTCTTTTTCATCGCTGCTCTAACTTTATCTTGCATTATTGGTGGACCTTCAAAGTTCTTTCTAATGATGTGTTCCTCCTTTCTGTCATCATCAAAAAGGACTTCAGTGTACTCTTCCCATCTACCTCATACTCCTTTCTGTCATCATCAAAAAGGACTTCAGTGTACTCTTTCCATCTATCTCATACTCTTTTTTCCATAATAATCATACCACTTTTTGAATTTAAGCAACCAGCTGTTATGCATGTTTTCCTGTGAGCATTTATTCAATATTTCTGTACATAAACTTGGGTCCATTTTGTGCTGGTCTTCTAGCTCTTTGCACTGTGTTTCTTGCCAGTTTCCTTAGGTTCATTGCACTTATTCATGATTTCCTTATCTTTTCGTATTCTTTCTCTTTCTTAACCTTCCTAAGCTCATCCATCAAGATTAAATTTTCTTTTGCCATCCAATTTTTCTTTGCTTTTCTTTGTACTTTAGGAATTTCTTCACAATCTTTATTTGTTGAGTTTCTCAAATTTGTCCAATGTCCCCACCAGTTTCCAGCGAACTGAATTTGTTTTGAACAGATATGCTTCATTTTGCACAAGCTGATTCAGCTGTCGTTTCAATTAACAACATCAATCTAATTTAAAACTAAAAAAATGAAAACTTTGCATGTTAATCTATTTTTTATAACTTACTTCACATGTGTCCAGGTTACATAGTTAATTGACACTAATTACCTTTTCCATGCTCTTCGCCAGGTCTGGGATTGCGTGTCGTGTCTGAAACACAAAATGATATTAACATTACCACAATGAATGTCAGTAAATGAAGGACACTATCAATGCTGATCCATTTCAATCAATGTCTGGGTTGCTACAACACTGTTTAGAGGTCAGAATTTGTTCAAGACGGATTCATCATGCTCAGACAATTTCTTGTGTGCTTCACCCAAATCAGCCAGTATTTACCTGGTAACTAACATCTGCCAGTAATAATCTGGCAGACCACTTAACCCTCTGACTCCCGCACCCTATCCACCAACTGCAAAAACTCAGCCCTTTAACTTCCTCACCCTATCCACCAGCTTCCTGCAGGAAGCTGGTGGATAAGGTGAGAGAATCAAAGGGTTAAACTTTTACTCTGCTAGCATGGTTGATAATGCAGGATGCTGGTACACAGGTTGCGGGAGTCAAAGGGTTAAAGTCTGTACAAAATCTATGCACTGGCAAGATTATGAACTAAGTGGGTGGGAGAAGGGGTAGAATGGGACATATGAAACATTAAACTGACACCACAAAAATGACTTTAACATTACCCTGGGTAGCGAGCAGGCCAGATTCTAATGTTGCAGACTGGGATTTAAACCCCAGACATCAGATCTTGAGTCCACACCTCTATCAACAGAGCCAGACATCCCACTTCAATGATACTGAAAATGAATCAAGCAACTTTTAAAGCCTCTGCACTGAATTCTGACAAAGCAATGTTTTTCTTCATCAAGCTGTGTAGGTTCCATCCTACCAGACAGAGAAAACATCTAGTATGGAAGACAGTAACTCAACATTCACAAATAAAAGAAAACTATTAAATTTATAAATCAAATCAAAGTAAAATGTCCAATGGACTATAAAAAGACGGTGATAATGTACATGAATTGTATATATCGTAATGCCGTGATCCGGTTGCCATGTCGCATTAAACAAAAAGTTACAAAACAAAAAAAATGAAATAACAAAAAAAATTTAAAAAGAGAATAAATCTGTGAAAGTTCAAAGTGTCGATTGAATAAATGTTTAAATACTGATTCATAAACATATTGTCGAATGAATAAATGTTTAAATACTGATTCATAACCATATCATTACATGTATTTCATGATGTCAAGTACCAATTGTAATGTAAAATACACTGTATGTGTTTGTTATATGATGTTGCGCCAGGTATTAATTACCCTGTAATGTAAAATACAATGTATGTGTTTGTTATATGATGTTGCTCCAGGTATTAATTTCTATAACTGAGATAATCATTCTTATCAAACAACATTACCCTGTTACAGTGTTAGTTGTGCTTTTGTCATACAATGCAAATCATGATTTCACTATCACAAATGCATTGTTGACATATGGTGTAGTAAAAAAAAGAAAACAGTAGTGATATTGTTTCATTCAACACTGCAAAAATGTTAGCTGATAAGTTACAAAGATTTAACTCCTCTAGTCTAACAGCTGTCTTTCTCAGTATAGTAAGCTCAGTAGCATGGTGTGTCACTTTCGTGTATGTGTGTTAGTGTGTGTGAGGGCGACTCTGTGTGTGTGTGGGGGGGGGGGGGGAATGAAACGGGGGGGGGGGGGGGGGGGGGGCACATTCTGGCCCAGTTTTCTCTTACTGCATCTGTGTGTGTGTTTATGTGTGGATGTGTGTGGGTGTGTGTGGGTGTGTGTAAGTGGGTGTATGAGTGAGACAGTGTGGGTGTGTGTGTGTGTGTGTGTGTGTGTGTGTGTGTGTGTGTGTGTGTGTGTGTGTGTGTGTGTGTGTGTGTGTGTGTGTGTGTGTGTGTGTGTGGTAATTGTATGTGCGACAGAGAGACAGACAGACAGACAGAATATGTGAATAGAAGGAATACGGCATTTCAGGAAGACTGTGTAACAACCTGATTAAGTATTTCTAAGTTGTTACAGAAAGAATTTTTGTTCATTTCTTAGTCATTTTATATATGCTTTTATAGTTTTGGACATACAAGTGAACAAAAACTGTACATAGAATACACAGTTTTTCTGGAAATGTTCTCAACATACACACCAATGTACAAAATGCCAAGAACATTTTGCAAGTAAACAAAAGAAAGATTGACAAAGCAGACCTGTGGGCAGATCTGACTCACTGAAGGTGTTTATATTAACAGATCTTAATCTTTAAGGCTATATTTCCATATTATCTTTTTTCCAATCTTGCAGCATGTTCTTCAAATGCAGAACTGCTTTGAAATTTAAACTGTCTGATCACATTGGCATGTGTGTCTGTGTGTGTGTGTGACTGTGTGACTGTGTGTGTGTGTGTGAGTCTGTGTGTGTGTGTGTGTGTGTGTGTGTGTGTGTGTGTGTGTGTGTGTGTGTGTGTCACTCTGTGTGTTGTCTGTCTGTGTGTCTGTTTGCACCTGTGTCTGCAGTGTGTCTGCGTGTGTGAGTATGTGTGTCTGTGTTCATGTGTATGTGCGTATCTGTGTCTGTCTGTCTGTCTGTTTTTCTGTCTTTCTATAAAATCACGAAACAGTAAATGCACCCACATTCTGGCCTGCGTGTCCATCTGTCTGTTGTTGTTTTTTTTCTATGAAATCAAGAATCACTGAATATATCCATGTTTTTTCTTTTCTACTCGTTTATTCAATTTACACATTATTTCGGTACTTGACAAGGTAACAAGCTATTCTGGCCTTGTTGATGGAGAGCAGTGCTACTGTTTTTCATTATGACCGCACAGGCTCAAGCCTGGCTCGTGGAACTTTGTGCCAGTGGTTTCCAGTTTAACTGGCTGTGAATGGATATCTGATCCTATTCAGGGCTGGGGAAGGTAAAAGCATCGAAGAAGAGAAGTGGAACTCACACTCAAAAAGTTGACCTGAGAAACCCACACTTGAAAAGTTGACCTGAGAAACCCACACTCGAAAAGTTGCATAATTATATCTACTCAAAGTGTGCTTCTGATACTGATGAAATTAAAAAACACAAGTACAAATCTGTCAACGAATGCTTGCATGAATGCAGCTTGCATGAATGCAGACTTTTACTTCAATACTTGCATGCTACAATTAACCCTTTGAGTTTGACTCCCGCACCCTATCCACCGACTGCAAAAACTTGACCTTTGACTCCCTCACCCTATCCAACAGCTTCCTGCAGGGAGCTGGTGGATAGTGAGGGAGGATGTCAAAAGGTTTAAGTTTTTGCTTTTCTACCATAATTGACAATGCAGGATGCTGGTAGACAGGGTGCAGGAGTCAAAGGGTTAAATTATTCATCTGCATGTGCACTCACAACTCTTAACACGCTCACAACTTACGTGATACACTGAACACGAAGCAATCTGGAAATTCCTTGAACAGTCGTGTTAGCAGTGTGCTTTTGCCGCTACCTGAGGGGCCACTGACGACTACGGGCCTGACGGAAGACATGGCTGACTGTGACATCAAGACCGCTAATCTACCTGCGCACAGATCAATCACCAACTCGGTTAATTTTATCAGTTACAAAAGAATAAATGATCTATGAATATATAAATACCAGATGTTTCATAGGTACAATCAAAATCTCCACAACTCTATGCAAGGAAATGTACAACTGTGTATTATGAATCTGAAAAATGTGTATTGCAATATAGAGAGTAAGATGAAAAGAAAAAAAATGAGAAGCAAATCAGCCAACAAATGAAGTGAAACAAAGACATGCTCTCTCTCTCTCTCTCTCCTCTCTCTCTCTCTCTCCTCCACACACACACACACACACACACCACACACACACACACACAAGATACAATCTGACATTTGAAAAACAAAAAGAACTACAGCACAAAGATTTCTGCTGTAATACTATCAAAAATCCACAAGATTCGTCTTCTTACAAATTCTCCATCTATTTCCTAATGCCTATTCATTCCTCACTCTATCTACAAACTGCAAAAGCTTAAGTTTTTCACATCCTCACCTTATTCACCAGCTTCCTGGGTAGACAAAGGGAGTGACAGGATTAGGCTTTTGTTTGGCAAAACTAGCTGATAATGTAGGAAACTCAGTAGTAGGCCTCCTTCGGTCATGACTGACCATGGACAAAGTACATCCGTTCTAATGTCTAGATGGGCTGTCTGCTTGGTCCAAGCAGCATTGCCTGTGACTGTACAGACCAATGCGAGAGAAGCAGTCTCTGTCGCAGCGGTTGCATGTGTATGCTGATGCTGGTCTGTTGGCTGTCATCCCTTTTCTGCGAACTCGCTTTTCTGCTGCAGCAGCTGACAGTTTGTCCTCACCAATCCGCAGCTGTTTCTTGAGAGTAGTTCTCCAGCTGTTGCGGTCGTCTGCGAGGTCCTCCAGGACTCAGTGTTGATCTCAAGCGCCTTCATGTCACGCTTGCAAACGTCTTTGTATCTCAGCTGTGGGCGGCCAATGTTTCTCTGCCCTGTGGCAAGCTCACCATAAAGGATGTCTTTTGGGATGCGACCATCTTCCATGCGGCGAACGTGGCCCAACCAGCGCAGCCGACGCTGTCTCAGCATGTTATGCATGGTTGGGAGGCCAGCGCAGGTTAGGACTTCGGTGTTGGTCACCTTGTCTTGCCAGGAAATGCCAAGTATGCGCCGTAGGCATCTCAGGTGGAAGGTATTGAGCCTTTTCTCCTGATGAGCATGCGTGGTCCATGCCTCGCTGCCATACAGCAAGGTGCTGAGGACACAGGCGTTGTATACAGCCATCTTTGTCTTTGTGGTCAGCTTGGGATTTGTCCACACCCTTTGTGTGAGGCGGGCTAGTGTTGTGGCTGCCTTCCCGATCCTCTTGTCAACCTCTGTGTCAAGGGAGAGGTTATCGGTGATGGTGGACCCAAGATATGTGAATTGATGGATGGCTTCAAGCTCGTAGTCATCAATGGTGATGGCTGGTGAGATGGCGTGTCTTGGCCCAGGACGTTTGTCTTCTTAAGACTGATGGTCAGACCAAAATCTTTGCAGGCCTGGGAGAAGCGGTCCATTAGTGACTGCAAGTCCCGCTGAGTATGGGTCACAACTGCGGCATCGTCGGCAAATAGCATGTCTCTGATGAGGGCTTCACGGACCTTTGTCCTTGCTCTGAGGCGGGCGAGGTTGAAGAGCCTGCCATCTGATCTAGTCCGCAGGTGGATCCCTTCTTGCGCTGTGCTGAATGCATGCCTCAGGAGGAGAGCGAAGAAGATTCCAAAGAGGGTTGGGGCCAGGACGCAGCCTTGTTTCACACCGCTGCGTACGTCGAAGGACTTGGAGAGGTTTCCGTTGAACTGCACCATCCCTTTCATGTTTGAGTGGAAGGACTCAATTAAGCTGTGCAGTTTGGGGGGGCAGCCAATTTTTCGGAGAGCCCTGAAAAGGCCATCTCTGCTAACTAGGTCAAAGGCCTTGGTGAGGTCAATGAATGCCACATACAGGGGCATCCGCTGCTCTCTGCACTTCTCCTGGATTTGGCGAAGGGAGAAGACCATGTCTACCGTGGATCTCTGCTCGAAAACCACACTGTGATTCCGGGTAGACGCGTTCAGCCAGTTTCTGCAGGCGGATTAGGAGGACCCGAGCATAGACTTTGCCAACAATGCTGAGGAGCGAGATACCTCTGTAGTTGTTGCAGTCGCTCCTTTCGCCCTTGTTTTTGTACAGGGTGACGATCTTGACGTCCCTCATGTCCTGTGGTACAGCTCCCTCATTCCAACACTGACAGAGAACTGCGTGCAAAGGGTGCAGAAGAGAAGTCTTGCCGTGCTTGATGAGGTCTGGGGGAATTCCGTCATTGCCAGGTGCCTTCCCTGATGCCAGGCTATCAATGGCCTTGCTGAGTTCGTCCGCAGTTGGCTCTGCGTCAAGTTCTTCCATTACCGGCATGCACTTGATGGCATCGAGGGCTAAGGGGGACACCATGTTCTGTGTGGAGTAGAGGTCGGAGTAGTGTTCCGCCCATCTTTCCATCTGTTGGCTAGGATTGCTGATTACTTCCCCAGTGGAGGATTTGAGGGGGGTGATCTTGCTCTGTGTTGGTCCCAGTGCCTTCTTTATGCCGTCATACATTCCTCGGATGTTGCCTCTTTCAGCAGCACTCTGTATCTCTTCGCTGAGCTCTGTCCAGTACTCGTTTGCGCAGCGTCTGGCGTTAAGCTGAACCTTACTTCTGGCAGCCCTGAGGATTTGCAGGTTCTTCTCACTGGGTGACCGCTTATACTTGGTGAGTGCGGCACGCTTGGCCTCAACAGTGGGAGTCATCTCTGATGATTTGGCCTCAAACCAGTCGATAATGCAGGAAACTAATGCACAGAATATGGGAGTGAAACTGAAAGGATTAGATCTTCACTTTCCAAAACCAGAAGATAATGCGTGTAGCTGCGAGGTTGCATGAGGGAGTGAAAAGACTACACTTGAAATGTGCCAGTGTGTGGTGATGCACACATGGCTATGGCACTGTCCAGCTCCAATAAATCCTTAAAAACAATCTGCAATTTCAATGCTATGTATGAAGTATTTGGATCGCAGCATGCTGTTCACCTGTAAGATTGATTAAGTTTGCAACTGGTGGTTGAAAAACAATTTCATGTCTGCTTGGGAACCCTTAGCAATTGAAAATCATAAATTTCACAATCTGAGTTCTATTCAAGCATACAGACACAGTGCATGCCTTTTGTTGTTGTTGTTGTTGTTGTTGTTGTTGTTGTTGCTGTTGTTGTTGTTGTAAATTATTGTAAAGAACAGATCGATTTTTCAATATTTGAAAAACAACTCACCTTTTTACTTTTCCTTCTTTGTTTCAACTTTTATATCCTGAGTGAAACATTTAAATGAAAACAACAAAGAAAAAAGGGTAACTAATTTACTGTGGATTATCAATTTAATTTTTAGCTTTTGTCATGTTTTCTAAAGTCTTGTTCAATATAGCAGAACGAGAAGACTAATTTTCATCTATCACGTTTTCAAAGTCCTAAGCAACAGATCTAAAGCAGTTGTATCACATATCTTTGACATTATAATTTAAGAAAGTACTTTAAATTCTACAGCTCATTTTAGTATTTCACTGCTTCACATTTTCAAAGTTAATGATCTAATTAAATACATTACAAGCTCTGAGCAGTCAAACATTAATCAAAATAATATTAACACAAAGTAACCATCCCATTTCATGCCACAGGCAGACCAAACCTGCAAGTACTAAGTATGTTTAAGTCGTCAACGGTGTGCTGTTCATATGCCCCCAGTCTACTAGTAGTAGTAGTGCTAACAGGGAAGCCAGATATCAAAGTCATCAACTGTGTGCCCTTCATATGCCCCCAGTCTACTAGTAGTGCAAACAGGAAAGCCAAATATCAATCTGTCTCATAATCATCTGACAAACAGTGACTAGACAAATGCAGACAGGACACTCAGATAATTTACATGTTTTTTTCTTTTCACCCAAGGGACTTTGCATATGATCATGTACTAAGCAAACATTAAATGTTATGGTTGATCAATAATGGATTTCAGTACCAGATACAACACAGTGTAACATCCAGTTTCACCACTTTTACACTGACAATCCAAGTTTACATGGAAGAAAGAAAGTATTGTACACAAACAGAAGACACAAAAAACAAACTGGAAAAGCCAGACTGATAATTTCATTTTTCTAATGCTCTTAGGTTCTTTTTGTGCCTGTGTGACCTCCAAAATTGCACTTCTGATTTTTGTCCTAAGCATATCAATTTTTCAGCTAGTATATGTACACTGTTTTGCCAACTCTACACTGACATATGTTGCTGCACAGTCCACACACTCCTTTTTGGTGGGTGTGCATGCAAGGAATATACATGTTTTCATAAGCCACCGGACACTGACATGACTTACGGGATCTTTAGCATGATGTTCTGTAGGTGTATGTATACACATGAAAAGAGTCCAGACACTCACAGGTATGCACACACATTGACCTGGGAGGTTGGAAAATTCTCCACCCTTTACCCAGAAGGCAAGTTTTGAATAAGCTTTTTTTTTTTTTTTTTAACTATCTCTGGTGGAATTAAACACATTACTTCCTATCCGTTTCTGAATATGACATAATGTCTCTAACGTTCAGCAAACAAAATGCTTTTGGGTTTTTGGTACTGACAAATGCAAGTGTACACTATCTCCTGCACACACACATACACTGACACGAGCTCTTGACAAAAACCATGACTCAGCATGAACCAAAACTAATGCCAAACTCAACTATATACTCATGCACAGGAATATTCGTTTACCTGCACACTATACAAGTAAGGTGTGCTGATTGTCAATATATGTCCATCACTCAGGAAGTGTGGCAGGCAATCAGGTACTATTAGAACTAATGAGGTCTGATGTGACACTACTATTGATCAGTGGCCTCATCAGCCCAGCTGGTTTGAGTTTCATGTTGTTAACAACACAGGGACCCTACGTTCAAGCCTTAGGGGACCACAGATTTTTTTGTCTGCTTTGGAGTGTGAGTGTGTGTGTGTGTGTGTGTGTGTGTGTGTGTGTGTGTGTGTGTGTGTGTGTGTGTGTGTGTGTGTGTGTGTGTGTGTGTGTGGTGTGTGTGTGTGTGTGTGTGTGTGTGGGTGTGTATGAGAGTGTGTGTCTGTGTGTATAAGTGTGTGTGTGTGTGTGTGTGTGTGTGTGTGTGTAAATTTTTTTTTGGGGGGGGGGGTCTTTTTGGTTGGTGACTAACTCCATTGGTTACAGCACCAAAATCATAACCCTCAGGTGGGCCACTATTTCAGTGGGGCTAGCTGGCTGACACATATTAATATAAATAGAGCTACAGACTCATGACCTGATCGATGTCTTGAGTTCAGTCCCAGCCCACAATATAAGAATTGGCCAATTTCACTACCCACCTTAAAAATGCTGCAGTGGTTTGGTGATGTCAACTTGGTGTTTCATAGATCTTCAGCCAAGCTGGTAGAATTTACACCAAGATCCTAGAGCAGTGAATCAGGGCCACAGTTGAGTGTTACCTACATGATGCACAATTCAGCTTCAGGAAAGGCAGATGGTGCATCAATGCTATTTTTGCACTCTGTCAGCTATGCAAAAAAGCTGTTGAACATGACCAAGCAATCCATGTTGCTGCTGACCGAGTTAACAACTTTGACAGAGTCAAATAAAAGAATTATGGGAGGTCCTTGAGCAACATGACATCAGTTTCAATTTCTCAAGATCGCTCGGAATGAATTCCATATGCACTGCACTGATGTCACATGTGCCATGTGATAGAGAAAATCCAGAATGATCACGGCACAAGCCTTAAGTCTGAACATAAATCCATGAGCTGGCCAGGTCCTGAGATCTACCTAGATAGTTCCATAACCCTGGGGTCACAGGGGCGTGAGGTGGCAGAGACCTCAACTTTTCTCGGGTCCAGCACCATGAGGGCAACGCCTATCCCCTCTGGGGGGCTCGTCCGGGATGACTTCAGGAGACAATCATTAGATAACGTGAGAACCATGTATACCAGCAGCAAGAGTAAGGTATGTACCTCAAATAGGCTCTCAAATTGGTTCCCAGTGACAACCGGTGTCAGATAGGGTTGCATACTCTCCCCTTGCTCTTCATAACTTATACGGACCACATCACCAGAGAAGCAGACCCAGATCCAGAAACACTAAAGGAGCTGTTATTCACTGATGATCAGGCCATGATGAACACTGACATTGACAAAAACAAATCTATCATTTAGACCAGATATGCATGCTACAAGAAATATAGCATGAGGAACAAGTGACATTACATAAAATATGGTGACAGAACGGTACTGATCATTATCTCATATTTCACATTTTTATAGACATATTCTCACTATACACTGAATGATCTTTGTATAACTAATACTATGTCTCTTCACTCCTACATAAAGCGAATTAGAAGATACAACCATGCCATAATTTCAACAACAAATCAGATTACATCTGAAAGTATGATTTGCAATGAACTGAAACAATTCATACTTGTTCTACTTACTCACTGTGCATCAAGTTAACACTAACAGTACCGTATATCTTTAATACCAATTTTTCTATCTACCAATCTGCGTGTGTGCGTGCGTGCGTGCGTGCATGCATGTGTGCGTGCGTGCTTATGTGTGTGTGTGTGCGTGTGTGTGTGTGTGTGTGTGTGCGTGTGTGCGTGTGTGTGTGTCACTGTGTGTCACTGTGTGTGTGTGTGTGTGTGTGTGTGTACATGTGTGTGTGTGTGTGTGTACAAATAAACAAGTGCTACAAGGAATATGGTGGGGGATATGTAACATAGTACATAATACTTAATAGCAACACAAACAACATTCAATATCAATTTCAGTACATGTGGGATACAACACAAAACTTTACAATTTCTATAGCTCAGTATGAGTGCACATGCGCTCTGACATGCACACACTCACACACACACACATGCATGCATGCATGCACGCACGCATACATGCACGCATGCTCGCTCACATGCACGCATGTACACACACGTACGCACACACACACACACATGCATGCACACACACACACACACACACACGCACATACACACAAAGACACACGCAAATGTACTGACAGACAGACCACCACGAAAAACAGAACCTAAATCCATCCTATCTACTAATCTAGGCTAGAAACAATTTAGTTGCATATCAGTCTCCTCTGTGAGTTAACATCTGGATGTCTTTCAATGAACTTTCAGGCACAAATATGCACTCTTATAGAAGTTATACAGAACATTTCATAATACAGAGCAAGGTCCAGTCAGGTATCAATCTACATTCCCAAATGCACAAGTTGTGACATGTCATCCACAGTGTCACTCTCTCCCTTTTTAACAACAGTCTGTGAATTGAATTTCATTTTTCTGACATTCGAGTTTGTCATACAGGAGAAAACAACTTTTCATTCATGAATTAAAAGAGAAATATCAAGGTTGATGAGTTATGCTATGCTGTGATGTAGGTTTGTTACAGTGGAATATATGAAGTAATGAACAGATGTCAGTCACATGCTATTAAACTTAAAGAATCATTCAATATGTGATGGTGATCTGCTGACAAGCTCAAGTGTGTTTTTTTCTTCTTCTGCGAATTACATTTCTGAAAGAATATAGTCAACAGAAAAGACATAAAATAATCAACAACAACAATAAGAAAAAGAAGAATTCAAAAATAGCATTTGTCAGCATGCATGATCTCCCAATCTGTAAAATTCTTCACAAGATAAGGCAGCCAGTACTGTGTGGGACATACATTAAGGTTAACAGAGTGGTTCTAAACCTAAACTGAGTCAACACTTGATCTAACTTAAGTCTAACTCTAAGCCAGATATGGCAGCGAAATCATGGCTTTCACGTTTTAGTCCTAGTACTCTTACTCTTAGCCTTTCCTCTATCATAAAAACTATGAGGCAAGCCCAAACTATGCGGAAATACCTGCTGCTTCTTTACACAACTACAACACCCAGGCTACTTGTATCACATACAATTTCTACCCCCAAAGCGATATAACCCCTGACAAATACAGGGTAGGCAAAACACTTTCATTCATAGCTACAACGCGTGACGGACACCCCCTTCTTTCACGTAGAATTCCAAGCTTGAGAAGGGTGGTGCATTGCCAAGTCAAATGTGCTCCACTGGCCTTGTCTCGCTAAGCACGTCCCACTTGGCAAACTTCTGGGTCTGTGACTTTCTGTCTCATCGGCGACGGGAATCATCAATCAGTGCTTGAATAAGATTTAAAAACGACACAAAAGAAATTTGAAAAGTTATTCATCTTCAATACACTTACCGTTTCGATCACAACAAGGAGGCCGCTAACCCTAACACTAAGTAACAGTCGCTTACGTGGCTGTGAACAATCGATGGGTTTTTAATCGCTCCCTTACCTTTTGTGAGCTGGTGAGACAGCATGCGTCTCGCCGCTAGGCCTATCTTGATCGACAACATTCAGCGCGATTTGTTGCTACCACAGCGCACGCTGGCGTAGTTGCTGTCTTTTCACTCAATTACACTCAAATAGGAGCTCAAAGAACCGAATTATTTCCGAAAGAAAACACTGATAAATGCAAATTAATATTAACAAGGTGTAGAGTCTATATGTATTTTATGGAAAACAAACAAACACACACACACACACACACACACACACACACACACACACACACACACACACACACACACGCATGCACGCACACACACACACACACCACACACACACACACACACACACACACCACACACACACACACACACACACACACACACTACTGCGAAACTGTGGCATTCGTGAACCAAAACTAAGATCTCGTGTCAGCATGTGCATTCAGCAGTACATGTAATAATTTTTGATAATATAAACCTTGACGATATTTTCGTTTTAGAAGCGGGCCTCAGTAGCTCAATTGGTTGAATGTTGGATTTACATGCTAATGGTTGTGGGTTCGAATCCCGGAGTGCGCTGCATTAAAACTGGCCTTCTCATTGTCCCATCTTAACATTATTGTTGTTCTGGTGTTGTCAGTATAGGATTACATACCTCCCCTTACCCCCACTTCCACGGGATGGTTATCCCCGTCAACCATATCATCTAAGGTGAGTGCCGACATTAAAATTGAACCAAATCAGTCAATTTAGTGCAGTTGTAGTAAGCAGAGTCAACGCAGGTGTATTGTTATAGCTCCAAGTGTTGTCTCTCTTGCAATGGTGAGAACTCCGTCTTCTTCTGGCGTTCTACATGTACATGGTCAGGTCACATCTGTAATGCGAATGTGTTGGTTGGTTGGTTGTGTATTTTTGTTTATTTGTTTCTTTCTTTGTTTTTTTGTTGTTGTCTTGTTTGTTTGCTTGTTTTTGTTTGTTTGTTTATTTGTTTTTTTTGGGAGGTTAGTTCCTGCTGACTACCATTCAACGAGGATTGGACAGGTCGTAACAGTTCAGTACATGTATGGAACAGGTTATGAGGGATTCCAACATGGCGTAAAAGTGGGAAGTACAAAAATCTAAAACCGCAGATATGCTAATGCACAGCACTCTGTGCAAACCATCACCAGGAGGCATCATCTATGATAAATGTCCTGAACAAGATAAGGGAAGAGAAGAACCTTAATTTAAACTGAATGCCAAGAAAACCAAATTTTTGCACATCGGCCCGGGTCTAGCCAAATCCATCTAGGCCTACACAGGTGAAGATAAAGTGGAAAAGTCTGCCAATTTAATTAAGTATTTAGGATTGACCATCGCGAGAATTCACATAGCAAAGAAATGGACGATAGACATCAGAAACAGATGGAAGTACAAAACGATAGGCACAAAACTAAAAATGAGAATAATGAGATGTATGGTCTGGACCGTCATGACATATGGAACTGAAGGATGGACCCTCAAAAAGAAAAACATAAAGAAAATGAATTCAACTGAAATGCGGTTCTATTGGCGTCTCTTAATGTGAGCTGGAAAGACAAAAGAAGTCACAATAGCATACTCGACGAGCTGAAGACCTGGAAAAAAACTTGTACGGGTCATCCTTAAAAGAGAAATTGACCTACTTTGGACATGTGTGCAGAAACAAAAAATGTACTCTCATGAATGATGTCATTCAGGGGAAAGTCGAGGGAAAACCAGGGATGGGAAGACCACGAACAAATTATCTAGGAAACATCAACGAGTGGACTGGTCGTAACAGTCCAGAGATTTTCATCCTGGTGGAGGAAAGACAGATGTGGAGGACAGAAACCCGGAGAGCAGTGCAGCAGCCAACATTCCAAGGAGTGATGCTGTAGACTGAACTGAAGCTGGCTGCCATGAAGCTTGATTGTCAGGGAAGTTGTAATCACCCATGTGTCCTTCCTCTCCACTTGATGAACTGAGGTGACATCCCTGCAATATATATTCTGTTCTTCTTCACTGCAGGCGGGTAGTTTGGTGAAGGCGTCAGTTTGAACTTGCAGTTCATATGGGTGATGAATCAGTTGTGGCCAGTGTGGAGCCTCATTAGGATCTGCTGCTCTCTGGACTGTCCACGCTTAACAACAGAACAACAGCGTCGGTTCTATATAACATTCAAGAACTCTCTTCCTGATGTTAACTGATAGGCATTTGTTGGTAAGAACGCTTTCTGTCTGCGGCAGAAAGAATGATCTGATGACGTTCCTCTTTTCGCTGTAATTGATGCTGTTGTCTTGTTGGTCTTTCTGAGCTCCTGTTTTTTGCTAGCTCGTCTACTGTCTCGTTTCCTGGAATCCCACAGCGAGCAGAGATCCACTGGATGACTACTCTTCTGGTTCTTCCCACTGAACATCGTGCCAGTGCTCGAAGGCTTTGGTCAGATGGCCGGGCTTTAATTGTTATTCTCCAGGGCGTGGAGAACAGAGAGTACATCTGAGAGGAAGACCACTTAATAACGTGTGCCATCTGTATTATGATTCATAGAGGCTGTTTGCATGAATACTTCTAACTCTGCTCGGTAGTTGATGCAATGCTTGACAACAGGAAAGGAACATTGGCGGTTGTGGTATGAGTCCCTGTGGAGTTGATGAAGATGCTGGGTTCCCCGATAATCACAGCACTGGTGTCTGACCCATCGATGTATACATATATCCATGCTCCTGTGGATAACGCATGGCCAATGTGAGAATCCAGCATACTGTGTAATCTTGTACTTCCGCTGAGGTGACATAGGGGACAATAGAGTGGATTTAAAGTCTAGCTGTTCTTCACATGTTCTATGGTTCTAGCAATTGCAAAAGTGACAATGAAATGGTCTCTTTTAGCAGGGCAAGCTGATGATCCCTTTTCTTCAAGAAGATGAAAAGCGTTCTTACCAACAAATGCCTATCAGTTAACATCAGGAAGAGAGTTCTTGAATGTTATATAGAACCGACGCTGTTGTTCTGTTGTTAAGCGTGGACAGTCAACACGCAAAGTCAGAGGCAACTGAAATGTGGTTTCTAAGAAGAATCTTGTGAGTTCCATGGACAGTAAAGAAAACAAACGAGACAGTCTTGATGGAAGCAAACACAAGAAGATCATTAAGAGCGAAGATTAGGAAAAGACGTGCAACATTTATAGCGCTAGGTTGGACATAATCGACCACGATAGTCGACCATATACATAGTTGCATTAATCCTTTGACTCTCGCAGCCTGTGCACCTGCATTCTGCATTGTAGACAATGCCAGCAAAGCAAAAACTTAACCTTTGAACCACTCACCCTATCCAACAGCTTCCTGTAGAAAGCTGGTGGATACGGTGAGGGAGTCAAACGGTTACAATTTTCGCAGTGGGTGGATAGAGTGCGGGAGTCAAAAGGTTAATATTCTATTCAAGAGAAAGTAAATTACGGGCATAGAATCAAAGAAAGGGAAGAATTAAGACCAAACAGGGGAAGGAGGACAAGGGGAAGACACGTCAACTGACACATTGATGGAAGTTTAAAAAATGTGATGAAATATCACTTTCCATAGGTGTGCGTGTATGTAAATGTGTGTGTGTGTGCGTGCGTGCGTGCGTGAGTGCGTGCGTGCATACGTGCGTGTGTGTGTGCGCTCGCGCGTGTGCGTGCGTGCGTGCATGCGTGCGTGCGTGTGTGTGTGTGTGTGTGTGTGTGTGTGTGTGTGTGTGTGTGTGTGTGTGTGTGTGTGTGTGGTGTGTGTGTGTGTGTGTGTGTGTGATCGATCAGTTTCAGTTTCAGTTTCTCAAGATGACGTCTCCACGCTCAGAGCGAATTCCATAAGCACTAACGACACAGTTTCCATGTGTATGGTGGTCATGGCACAAGCCTTAAGCCTGCACATAAATCCATGTGCTGGCAGGTCCTGAGGCCCTACCTGGACTATGTTTTACCTAGTCTATATTTTATACTGGTATTTTATCAGCCTACCACTGGAATGATCTTGGTTACATATAAATGACATGTGTTCATATCGATCAAGTGTGTGACAAAAGCATGAGATAAAGGCAGGTATCATCATCATCAGTCCCGTAGTCTGGTTGACCGTTGGGGCACCACTGAAGATTTTGCAACCAACTTCCTCCACTCCTCAGGTCCTCAGCTTTCCGCAGAATGACGTTCCATTCAAGGCCAGTCCACTCTCTGATATTGTCTTCCCATCTTTTTCTCTGTCTGCCTCTTCGTCTCCCTCCCTGTACTGTTCCCTGCAAGACGGTCTTGGCCAGTCCAAATGATCTTGTGTCGTGCCCGTACCACCTCAGTTTGCGTCTTATCACTGAAGTCAGGAGGTCTTCATACGGCCTGATGGCGTTTTCGATTCGGGTTTTCACTTCCTTATTGGTTATAATTATGATCTTTGTACGAGATACCAAGGAGTTTGCGGAAGCATCTCATCTCCATTGCCTGTATCCTTCTTTCAATGTCTGCTGTTATGGTCCATGTTTCGCATGCATACAAAAATATTGACATGACCAGGGAACGCATCAGTCTGATCTTGGAGCCGATAGCGATATTCTTGTCGTTCCAGCTGACTTTTAGCTTGGTCATTGCAGCTGTGGTCTGGGCAATCCTGGAAAGTACTTGGGGCTTGGATCCTTCATCTGATACTATAGCTCCCAGATATTTAAAGCTATGGATAGTCTCAAGTTTCTTGTTGTCTATGGTAATGTCAGTGCTGATGCCATTGGTATTATTTGTCATCAACTGGGTTTTCTCTGCACTGATCTGCATGCCATATGCTGTGGAGGCCTCATCAAGATGTTTTATCAAGCTGACCAGCTCTTGCTCTTGCCCAGCTAGTCCGTCAATGTCGTCAGCAAAACGCAAGTTTTGATTGTTCTGCCTCCGATGCTGACTGTTCCCTCGTGGTCTTCAAGTGCGTCAGCCATTATTCTCTCTAAGAAGATTTTAAAGAGAGTGGGGGGAGAGCAGGCATCCATGGCGTACTCCAACTGTGGTTCGGAACCATTCTCCTATGTTGTTGTCATGGTAGACTGCACTGGTCGCCTTTTCGTAGAGGCATTCTATGGTTCTGATCAGGTTGGCATTGATGTTGTACAGCCTCATGGTTGCCCACAAGGCTGCGTGCCAAACTCTGTCGAATGCCTTCTTGAAGTCCACGAAGACGTGGTAAAGGCCTTGTTGGTGTTGCAGGTATTTCTCACAGAGCAATCTGAGGTTGAAAATTTGCTCTTTGGTACTTCTTCCTGGTCTGAAACCTGCCTGCTCTTCTTTTATTATCTCCTCAGCTTGTGGATTCGGTCTGCTTGGATGGCTGATCAGGCTGATGGTACGGTAGTTTTGGCATAGTTGTAGGTTGCCTTTCTTCAGGAGAATGATGATCAGGGACTGGGTCCAAGGTGTTGGCCACTCGCCTGTCCGCCAGATCTTATTGCAGATGATGAGTAACATATCTATTATGCCTCTCCTCCTGCCTGGACCAGTTCTGAGGGAATGTTGTCCATTCCTGCAGGTATACATAAAGTAAATGCATGTTAACCCCAATTAGTAACAATGTACACTGTAAATTAATAACATAAAAGCATACAAAAGAAAGTAAAAGAATCAATAAAAAAAAAAACAATAAAAAAAAACAATGCGAGAGGTGGGGAGATGACATGTCAGCTTTAACACTATTATGAAAATAGGTGAATTGAAACAAAATAGGGCTATGAGGTAGACTGGCTGTAATACGTTGAGAAAAGGTTGGTTTCGCATACTACATTATTGTCTGTTACATCGATATTAACATAAATGCATGAATAACATACGTGCATGATGATTTTAAAAGTCTTAGTTTTTTGTAAAATAAGACTTACAGGCGATCATAGACATGTTTAGCAATGTGCACTTGTAACTTAAGATATCTTCAGAAGCATGTCGTTTGGATTTAGTCTAATAATAATAATAATAATTACAATATTTATATAGCGCAAAATCTTGATAAAATCAAATCTAAGCGCTGAAACACACACACACGCACGCCCGCACACACACGCACGCCCGCACACACACACACACACACACACACACACACACACACACACACACACACACACACACACACACACACACACACACACACACACACACACACGGCTATAAATGGTGAGAAAGAATAAAAACAATGGAAAATTATAGAGAGCATATTATATACAATTATATATTACAATGTGATTCCCCTCCGAGTGGAGACAGGCTGCAGAGGGGATTGAGTGAGGTCAGGATTTTATGCAGAGGAGAAAAGGTGAGTTTTGAGAACGGACTTGAAGGAGACAAAAGTATGTTGCTGACGGACTGAGAGAGGAAGTTTGTTCCAGGAGAGTGGACCAGAAACAGAGAAGGCTCGTGGACTATAGGTATTGAGCTTAGTGCGTGGAAAGCGAAAAGTCAGAGGATCGGAGGCAGAGCGGAGGGTACGTGAGGGAACATAGATCTCAAGTAGGCTTGACAGGTAATCGGGGGCTGCGTTATTGAGGCTTTTGTAGCACATGGTGTCTAGTTTGTACTGTATGCGCTTTGATACAGGGAGCCAGTGAAGTTGTGCCAGGAGAGGAGATATGTGGTCAGCTTTTTTCTTTTTGAGTACAAGGCGTGCAGCATTGTTTTGAATGCGCTGTAGAATGTGAGTGGTGGAGGCAGGAAGACCAGACAGGAGTGAATTGCAATAGTCAATGCGAGACATTATGAAGGAGAGAACGAGTTTTGCAGTTGTTTCGACAAGAGAGATACTTCCTGATCAGGCTTATACGATGGAGGTGATAGTAGCAAGATCTGGCAGTTTGAGAAACAAAGTTGTTCATGGAGAGGGTAGAGTCAATGCAGACACCAAGGTTTTTAGCTGAATCAGAAATTGGGACTGATGTGTTACATAATGGGAGAGAAAGAGGAGGCAGCTGAGAAAGTTTCTGACGGGTGCCAATGAGGATAGCTTCTGTCTTGTCATCATTTAGCTGAAGTTTGTTGTATGTCATCCAATTTTTGATGTCCGAGTAACATTCAGTGGTGCGAGTCAGGAGGCGCTGTATATTGTCAGGTGAGTCACTGTCTTGAAGTTGGGTGTCATCAGCATAGAAGTGGTGTTTTATAGAGTGGGAGTTGATGATGGTGGACAGGGGGGGAGGTATAAAGAGTGAAAAGAACAGGGCCAAGGACATATCCTTGTGGAACACCACGGGTCAGGTATGCAGGTTGAGAGTAAGTGCCATTGATGAGAACAGTTTGTTTTCTGTTTGATAGATAAGAAGTGAACCAGGAGAGAGCAATGTCAGAGATGCCAAAAGTATGATGAAGTCTAGAAAGGAGAATACCATGATCAATGGTATCAAAGGCTGCAGACAGATCAAGGAGTGTGAGGAGAGAGACTTTGCCAGTATCAGTTGCAAGGAGGAGATTGTTGAGAATGTGTAGCACGGCAGTTTCAGTGCTATGGCACTGGCGGTAGGCTGACTGGAAAGGATTGAGGAGATTGTTGGCAGACAGGTGAGAGTTCAGTTGGTTGAGGACAACTTTTTCGATGAGTTTTGACAAGAAAGAGAGATTAGAGATAGGCCGGTAATTTTTCAGTTCATTTGGGTCTAAATTGTATTTCTTGAGGAGAAGGTGAACAATAGCAGACTTGAAAGAATCTGGGACAGTTCCAGTTTGGAGAGAAGTGTTGATGATGTCAGTGATGAATGGGAGGAGCGTAGGGAGACAGTCAGAGTAGAGAGAACCTGGAAGAGGATCCAGTTCGCAGGTTTTGAACGACATGGATCTGATTGTGTTGAGAATTTCTTCTTGTGAGACTGGGGTAAGAGTAGTAAGAGGTGTGCCAGAGAAGGAAGGGTCAGGTGGGCATGGTTGACAGGGTGTCCTGTCGAGCCTGTCATGAAGAGTTTGTATTTTGGTGGTGAAATACTTGGAGAATACAAATGGGAGTTCTTCATTTGTGTGTTTTGTTGGGAGAGGTAAATCTTTTCGTGTGCCAAGGAGATGATTCATGGTTGTAAAGAGTTCTTTTGAAGAAGAGGCATTCAGGATTTTGGTTTGGAAATAGTTTGTTTTTGCAGATGCAATGAGGGTGGATACTTTTGTTTTAGAGGCTTGGAAAAGTTGCCTATGTACAGTGAGTTTGGATTTGCGCCAGCGGCGCTCTGCTCTGCGGCGGGCACGTTTTGCACAGGCAATCTCATGAGTGAGCCAGGGGGTAGGGGGGCGGTCAGGTAAAAGACGGATTGTGGCTGGAGCATGAGTGTCCAGAAGATGGTGGAGAGTAGTGTAGAATTCATCGGCAATGTTATGTGACTTTTCAGAAAGGAGACGGAAGGCATCAGATGAAAATGTGGAGAGGTCGATAGATTTGAGATTGCGTCGAGTCACTGTGCGCATGGTACGGGAAGGAGGAGGAATGTCAAGAGAACAGAGAATTGCAGAGTGGTCAGATGGAAGGCCTGAAGTTAGACGGGTAGAAAGAACTAAGCAGTTATCAGTAGCTGAATTGTGGTGATCACGAGAAATGATCCAGTCAAAAATGTGACCTTTTTGATGGGTTGGTTCAGAAATGTGTTGTGTCATATTGTGATTGGACAGAGAGTTGATGATATATCTTGTGTCATAACGGTGAGTGTTGTCATAGTGGACATTGATGTCACCTAGAATGATATTTCCAGGTAAGAGACAGTAGTAATCAAGAAGTTGATCAAAGTCAGAGAGAAACATGGATGTGGTGAGCTTGTTGGCAGAGCTAGGTGGAGGTCGATAGACACAGGAGAAGGTGATGGGGTGAGGGGTGGATTGGAAGGATACTTCAACGTGCTCGAAAGAAGGATGGGAGAAAGGCAGAGACTGCGAGAAAGACAGGCGGGAATGGAGTGAGTCGTTGTAGAGGATGGCGATACCACCACCTCGGGATGAGCGATGGAAAGAAGCAAGCCTGTAACCACTCGGAGTGAGATTCACATGTATAGGTTCATGACCAAGGGGGTTAAGCCATGTTTCGGTGATAAAAGCAATGTCAACATGCTCATCTGCGATAAAGTCAGCAATGACATCAGCTTTGCCATCAGTGCATGTTGACTGAGCGTTAAAAAGGCATAGTTTCAGTTTATCACAATGCGGCGGCCGAGGTGGAGACGAAGGCAGCACCGACGGGACAGAAGACGAAGGCAAACCAGCGGGGCAGAAGACGAAGGCAGCAACGACGGGACAGAAGACGTAGGAGGCACCAGCGGGACAGAAGACAAAGGCAGCACCAGCGGGACAGAAGACGAAAGCGGCACCGGCGGGACAGAAGGCGAAGGCGGCACCGGCGGGACAGAAGGCGAAGGCGAAGACGGCAGAGGAGGAGACGAAGTTTGCAGCAGCAAGGTCGAGTGCAGGGGCAGTGGAGGAGACGAAGAAGCAGAAGAGTGGTGTTGGACTGGCACAGCAGGAGGCAGATTGTGCCACCACGACAGGATCGCGCAGTGCGGGGCTTACTGTATTTTGAGCAATGAATTGCTGAATGCACGTCTTTTTCCAGAATTTTCTTTCTCATTTTGTTTTATTTCATTTTATTTTAATTCATCGTTTTTCTTTTTAATCAATTTCAATCATATTTCTTTGTGTCAAGTACACATTATATGCGAATTGACGAAAAGTTCATTGTAAATCACACCACAAACTCTCTTCAAAATTGTGTAGGTCGTGTGCACTGACTTGATATCTGCATACACTTTTCTGCGGTTAAACTTTTCAATATCTGTTATGTATCATTCCAAATGATCGTTGTTTATTATTCTATCATACAAAAGGATATTGTACATGACATAACAGTGTTTCCTAAGAAACAGATGGAGCAGCAGCATTGCTTCTTTGACTCCCTCACTCTGTCCACCGGCTGCAAGGGGTTAACCTTTTGATTCCCTTACCCTGTCCACCAGCTTTTTGTGGTTGGTGGATGGGGTGCGGGAGTCAAAGGGTTAATGCCTGTGGTCAGGATTATTGTATTTATCTTTAAGAATATTTGTCCTGCATCTTCGTACTGTTCGTCTACAGCAGTATTATAACCTTTGAAAGAAATTGTGCAATGGAAAACAGATGTTTGGCTGTTGTGTCAGAGATGCAGACTAGTAGAAACAGATTTATAGACTAGAAGAAAACATGCAATAGATCTTTTAAGCCTTTAGATTTTAATTACATGCATGTATGCACAATATTTTTGTCTGCAATCTGCATACTCCATATTCAGTGGACATTCATTCATGGTGTCTTCATTTTTCCATAATCCACCAGGATGTTTAACGTGCATATTTGATATACTGTCAGATCGGATAGATGTATCCGCTACTGGTAACCTGGAACCCAGTACTACCTGTCACAGGGTCGAAATGCTGGCGACTAAACCAGCAACCCCACCAGTCCTCTCAGGAGGATGGTGAGGAGGGTGGCTAGAAACCCTGGCGGAAATAAATTAGATCCATCAAAGGGCGCCAGCTCTGGAGAGCTACCCGCGGCCATCTAGCTAAGGGAGTAAACCCTGACAGTAAATCCGGTGTGGGGCCCCTAAGGCGGTTGGATGGCAAACTTTGTCACTTTCCGGCAGCTCCTGCGGCCGCGTTGGCACCAAAACGTAACAGCCCTGCTGTTCCCTTGGATCTGTCAGCGAGGTGGAGAGGGGGGACAAGTTGCATGGGCAACAGCCTGTCTTCCATATTACACTGCCCAGGCTTACATCCGTCCATTCATCCACAAACACTCTGCACCTACGACCTGGAGAGGACACTCCAGCCTCGCTACTAACACTAGTGTCGGCACAACACGGGAAGCAACAGATACCGGTGATAAGTCATTGCTCAACTGGCGTAGAGCTGACGCCAGGGGTTGCTTTTGACGGTGGGAGAGACCTTCGTGTCTTACTGGACAGCTACCGCCCACCTAAGCTGAGCAGCCCCCAGCCAGTTAGGTGCTGTCCCGCCACGACCTGCCTTCTTCATTGAGTGCATGAAGATTAGGAGAAAATCTGACAAGCAGGTCGTTAATTACCGCACCAAACAAAAAGAAAAATTCAAATTCAAGAAACGGATCAGGAAAAGGATCAGCAGTGAAACTGGGCTGTTGGAATGTCCGAACAATGATGCCTGGGCTCTCCCAAGATCTGCAAGACATCAGCCACGCCAGAAAAACCGCCGTCATAAACAGCGAACTAAAGAGGCTCAATGTGGACATTGCCACTCTGCAGGAAACACGGCTGGCTGACTCAGGAACACTAAAGGAAAGGGACTACACCTTCTTCTGGCAAGGAAAGAGTTCTGATGCCCCAAGAGAGCACGGAGTAGGCTTTGCAGTAAGGAACAGCCTGCTAAACATGATTGAACCAGGCAGCGGCGGTTCAGAACGACTCTTGACTCTCCGCCTCAACACCACCGAAGGCTATGTCACTCTCATCAGCGTTTATGCCCCAACTCTGTCCGCCTCTCCAGACACCAAGGATGAGTTCTACGAAAATCTTGCATCAACCATAAGGAACATCCCCAGGACAGAACAACTTGTTCTCCTGGGCGACTTCAACGCCAGAGTGGGTTCAGACAATGACTCATGGCCCTTCTGCCTCGGTTCCTTTGGAGTGGGGAAAATGAATGAGAATGGACAGCGACTGCTTGAGTTTTGTGCCTGCCATGAACTGTGCATCGCCAACTCCTTCAAGACGAAGCCTCAGCACAAAGTCTCCTGGAGGCATCCCCGCTCAAAACATTGGCACCAACTGGATTTGATCCTAGTAAGACGTGCCGCTATCAAAAACGTTCTCCACTCTTGCTCTTATCACAGTGCAGACTGCGACACAGACACTCTCTGGTATGTTGCAAGATCAGGCTACAACCAAAGAAGTTCCATTGCTCAAAGAAACAAGGGAACCCTCGCATTGACGTCAGCAAGATGTCTCAGCCAGATCTTGTAGAACAGTTCGCAGAGGCCTTTCAGAGAGAATACGATGCATTGCAGCCCAGACACTCTGCCACTGAGAGATGGGAAACGCTACGAGACACCATGCACCGCATTGCTATGGCCACCTTTGGGAAGAAAACTGTGAAGTCCCACGACTGGTTTGAGGCCAAATCATCAGAGATGACTCCCACTGTTGAGGCCAAGCGTGCCGCACTCACCAAGTATAAGCGGTCACCCAGTGAGAAGAACCTGCAAATCCTCAGGGCTGCCAGAAGTAAGGTTCAGCTTAACGCCAGGCGCTGCGCAAACGAGTACTGGACAGAGCTCAGCGAAGAGATACAGAGTGCTGCTGAAAGAGGCAACATCCGAGGAATGTATGATGGCATCAAGAAGGCACTGGGACCAACACAGAGCAAGATCGCCCCCCTCAAATCCTCCACTGGGGAAGTACTCAGCAATCCTAGCCAACAGATGGAAAGATGGGCGGAACACTACTCCGACCTCTACTCCACACAGAACATGGTGTCCCCCTTAGCCCTCGATGCCATCAAGTGCATGCCGGTAATGGAAGAACTTGACGCAGAGCCAACTGCGGACGAACTCATCAAGGCCATTGATAGCCTGGCATCAGGGAAGGCACCTGGCAACGACGGAATTCCCCCAGACCTCATCAAGCACTGCAAGACTTCTCTTCTGCACCCTTTGCACGCAGTTCTCTGTCAGTGTTGGAATGAGGGAGCTGTACCACAGGACATGAGGGACGTCAAGATCGTCACCCTGTACAAAAACAAGGGCGAAAGGAGCGACTGCAACAACTACAGAGGTATCTCGCTCCTCAGCATTGTTGGCAAAGTCTATGCTCGGGTCCTCCTAATCCGCCTGCAGAAACTGGCTGAACGCGTCTACCCGGAATCACAGTGTGGTTTTCGAGCAGAGAGATCCACGGTAGACATGGTCTTCTCCCTTCGCCAAATCCAGGAGAAGTGCAGAGAGCAGCGGATGCCCCTGTATGTGGCATTCATTGACGTCACCAAGGCCTTTGACCTAGTCAGCAGACATGGCCTTTTCAAGGCTCTCCGAAAAATCGGCTGCCCCCCCAAACTGCACAGCTTAATTGAGTCCTTCCACTCAAACATGAAAGGGATGGTGCAGTTCAACGGAAATCTCTCCAAGCCCTTCGACGTACGCAGCGGTGTGAAACAAGGCTGCGTCCTGGCCCCAATCCTCTTTGGAATCTTCTTCGTTCTCCTCCTGAGGCATGCGTTCAGCACAGCGCAAGAAGGGATCCACCTGCGGACCAGATCAGATGGCAGGCTCTTCAACCTCGCCCGCCTCAGAGCAAGGACAAAGGTCCGTGAAGCCCTTATCAGGGGCATGCTATTTGCCGACGATGCCGCAGTTGTGACCCATACTCAGCGGGACTTGCAGTCACTAATGGACCGCTTCTCCCAGGCCTGCAGAGATTTTGGTCTGACCATCAGTCTTAAGAAGACAAACGTCCTGGGCCAAGACACGCCATCTTCACCAGCCATCACCATTGATGACTACGAGCTTGAAGCCATCCATCAATTCACATATCTTGGGTCCACCATCACCGATAACCTCTCCCTTGTCACAGAGGTCGACAAGAGGATCGGGAAGGCAGCCACAACACTAGCCCGCCTCACACAAAGGGTGTGGACAAATCCCAAGCTGACCACAAAGACAAAGATGGCTGTATACAACGCCTGTGACCTCAGCACCTTGCTGTATGGCAGCGAGGCGTGGACCACGCATGCTCATCAGGAGAAAAGGCTCAATACCTTCCACCTGAGAAGCCTACGGCGCATACTTGGCATTTCCTGGCAAGACAAGGTGACCAACACCGAAGTCCTAACCTGCGCTGGCCTCCCAACCATGCATACCATGCTGAGACAGCGTCGGCTGCGCTGGTTGGGCCACGTTCGCCGCATGGAAGATGGTCGCATCCCAAAAGATATCCTTTATGGTGAGCTTGCCACAGGGCAGAGAAACATTGGCCGCCCACAGCTGAGATACAAAGACGTTTGCAAGCGTGACATGAAGGCGCTTGAGATCAACACTGAGTCCTGGGAGGACCTCGCAGATGACCGCAACAGCTGGAGAACTACTCTCAAGAAACAGCTGCGGATTGGTGAGGACAAACTGTCAGCTGCTGCAGCAGAAAAGCGAGTTCGCAGAAAAGGGATGACAGCCAAAGACCAGCATCAGCATACACATGCGACCGCTGCGACAGAGACTGCCTCTCTCGCATTGGTCTGTACAGTCACAGGCGACGCTGCTTGGACCAAGCAGACAGCCCATCTAGACATTAGAATGGATGTACTTTGTCCATGGTCAGTTATGACCGAAGGAGGCCTACTACATACAAAAGCAACTTTCAGGCTGGTTTGTCTGTATTCGTTTCGGTTTGTATATCAAGACACATGTGTTTTTTCTTCAGGCAGTCCTTCTCGACTTTTTGATGAAAACCGAAACAAGCGTGTCTGTTCACATAGTTGTCTTTCCTTTATGGCCTGCTGTAACTGTTAAATCGAATGAACTGCATTGATTTAGCCGACTTAGAAAAAAATTGTGCGTTCTGGAGCTGTGGCTAGCGAGGAGAAGATAACAAAGTGTGATATTTGCAAACGTGGTGGGAGTGTCAGTCGAGTGACTTATCTTGACTGCAAATAAACATGGCTGCCACACGGGTTGATACCTCAGGAAAACTGTCATCAGCCACAACACACGTTAGTTTTGTCTGTCAGAAATGCCGACTGCCGCTCAAGCTCGACCACACCTTCAATACACTCAGTCAGTCGATTGTCTCTGAAATAAGTGGTAAGAGACTTTTCCGCTTCTGTTCGAATTCTATTACATAATTCATTATAAAATTACTAGATATCTAAGTATTTAGTCTATAATAATTAGGCTACTAGTTCTAAGTCGGTAAGTCACTGTCTTGAGATGGATATTTTGATTTGTATTTGAGCTTAGAAGTGTCAAAGTTTAGAAGTGTGTTGTATACATGTATGTCTAAACCTAATACTAGTAATACTAATAGACTACTTGTAAAAGTAATAGATCTACAAAGTACAATATTTAGTTCAGCGTTCAACATTTCTTCATCTATCATTGTCTTCACAAACTGGCATTGTGGCAAGGAAGATCATAAATCTGAGCATGAATTGATGAAGGAGCTCAGCAGGGAAATACTTGCTATGATATTCTACCAACATCACCATGTTCTGTATGAAAGGCTAGTCGAGATTTAACAGTTTTGACAGTGCCCTCAGAGTTGGCAGGTTTGTGTTGACATACGTCACATAGTCAATAGACTAGTAATGTTTACACTCTGAGTCTGACACTGGTATTAATTGTTGAACTATGCATGTGTGTTGTGCAGCTCCTTTGACCAGCCATAGTGATGATTCGACAGACAGCATCACACAGCCATTTCAGAAGCTATCGGTAGTGTACTTCATGTAAAATTTGTGTTATGCATTCAGTAAAATAATCATTTGCCTTACATATTTATTTTTGGGTACCTTCAGCTAGTTTAGATTTAACATTACAATATATAATTTATCAAAATTAGTGTGAAATACTAAATAGAACACTTCTAATATGCATTACATATGAAACCAACAGAAAGACAAAACAACCCAAACCAAACCAAAATAAAACAAACACTGAACAGAGAACCAGCAACAACAACAATGAAAACAAGTTAGTATAAAGACATTATTGTAGAAATGAGAACTGTATGCGTAACTTAGTGTAGTGGATAAATGTTAAAGCTCATGATTTGTTAGAGGGGGATGTCTGCTTGACTTTTGGTTTTGATGTTTTGTTTAGATGCATTTCATGCAAATATAACATTGTGAAAATCACTGTTCAGATATTTATATGGAAATCACTTCATACCTGCATATGTGTGTGTGCACTTCCTGGTGGCCCGGGTATTTGTACAAGTTTGACCGCTATTGTGTCTGCGTGTGTGTGTGTCTGTAGTGTGTGTGTGTGTGTGTGTGTGTGTGTGTTTAAGTAACTGTTTCATTTCACTTCATCTGTGTGTGTGTGTGTGTGTGTGTTTTAACTGTTTTGTTTCACTTCATCTTTGTGTACACGTGTTTGTGTGTGTGTGTGTGTGTGTGTGTGTGTGTGTTTGTGTGTTTATGAATAGATCTTCACATTACTTCTATTATATTGTTAACCAGGAACAGTTTTAAAGCTTAGAATAAAACTTAAAAGTTTATTTTACCTTTTTAACTTAGTGCTGTTGATGTGACAGGTCTGTTAAGTTTTTTGTTGTTGTTGAAATTTCAGCGAAAAGATGTTTTCTTGTTGTATTCATAATTTCCAGTTTTCCCAATATGAAGAAGATCCAAATGTCACCAAGCTCAAAGTTCTCCCTACAAGGTCAGTTCATAACATAATTATATATTTAGCTATGTAAAGAAGAACACAGGTTTATGTATTCATTGCAGAAAATCAGATTCATACGAAAATTATGATTGTTCATATAGTGAAGTCTTGCAAAGAGATGACAATATACAGCGCCTCTTGACTCGCACCACTGAGTGTTACTCAGACATTAAGAACTGGATGACATACAATAAACTTCAGCTTAACGACGACAAGACAGAAGCTATCTTCATTGGCACCCGCGAAAACTTTCTCAGCTGCCTCCTCTTTCTCTCCCATTATGTAACACATCAGTCCCAATTTCTGATTCAGCTAAAAACCTTGGTGTCTGCATTGACTCTACCCTCTCCATGAACAACTTTGTTTCTCAAACTGCCAGATCTTCTACTATCACCTCCATCGTATAAGCCTGATCAGGAAGTATCTCTCTGTCGAAACAACTGCAAAACTCGTTCTCTCCTTCATAATGTCTCGCATTGACTATTGCAATTCACTCCTGTCTGGTCTTCCTGCCTCCACCATTCACATCCTACAGCGCATTCAAAACAATGCTGCACACCTAGTACTCAAAAAGAAAAAAGCTGACCACATATCTCCTCTCCTGGCACAACTTCACTGGCTCCCTGTATCAAAGCGCATACAGTACAAACTAGACACCATGTGCTACAAAAGCCTCAATAACGCAGCCCCTGATTACCTGTCAAGCCTACTTGAGATCTAAGTTCCCTCACGTACCCTCCGCTCTGCCTCCGATCCTCTGACTTTTCGCTTTCCACGCACTAAGCTCAATACCTATAGTCCACGAGCCTTCTCTGTTTCTGGTCCACTCTCCTGGAACAAACTTCCTCTCTCAGTCCGTCAGCAACATACTTTTGTCTCCTTCAAGTCCGCTCTCAAAGCTCACCATTTCTCCTCTGCATAAAATCCTGACCTCACTCAACCCTCTCTGCAGCCTGTCTTCACTTGGAGGGGAATCACATTGTAATATATAATTGTATATAATATGCTCTCTATAATTTTCCATTGCTTTTATTCTTTCTCACCATTTATAGCCATGCGTGTGTGTGTGTGTGTGTGTGTGTGTGTATGTGTGTGCCGGCGTGTGTGTGCCTGCGTGCATATGTGTCTGTTTCAGCGCTTAGATTTCATTTTATCAAGATTTTGCACTATATAAATATTGTAATTATTATTATTATTATGAAATTGTAATGATTGGTGTGTGTGTGGTTTTTGTTTAATTGCTGTAGAATGCTAGAAAGGACGGACAGTATGGAAACAGTATAGTTTTATAAGAGATAAGTATGGAAAAATAAGTGAAATTATACATAATTAATTAGATTTTACAACCATACTACAAGCAAGGAGAGCCTGTTTAAATGCACTGTCACCAAAATTTATTGCAAACTTTACTGGACAGCAGTTTTAAACTTTCAAAGCCGTATCTATCTATCTATCTATCTATCTATCTATCTACTATCTATCTATCTATCTATCTATCTATCTATCTCTTTCTATCTCTTTCTATCTATCTACCTGTTATGTGTGTGTGTGTGTATGTGTGTGTAAATAGATGGATAGATGGGTGGATGGATGGATGGATATATATGGATAGATAGATAGATAGATTGACAGATAGATAGATACGGTCTCATTCCATCATTGTACTTCTGTTGGTAAGCCAGTTCTGTTCAATTACGTGAATCATTAGCTTTATGTATAAATACTATAATTGCATTTTTGTAAAAGAAAAAAAAAGGCATGCTGTGATATATAATGTCCTTATGCATTTATTTTACCTGAGCAAAAATGTATGGGCATGTATTATATTCTTTGTTGATTCATGGTCCTATTGATTTTTTCATATTGTTATCTGTTGTGAATCTTGATGAACTGGCTATGCGTATACTGCATTAATCATAATGTATGGGTTTGGTAACATGCACATCCCACCCATTTTGTCTTGTGTATGTGTGTGTGTGCTTGCGTGCGTGCGTGCGTGCGTGCGTGTGTGTGTGTGTGTTTCACTTTCTGTGTTTTATTACTATATAAAATACAGTAAGCATGCTTCAACATGTGCTGTTTGCACTGTACAGTAAAAACCATTATTGATTTATTATGATTATCTAAAATCTTCCCAGTGTGGAAAGAGTAAAACAAGGATATGTGGCCACAAGACACAAAATGATTTAACTTTTTCACATCATAACGCTAGCCCACTAGCGTTCTCGCGGAGAACCGCAGGCGCCGGAACGCTAGGGCCAGTAGGGGTATAGCTTTCAGCAAGCTCGCTGCTGACAACGTAACGCGAGGATTCTAGTGTCTTGCATTAGAAAATTCCTACGTGAAGCCAGTTACGGTCTAAGGGAAAAACCATCTATTATAGTATCAAGTAACCATTTCTAAATACTATGAGAGTGATTTCCCGAGTAAAAAGTCTATTTGAAGAATTTTTGGGGTGCGAGAACAACGTCACCCGAACCGCATGCTTCACTGAAACAAAGGCAAAATGGAGCGCCCTGCAAATGCGTGATGTCGCTGTTCATTCAGGATTGTGGGATTTTTGTGTGTGTGTGTACTTTTCTGAGCTTCTGATCAGATGATACAAGTCATGGAGAATTGGTGTCTCTTTTTTCTCTTTTGTTTACATCTGCTGAATGGATGAAATGCTTGTCTGAAATGCTCCTCAACCATGATATTTCATTGCACAAATAACCTCAAAGCATGTCTGAACAAACCTTATACTATAGATATTTTAAAAGAGGATTAAATTACCTTTCTAACCATACCCTACATGTTGATGTTAATCATTTGGGGCGCTTGTGTGAAAATTAATTCAAAGTGGCCTGAAAATGCATGTTTCCAAGGAAAGGAGTCGGTGGCAGCTGGCATGTCTGCAGGGAAGTAGGTTAAATAGCCAGCTGACAATGCCAAAGTGTTAATTAAGTGAATATATATTATTACCTGTTAACAGCTTCACACAGCATTGCCAGTAATGGGAACAATCATGTGTGTGCACACAGCAAGTAACAAACAGGAATCTTTTGTAACTCAGATCAAAGCAATAATAGACACATATTGCAACATGAACCTGTAAATCGAATGGAAGCATTTATAGAGTTTCCTTCTTGAAGATATAAATGATCTTTTGTAAGCATGTCAGTTGGTCATAGGGCATGGTATTTTGAATGAGGAATTTTAGGTAAATGATTTAGAACTTTAGCTATCAATCAGTTTAGTTTTGAGTCCTGTATCTGTTACAGTTTCTTTGTATCTGTTACAGTTATCTTGGCATTTTGGTTCATTGTAAATCATGGCAAATTGTGTGTGTGTGTGTGTGTCACTGTATGTGTGTGTGTGTGTGTGTCACTGTATGTGTGTGTGTGTGTTTGTGTCACTGTGTGTGTGTGTCACTGTGTGTGTGTGTGTGTGTGTGTGTGTTCAGTGTGTGTGTGTCCGTGTGTGTGTGTGTGTGTGTGTGTGTGTCGCCGCGCAAATGTATGTTTTTGTATGTCTGTGTGCATGTGTTTCTGTGTTTCTATACAAAACTTATCAATAAATATTTTTTTCTCTGTAATAAAGGACTGACGTGGAGATGAGTGGGGAATTCACCTTGCTGGGGGAGACTGGCACTGGCAATATAGGAAGCCTCAGCCATAGACTTAAGGTAACTACATACGTATGGGTCTTCATGGATTGATGGAAGAATTTGTATTTAAACACCAGACTTGCAGAGTGGTTGAGGACACAGAGGGTGGGAGATGTACTTGCAATAACAAGAGATTGATTCGTATGGAGGGCCATGATTGCCAACGCCATGCAGCAGGGTGCATGATGATGATGATTACCACTATTACACAGAGTAAATGCAACAGCAGCAGCAGCATCAACAGCAGCAAACATGATTATCAACAGATATGCACATGCGTACACTGTGCGTTCATGGAGAGATATACTTCACTACTTGGTTAATTTGACTTATTCCTGAAGGATTCTTGGGGAGCATAGGGTGGCAGCCACACACCTTCAGTGGACTCAGTTTTTGGCTGTTCTCTTCAGATGTGCCCAGTTAGTTTTTGGCTGTTCTCTTCAGAGTGGACTCAGTTTTTGGCTGTTCTCCTCAGATGTGCCCAGTTAGTTTTTGGCTGTTCTCTTCAGAGTGGACTCAGTTTTTGGCTGTTCTCTTCAGATGTGCCCAGTTAGTTTTTGGCTGTTCTCTTCAGATGTGCCCAAGTTCACCCTGCTGCCTTTATCTCATTTTCGACATCTGTTTTGGTCTGCTCATTTTGCTTTTCTCCTGGAGGCTCTGCTCTTGAACTTATCTGTTGAGGATGCTTGGAGGTGGGTGCAGAATCCAATCCAGCCTGTTTCCCCTCCTCTCCCACCTTGATAGGAATTTTGTTAGGTCTTTCTATCAGTGGCAATTCACCACAACGGAGCCTAATTTTGTTTCAGTGGTAGAGTGGCATGAGGGCAGACAATAGTACTTGTATAAATCATACATTAACCAGAACGTCAGGATCTTGCCTGCATCTAAGGCTTGTGCTGAGGTTCATGGCATTTCTCATGGTTGTTTTGGATCCTTTTCCATTACATAGCATTTGCTGTGATATTGCATGTGGTATTTTTAATTTAATTTGTGAGATCTTTGGGGGGAATGTTTACCAAATTTTGGTTAAAGTTGTGGACTGTTGAAGGGTTAGATATTGCAAAAGTTGGATTGTACAGCTCCAAGATTAAGGTCACATGAACCAGACAGGTACCTGAAATCATTGCTTTTTTAGGAAAGTGTATGAACAGCGCTTTCTCAGGAACCATTGATAAGATTTTTAGTCTATTTTCATTGTCACGACAGTCATGTAAAGTCTGTTGAGACAGCCTGCCATTGTTACTGATGCAAGTTTTAGTTTAACCTAAGTATCTTCAAGATAACGGTGACCTTGGGATGTACAAAATCTGGATTTTTTAGGAAAAGGGAGGTATTTGGCTATAGCCCTGATAGAGCTATACGTAGTCAGCTGGGTTAACATTAATAATAATAGAATAGCTTGGTTCATGAATGATATTTTGTAAAGTCAAAGTGCCCATACTATCCTTTGCAAAAACAATGAGCTATGTATTGATGTGTTGCTGATGTGTACTATTTCAGGTGACCAGTGTGTTGTTTGATTACATGTCTGGAAAAGCAGAAGTGGACCACCCTCTCTGTGAGGTCAGTTGATCTCCCTTACCAACTGAAGAGAGAGAGAGAGAGAGAGAGGGAGAGTGTATGTGTGTGAGTTTGTATATGTGTATGTGTGTATGTGCGTAAATGGTTGTGTGTTTGTGTTTGAAAGAGTGTGTTTGTGTGTGTGTGTGTGTGTGTGTGTGTGTGTTGTGTGTGTGTGTGTGTGTGTGTGTGTGTGTGTAATAAATTATGATATAAATTGCAATGAATAATGACATGACATATGTAGTAGATTGTGATGATAAACAATGATATGAAATACAATAAAATACATAATGATTGATAAATAATGATGTGAAATACAATGAATGATGACATGACAGCTGTAGTGAATCATGATGACAAATAGTGACAATGAAATGATGACAGCTGTGGTGAATCATGATGACAAATAATGACAGTGATGATAAATAATGACCATACAATGATGACATGACAGTCAAAGTAAATCATGATAAATAATGATGTGAAAGACATTAACAATAATATAACAGCTGTAATGGATCCCGATGATAAATGATGATGTGGTGGTGTGATGGGTGTACAGGAATGCACTGACCATTTGCTGGACCTACTGGACCAAGACCTCAAACAAACAGAAGATGAATGTAAAGACTACAGGTATGTGCATGGATATAAAAGAGAGAGACAAGTGGCAACGAACCTTTTTATTTATGAATGATCAGAGGTATTGGCTAACAGTCATTTTTCAAACTTGTTGTTGCTAAGATCAAAGTTATTGGCTTAACAGCCATTTTTCAAACTTGCTAGTGCTAAGATCAAAGTTATTGGCTATCAGCTGTTTTTCAAACTCGCTGGTGCTAAGGTCAGAATAGTTGGCTAGTAGCCATTTTTTAAACTTGCTGGTGCTAATCTAATTATATCAAGAAAAAGAAACAGTTATTGTAATAGACAGTAACCCTTTAGCCCTTTCATTTCTGAAACTATTTGCACCCCCAGACAGAAAAATGGGCATGCACAGCATCACTGTCAACAACAACAACAGCAGCAACAACATCATGCAGAAAATCATTCAGAGCTTAGATATGCCTGAAAGCACATACGTTCGTGATGGAAAGTGGTTGCAGACCTCTAATCATATTCTGTTCATATGGGCATTGTTCGCAGAGTGACTTGAGACTGTGCCTCGATGCTCTGTAGGGAATAGAAGAGCTGAACAAACAAAGGATGAGAGATAGTGAAAACTTGGTCAAACAGAGGATGAATATAAAGGCCATAGAAATATTAACCCTTTGACTCCCTCACCCTGTCCACCAGCATCCTGCAGTGTCAATCATGCTAGCAAAGCAGAAGCTTAACTCATTGATTCCTCACCCTATTCACCAACTTCCTTCAGGAAACTGGTAGACAGGGTGAGGGAATCAAATGGTTAAGTTTTTGCTGTTGGTAGACAGGGTGCAGGAGCCAAAGTGTTAACTAGTGATGAAAGGGAAGGGGAATTTCATGAGAGAAACAGATAGAGACAAAGAGAGAGAGACACACACACAGACAGAGGGAGAGCCGCAGAGAATTATGGGGTATGTAACTATCATCATATGCCTTACATAGACAGGGGATGAGGGGGAAGGGGAATTTCATGAGAGAGAGAATCTTCAGGATAAAACAGAAAGCTGGAGAGACTGTAGAAAGAGAGACTGGAGAGAGAGGCTTGAGAGAGTTATTGTGAATATAATTATCTGTCATAAGCCCTTATACAAATAGAGGATTAGGGGGAAGGGGAATTTCATGAGAGAGAGAGTCATCAGGATAAAACTTAGGGAGAGAGACAGAGAAATTAGAAGGAGAAAGAGCTTTTGTATATATATATGTATGAAACTGTCATAGGCCCTCATACAAACAAGGGAGGGAGGAAGAACAAAGAGGGGAATTTTATGAGAGACTCCTTAGGATTAGAGAGGGAGGGAGGGAGAGGGAGAGACTAAGAGGAGAGAGAGAGAGAGATTGTATAATTGGTCATAGACTCCTATATAAACAAGGGATGTGGGGGATGGAGCATTTCATGAGAGAGAGTGTAGAGAATGTGAGTTATTGGATATTATTATCAGTCATACTGATAGGACAGTAGATGTTGAATTGAATTCCTATACAAACAAGAGAGAGAGAGAGACTTGATTCCTATTCAAATAAGAAAGAGTTTCAATATCAGTCATACACCTTATATATATACAAAATATTAGGGGGACAGAATGGATGAAGATATGTGGGTGAAGGAAAGTGTGTGAGTGTATGACTGTTTGTGTGTGCGCTTGCATGAACTCTGAACAGAACCCTATACTTATTTGTGTCTTAAGAATTCAAAATAAGGCTATAAGACACATTAAAGTCATGCTCTTTTAAGTCTTGGGTCCAGTCGACTAGTCGCCGTGGTGTAGTGGTTAACGCAACAGACTACTGACTGGGAGGTCGTGGGTTCAAATCCCCATCAGTACCTTCAAAATCATTGTGGGATTTTTCGGCTCTAATCGGCTCCTACCCAGAGTTGGGTGTGCTTTGGGCTCATTGGGAAGACTGGGACCACACAGTCGAGTCTCATCCACTTCACGGATGCGTCATTGAGGGTGTTGCTCAAATCTTCTGACCAACATCGCAGGTGTCTGTACCTTTTGGGCCTGGTTGACGCCAGGATATATTATGATAGTAAGCATAGAGTGCAGCCCTGTCACACAGTCTCAATCCTAGATGGAACTCCGCAGCATTATGATTATCATCCTCATCGACATCATCATCATCACATTGTAAGAAAAACTGTTCTAGCTTCTGTGGCCATTGGGGTGGCGTAGAAAATGGGACGAAAAAAAAAAAAGAAAGGTGAGCACAAAGGTAACCTCCCTGAGTGCAATGATCCTTAAAAAAAAAAAGTCTTGGGTCCAGTCACTTTTTGTTTGTACAAGGGCCTTTTACACATGTACGTTGACTGTGTATGCATTTGTGTGGGTGGATAGGTGGGGGGAACAGGGAAGAGTGTGTGTGTGTGCATGTGTGTGTTTGTGTGTGTGTGTGTGTGTGTGTGTGTGTGTGTGTTTGTTTTTACAAGGGCAATTTACGTGTGTACATTGACTCTGTATGTGTTTGTGGGAGGGAGGGGGCAACAGGGAAGGAGTATAGGTGTGTGTGGTTGTGTGTGTGTGTGTGTGTGTGTGTGTGTGTTAAAAAATTACCTGGTCGAAATGTTTAGAATATTTATTTGTTTATTCTGCAGAGAATATCTGGATAGGCTTAACATGTCAGATGACAGCATGGATGAAACTGCTCTAGAGGCAGAACTAAAACAGGTTGGTATGCTGCTTTATTTTATTTCATTTTTTTTTTAATTGAATTGGATTAGATCAGATTCAGTTCTTTGGAAAGTGCAAGGTGCTCTCCCTTGGGAAAAGGCATTACCATTTTGATGCCCTCCCCTTCTCTTTTTTCCTCCTCCTCATGTATTTATTTTCCTGTTGCTTGCTTGTATGTATACATTTTCCTTCACTTACAAAAGTGGATTTTTATACAGAATTTTGTTTGATGTACCATTCTTTTGTTACCGTTTGGTCTTTTACAACAAGTGCATGCTGCTCATAGGAGTTTGTAGTTTGTTCAAGAGGGATTCATCACACTTGGACTATTCCATATGGGCTCCACCCAAATCTGTCTGCAATTATCTTGAAAGATCTTGAAGTGTCAAGGTGGAGAGAAGGGATGTATGAAACACTAAGCTGATATCACAAGAAGTGATGAAAACATTAAGTTAGGCTGCAAGCAAGCCAGTTATTAATATTCTGGATTGCGATTACACTTGAGATATCAGATCTTAAGTCCACAGCTCTATCGAAAGACCTATCCAGCCCACTATAAAAACTGTAGCTTGTCTGAGAGTTGAACCCACAACTCTTACATTATGGTGCTGTAACGCCTGAGCTAATGGGCCACTGTTAAAAACCAGCCCACTCAAGGCTTGAACCCACAACACCTGTGTTACGAGCATGATGCTCTGACAGCTGTTGTTTTTTTTTTTAAGGATCATTGCACTCAGGGAGGTTATCTTTGCTTTTTTTTGGTCTCATTTTCTACACCACTTTAATGGCCACAGAAGCTGAAACAGTTTTTATTATGTGATGAGGATGATGATGTCGATGTGGATGATGATCATGATGCTGTGGAGTTCTGTTTAGGATTGAGACTGCATGACATATAATGTATCCTGGCGTCAACCAGGCCCGAGAGATACAAACATCTGCACACCCAACTCTGGGTAGGAGCCAGTTAGAGCCAGAAAATCCCACAATGATATGTTTTTGAAGGGACTGATGGAGATTTGAACCCAAAACCTTCCAGTCTTAATCCATTGTGTTAGCCACTACACCACGGCAACTGGTCTAAAAGCTGGGTTAACGGCCCACTGTTAGAAACTGGCCTGCTCAAGACTTGAACCCACAATACCTGCATTATGAGCAGAGTGCTCTAACAACTGGGCTAATGGGCCACTGTTAGAAACTGGCTTGTACAAGGCTTGAACCCACAACAGCTTTATGAGCATGGTGTCTAACACGTGAGATAATGGGCCACTGTTAGAAACTGGCCTACTCAAGACTTGAACCCATAACACCTACATTTTGAGCATTGCCAGGAAGCTGGTGGATAGGGTGAGGGAGTCAAAGGCTTAAGTCTTTGCAGTTGTCGGATAGGGTGCAGGAGTCAAAAAGGATTAACCAACTCAGCTGCACATTCCACTGAATGAAGTTTTGTACTAAATAGGTTGGTTGTTTTTGTGTGTATTTTTGTTTTGTTTTGTGTTTTTATGTGGGGGGAAACTTTGTTTTTTCGTCACCCCATCATGTGTACTAACTCTGTGTTATTGTCCCCCACACCAGTCATTTCTGCTCTCTAGCATGCCTTCAAAGCTCTGTCATTAGTCCTTTGCGCTGACTGCTTCAGCACAGTAACTGGTCAATGCAAACAGTTTTTATGTGGTGCTCTATTTTGATTTTGTCAGTTCTGTTAAGGTATGTCATAGTCTGCTGTAAAATTCATTCAGCTGTTAATCTTCAGTTATCTGATTGGAACAGAATTATTCACATCATATTTGTATCACATTCACACTCAGAGAGAGAACGGAATAAAAACTTTTTCACAGCTTATTATTAATGAAAACAGCAGTGACATGCTGAAGTAATAAGGACTCTAAGAATTGTGAAGAAAGTACTGAACTTTTCCCCAGCTAACTTTCTTAATATTAAAATGTATATTACACACTGAAGACAAGAATGTATATGAGAACATGTATGTTTTTTTCAGCTAAGATCAGAAGAACAGAAGTTGATACAGGAATTGGAGAAGATGGAGCAGGAGCAGCAGAAAGTGGATGAACTCATCAGGGTGGAGAAAGAAACAGCCCAGAAACTGGATGAATCTGACGCCGAGTAAGTTGTTGCTGTCTTTTTGATGTTTGGTAACTGAATTACTGCCAGCAGAATGTAGGGCAGCCACTAAGGTCTGCTACTTCTGTCTGTTATGGGCAAGCTTCTGCATGAAAGACTAGCAGTTGTTTATTTTCAGGTTTTCTTGGGTTTTCCTGTCTACCTTTTTCCAGTGAAGACCAGTTCGGGTAAAGTTTTCCAACTCTTTTCAGATGGTGTGCCGAGTTCATATCCATCGCTTTTTCATAATGATGATGTCCATAATTTCTCGATTGCATTAGGCAAGAAGTTGTTGGTTGGAGATGGTATTGGGCCAGAAGATTATTCTGATGTTCTTTGTGTGGAAAATTGGCAGCTCTGTGTGGTTTCTTGTGGTCATCTTTTGAATTTGTGAACCATAAAGTATGTTGGATAGGACACTGCTCTGGTACAGTCTCAATTTGGTGTTGGCACTGTACTGGGATTGGTTTCAAGTTGCTCTGTTTTTATCAGTCCATCAGATAAAGTGGTTCATGCATTGGACTTCTGACTGGGAGGTCATTCGAAAAAATTCCCCTGTGGGGATGTTGGGTGCTCTTTCAGTATGAATAGTATCCCCAAATTCTGTGCTAGAAATTTCCTCTTTTTTGCCCTTTCTTTGTTTCTGCCTTGTTCTTTTGCTTTCTGTCATTTCTTCCTGTCATTTTCTGCCTTGCTGGTCCATTCACATGTGTGTGTTCGATAAAGTCTTAAGTACTTTCTCTTGGGATTGATAATTGGGTACATGTATTAAGTGCATTTTTGGCTCTAGGGAAATGAGATATGCGGAAGCAACTTTAGATCATTTAGGCCCGGTTTTAGATATGGTTTAGTGTCTTTAGGCGTGTTTGAACTTGTATTCAGGTATGTTTTTTTGAGTCCCCTGAGTGGTGGATTGGATGGAGTGGTTGATGCCGGGGTAGTCTCCTTTTTTTTTTTCCCTGTTGAAGTATTGTGTATGTTTTGAAATGGTTATAGCCCTGATATGATTCTACGCGGTTTGCTGGGCTTTAAACAAAAATAACAATAACAGTTCAAAAAAATTATTGTCAAATTTTTTCATCCTGACTGGCTCCTATGCAATGTTTAGCATGCTATGGGCTGGTTGGGAAGACTAGGACCACACAGTTGAGTCTTATCCAGTTTGCAGATGTGTCATCGAAGGTGTTACTTAAATTTACTGACCAGCACCGCGGTTGTCTGTTTATTGGGTCTGGTTGATACCAGGATGTATTATATTAGTAATCATAGGGTACAGCCCTGTCATGCAGACCTTGTCCAAAATGAACTCTATAAGTATCATCACTGTCGTCTTCATTTTTGTCATAGCAGTATGGTGGAAAATTGCCCCAGGTTCTGTGACCCATTATGTTCTTCTGTCATACTGATCTCAGTTTTGATGCGTTTGTTTTGAACAGTCAAAATGAGCAGTGCAGTGGTTGTAGCACAGAAGTGGTACAGAAGGTGCTTAACAAAAAAATACATTTTTATAAAAGTTTATCACTTTGAAGATGTTTCTGGCCTGGTGACTCTTGGTGTCATTGCTTGCTTCTGTATCTTGTCTGACAGTGGTCCCTACATAGGTGATCTCTTCAGGTACGGGTAGTTTTGTTTAGTCTTTTGGGTTGGTGTGGGGTTTGAGATGTTCATTGTCATCATCTCTATTTTCTTTTGGCTGATCATCAGACATGCTTTTGAGCGTTGTTTGTTGTTGTCATCTGTGTTTTGTTTTGGCTGATCTTTAGTATGTCTTTTTTTTTCTTTTTTTTTCTTTTTTGCAGTGTTTGTTGTCATCATCTCTATTTTGTTTTGATTGATAATCAGACATGCTTTTTGAGCAGTGTTGTCATCATCTCTATTTTGTTTTGATTGATATTCAGACATGCTGTTTGAGCAGTGTTGTCATCATCTCTGTTTTGTTTTCATTGATATTCAGACATGCTTTTTGAGCAGTGTTGTCATCATCTCTATTTTGTTTTGATTGATATTCAGACATGCTGTTTGAGCAGTGTTGTCATCATCTCTATTTTGTTTTGACTGATATTCAGACATGCTGTTTGAGCATTTTTTGTTGTCATCATCTGTGTTTTGTTTTGGCTGATCTTTAGCATGTCTTTTTGTTGTTGTTTTTTTTGCAGTGTTTGTTGTCATCATCTTTATTTTGTTTTGGCTGATCATCAGACATGCTGTTTGAGCAGTGTTTGTTGTCATCATCTCTATTTTGTTTTGGCTGATCATCAGACATGCTGTTTGAGCAGTGTTTGTTGTCATCATCTCTATTTTGTTTTCATTGATATTCAGACATGCTTGTTGAGCGGTGTTGTCATCATCTCTGTTTTGTTTTCATTGATATTCAGACATGCTTGTTGAGCGGTGTTGTCATCATCTCTATTTTGTTTTGGCTGATCATCAGACATGCTGTTTGAGCAGTGTTTGTTGTCATCATCTCTATTTTGTTTTCATTGATATTCAGACATGCTGTTTGAGCAGTGTTGTCATCATCTCTGTTTTGTTTTCATTGATATTCAGACATGCTTGTTGAGCGGTGTTGTCATCATCTCTATTTTGTTTTGGCTGATCATCAGACATGCTGTTTGAGCAGTGTTTCTTGTCATCATCTCTATTTTGTTTTGGCTGATCATCAGACATGCTGTTTGAGCAGTGTTTGTTGTCATCATCTCTATTTTGTTTTCATTGATATTCAGACATGCTTGTTGAGCGGTGTTGTCATCATCTGTATTTTGTTTTCATTGATATTCAGACATGCTGTTTGAGCAGTGTTGTCATCATCTCTGTTTTGTTTTCATTGATATTCAGACATGCTTGTTGAGCAGTGTTGTCATCATCTCTGTTTTGTTTTCATTGATATTCAGACATGCTGTTTGAGCAGTGTTGTCATCATCTCTGTTTTGTTTTCATTGATATTCAGACATGCTGTTTGAGCAGTGTTGTCATCATCTCTGTTTTGTTTTCATTCATATTCAAACATGCTGTTTGAGCAGTGTTGTCATCATCTCTGTTTTGTTTTCATTGATATTCAGACATGCTTGTTGAGCAGTGTTGTCATCATCTCTGTTTTGTTTTGATTGAGCAGTGTTGTCATCATCTATGTTTTGTTTTCATTGAGCAGTGTTGTCATCATCTGTGTTTTGTTTTCATTGAGCAGTGTTGTCATCATCTGTGTTTTGTTTTGATTGAGCAGTGTTGTCATTATCTTTTTGTTTTGATTGAGCAGTGTTGTCATCATCTCTGTTTTGTTTTGATTGAGCAGTGTTGTCATCATCTCTGTTTTGTTTTGATTGAGCAGTGTTGTCATCATCTGTGTTTTGTTTTGATTGAGCAGTGTTGTCATCATCTCTGTTTTGTTTTCATTGAGCAATGTTGTCATTATCTCTGTTTTGTTTTCATTGAGCAGTGTTGTCATCATCTGTGTTTTGTTTTGATTGAGCAGTGTTGTCATCATCTGTGTTTTGTTTTCATTGAGCAGTGTTGTCATCATCTGTGTTTTGTTTTCATTGAGCAGTGTTGTCATCATCTGTGTTTTGTTTTCATTGAGCAGTGTTGTCATCATCTGTGTTTTGTTTTGATTGAGCAGTGTTGTCATCATCTGTTTTGTTTTGATTGAGCAGTGTTGTCATCATCTCTATTTTGTTTTGATTGAGCAGTGTTGTCATCATCTGTGTTTTGTTTTGATTGAGCAGTGTTGTCATCATCTCTTTTTGTTTTGATTGAGCAGTGTTGTCATCATCTCTTTTTGTTTTGATTGAGCAGTGTTGTCTGTTTTGATTGAGCAATGTTGTCATCATCTCTGTTTTGTTTTGATTGAGCAGTGTTGTCATCATCTCTGTTTTGTTTTGATTGAGCAGTGTTGTCATCATCTCTATTTTGTTTTGATTGAGCAGTGTTGTCATCATCTCTTTTTGTTTTGATTGAGCAGTGTTGTCTGTTTTGATCGAGCAGTGTTGTCATCATCTCTGTTTTGTTTTGATTGAGCAGTGTTGTCATCATCTGTGTTTTGTTTTGATTGAGCAGTGTTGTCATCATCTGTGTTTTGTTTTGATTGAGCAGTGTTGTCATCATCTCTGTTTTGTTTTGATTGAGCAGTGTTGTCATCATCTCTATTTTGTTTTGATTGAGCAGTGTTGTCATCATCTCTATTTTGTTTTGATTGAGTGGTGTTGTCATCATCTCTGTTTTGTTTTGATTGAGCAGTGTTGTCATCATCTCTGTTTTGTTTTGAATTAGCAGTGTTGTCATCATCTCTGTTTTGTTTTCATTGAGCAGTGTTGTCATCATCTCTGTTTTGTTTTCATTGAGCAGTGTTGTCATCATCTCTGTTTTGTTTTGATTGAGCAGTGTTGTCATCATCTCTATTTTGTTTTGATTGAGCAGTGTTGTCATCATCTCTGTTTTGTTTTGATTGAGCAGTGTTGTCATCATCTCTGTTTTGTTTTGATTGAGCAGTGTTGTCATCATCTCTGTTTTGTTTTGATTGAGCAGTGTTGTATCATCTCTGTTTTGTTTTGATTGAGCAGTGTTGTCATCATCTCTATTTTGTTTTGATTGAGCAGTGTTGTCATCATCTCTATTTTGTTTTGATTGAGTGGTGTTGTCATCATCTCTGTTTTGTTTTGATTGAGCAGTGTTGTCATCATCTCTATTTTGTTTTGATTGAGCAGTGTTGTCATCATCTCTGTTTTGTTTTGATTGAGCAGTGTTGTCATCATCTCTATTTTGTTTTGATTGAGCAGTGTTCTCATCATCTCTGTTTTGTTTTGATTGAGCAGTGTTGTCATCATCTGTGTTTTGTTTTGATTGAGCAGTGTTGTCATCATCTCCTTTTGTTTTGATTGAGCAGTGTTTCTGTTTTGATTGAGCAATGTTGTCATCATCTCTGTTTTGTTTTGATTGAGCAGTGTTTATCATCATCTCTGTTTTGTTTTGATTGAGCAGTGTTGTCATCATCTCTATTTTGTTTTGATTGAGCAGTGTTGTCATCATCTCTTTTTGTTTTGATTGAGCAGTGTTGTCTGTTTTGATTGAGCAGTGTTGTCATCATCTGTGTTTTGTTTTGATTGAGCAGTGTTGTCATCATCTTGTTTTTGTTTTGATTGAGCAGTGTTGTCATCATCTGTGTTTTGTTTTGATTGAGCAGTGTTGTCATCATCTCTGTTTGTTTTGATTGAGCAGTGTTGTCATCGTCATCATCTCTGTTTTGTTTTCATTGAGCAGTGTTGTCATCATCTCTGTTTTGTTTTGATTGAGCAGTGTTGTCATCATCTCTGTTTTGTTTTGATTGAGAGGTGTTATCATCATCTCTGTTTTGTTTTGATTGAGCAGTGTTGTCATCATCTCTATTTTGTTTTGATTGAGCAGTATTGTCATCATCTCTATTTTGTTTTGATTGAGCAGTGTTGTCATCATCTCTATTTTGTTTTGATTGAGCGGTGTTATCATCATCTCTGTTTTGTTTTGATTGAGCAGTGTTGTCATCATCTCTATTTTGTTTTCATTGAGCAGTGTTGTCTGTTTTGATTGAGCAGTGTTGTCATCATCTCTGTTTTGTTTTGATTGAGCAGTGTTGTCTGTTTTGATTGAGCAGTGTTGTCATCATCTCTATTTTGTTTTGATTGAGCAGTGTTGTCTGTTTTGATTGAGCAGTGTTGTCATCATCTCTGTTTTGTTTTGATTGAGCAGTGTTGTCTGTTTTGATTGAGCAGTGTTGTCATCATCTCTATTTTGTTTTGATTGATATTCAGACATGCTGTTTGAGCAGTGTTTGTTGTCATCATCTCTATTGATATTCAGACATGCTTTTTGAGCAGTGTTGTCATCATCTCTATTTTGTTTTGATTGAGCAGTATTGTCATCATCTTTATTTTGTTTTGATTGAGCAGTGTTGTCTGTTTTGATTGAGCAGTGTTGTCATCATCTCTGTTTTGTTTTGATTGAGTGGTGTTGTCTGTTTTGATTGAGCAGTGTTGTCATCATCTCTGTTTTGTTTTGATTGATATTCAGACATGCTGTTTGAGCAGTGTTTGTTGTCATCATCTCTATTGATATTCAGACATGCTTTTTGAGCAGTGTTTGTCATCATCCGTGTTATACTTTCGGGTGATCTTCAGGCATGCTCCTTGAGCGGAGGTGTACAGATGGGATGTTCTCTCTTCCATGTGCTGATGAGTATGGAAGATCATTGCCAGGTCATGTGCAAAGTCATAATCTTCCAGTAGTGAAAATAAGTGTCTAAGATGTTTGATGAAAACAGATGATAAGCACTTGATTCAGACTCAGGAGGTGGAGGTCTTCAAGAGGGATTCATTGCAGTCTGACAGTACTATATGGGCTTTACCCAAATTTGCCAGCAATCATATGGCAAACTCCTTTATCTTGGGCAAAAAGTATATGCACTGGCAAAGTCTTGAAATAGTGAGGAGGGTGAGGGGTAGGTGGAACAGGAATTATCAGACACTGACAGCTGACATCATGTGCATTGAAGAAACCAACTTGAGATTGAACTCAGGACTTGAGATCTGAAGTCGATGGCTCCATCAGAAGAGTCAGTCAGCTCATGTTGATTCAGAATGTGACTGATTCAGTGTTGGTAATGAAGATTCTTTATAAGAGAAATACTGTTGACAGCTGTAAGATGTTGGGCATGTGTCATATGTTCCAAACAGATATATCATGAACTAAACATAATGGTGTAGTTTCATGTTTCACATACGGTACATTAGGATGTAGGAATATCTTCATGCATGTTGTGTGTGTATCTGTGTGTGTGCATGTGTAAGCTGTAAATCAATAAAAATCAGGTTTATATGATGAAATTCTATTTGTCTTTTGTTTGCTGTACATTATCTGTTTTGTATCAATTGATGTATTGATTTCGTTATGTGCTTTGTTTCTTTTTATATGAGTGTTGTAAAATGCTCTCAGTTCATTTCTTCAGGGCACCATGCTCTATAACAGTTATTATTGTTAATGAGTGCATAAGCTGCCTGAAGCATGCTTGTATTGAAATAGGAGAAAACGATCAGATTATGTAAAATATATGCAGGTGTTTGGATTTAAGTGGAAGAATGAAGAAATATCATGTGCAGATTATATGAAGTAACTTATTTTTTGTACTTAAATGGGAGAAAACACACATATTGTATGAAATTTCTGAATATCTAAGTGGGAAAAATATGAACAGATTGTATTTAGTAATTGAATGTTTATATTTAAGTGGAAGGAAATGCTTAGATCATATGAAGTAACTCTAGATGTGTGGAATTAAATGGAAGAAAATGCTTGGATTGTTTGAAATAACCTGGAATGTTTGGATTGAACCTTTTGACTCCCTTGACCTGTCCACCAGCTACAACCAGCTTCTCGCAAGAAACTGATGGACAGGTTGAGGAAGTCAAAAGGTTAAGTAAAACCACAGATTGTATGAAGCAGTTAAGGAGAAGAGTGGCAGAATGGTTCAGACTGTTTGCCTGCCAATAACTAAAATTGAGGTGCTGGGATTTGTTTCCCATTGAAGCCTTGACTTTGCTGCTCTGTACTGAACATGTAGGTCTTTGGAAGGGGATGAAAAACGAGTCGGAATTGTGTGCCTTCTGGTCTGCACATGCTTAAGATCCCATGGCCATTGAAAATCATGAAGATTAGGGAATTTGCCCTAATCTAAAATATTGGAGAGATAGGTATATCCCTGGTCCCTCCCTTTGAAAGCCAATTAACCTTCTTGCCTTTCTGAAGTCTGGGTGGAAAAACACCAACAAACTGGGTGACGAAGCATTGCAGTGACGCGATCTTAAAGGGGAGAGCAGCCCAAGTTTTGCGTGATAAATGCACTGTGACACAAAGAAGTGAATAACCATGGTGATAATAATATGATAATAACACTAATAATAATAGTAAATAATATCTGGATTGATTGATGTTTACAGGTTTTGCAGAAAATATGCTGAGTTGAAGCAATCCAGAATGGAACTTGCTGATGAACAGTTGAGGTATGGACGTTTGTAATTTAATTTGTTGGAGTTTGGAGTTTGTTCGAGAGGGACTTACTGCACTCGGACAAGTCCATATGAGCTCCGAACAAATCTGCCAGCAGTGATCTGGCAGACTCCCTGAGCCTGCGCAGAACCCTGCATGCATGCAAGGTCTTGAAACTGAGGGCAGAGAAGGGACTTATAAACCACTAAACTAACACCACCAGAGTGATGGAACCATTAAGATTTGCTGCAAATAGGCCAGATTTTAATGTTGCAGGCTGGGATTGAACTCAAGATATCAGATATTGTCTTTAGCACCACACAAACAGCCAACTATGAGTTTCTGAAATGTTCAGTTTCTTCTTCAGATGTGAAAGTAAGGAAATGAAAAGGGTCATATATGGTCAGATTTGGGTAAACAAAATGTTTTTCAGTCTCAAATATTCATAAGTCAATCACAGTGTGAAATTTAAGAAAATGTTTCGTTTTTTCAGGCCAGAGCCTGCTTTGGGGTGATTTTACTGAATGAGTGGATGTATATGAAATATACATTTGTAGATATGTTTACTTTTGAAAGTGCTTGCTTTGGAGTGATTTTTCTGAATGACTGGGTGTGTATGAAATTATGTAGATATGTTTACCTTTGAAAATGCTCACTTTGGGGTAATTTTTCTGAATGACTTGGTGCGTATGAAATATATGTATTTAGGTATGTTTACATTTGAAAATGCTCTCTCTGTATGTCTCTGTCTCATGCACATACACACACACACACATGCACACACACACACATGCACACACACACACACATGCACACACGTATGCACCCATGCACGCACCCACAGAGCTTATAAGAATAAAATGATTTTTTTAATTTTCTTTTCCAGTGTTGACAACCAGACGCAGTGGATAACATTACAGCTAAATAAATTGAAGCAGGTTAATGTCTTCAACTCCACCTTCCATATCTGGTGAGCAGTTTTGGGGGCTGGCTTTTTGTGCATTCCTTGAAAATTGTGTGACCACAAGCAACATATGTTTTTGTATTTTTTATCTTCTTTTTCTTATTGTTATTACACCTGAAGACCAGCTCTTGAGATAAAAGTTGGCTGTCATCTGCAAAGTATCCACAGGCAGGCAGAGTTTCTCCTCAAGAGTAGTTGGGTTTGGCCCTATCTCCTTCAGCAGCTGGAGGTGCAGGTAGATCTACATTTGTGACCATCTCCATGTCTTATGTTACCCTTTGAAATTGTAAAAAAATGAAAGATAGATGAGGCATGTGTTCTATGGTACCTTTTGAAATTGTAAAAAAATGAAAGATAGATGAGGCATGAGGCATCTATCACGAGAACATGCCATCCTATCTTGCCATCCTCCTGCAGGGTTACAAACCTTCTCGAACGCTCCGCTCTTCTGACACCTCACTGTTGACTGTTCCTCGCTTCTCTCTAGACACCTTTGGTAAAAAATCTTTCTCTGTCTTTGGCCCATATGTATGGAACTCTCTACCACTGTCTCTCAGAAAAACTAAGTGTTTCTCAACTTTCAAACGGCACCTGAAAACCCACCTCTTTCAAACTCATCTAACCTGAAGAGCCTTAGTTTGCAAGTCTGTCATCAGACTAATCTCTCCTGCCTGTATAACAGTATTTTGTATAAGGGCCTATAGAGCAAGGTGTGTGTGTGCGTGCATGTGTGTTGTGTGTGTGTGTGTGTGTGTGTGTGTGTGTGTGTGTGTGTGTGTGTGTGTGTGTGTGTGTGTGCTTGAGTGAGCATGTGTGTGTATCACTGTATGTGTACAGCTGAGGAAGGGATAGGGGAGAAATTGAGTGGGAAAGAGACTGAAATACTCTAAGAAACTTTTTCAAATCTTTGTTTGTATGTAAATTGTGATGTATGATATGCGAATAGTTCATAATTTGTGAGGAATTTTGATTGTCAAGGTATTAATGCTGTAATACTGAAGTTGTAATGTTTTTCCTGTATATGGATTAGAATTTTTCTGTTTTTATCTTCATTCAAAATATTGATTATAATTTTATGTACAACTGTTGCATGCATAAACACACACACACGCATGCAAACATAGCACACGCACACACACACACTCTCTCTCTCTCTCTCTCTCTCTCTCTCTCTCTCTCTCTCTCTCTCTCTCCTCTCTCTCTCTCTCACACACACACACACACACATTCTTACAAACACATGCGCACAGCAACGCACACGCACGCACACACACATGTACACACACACGTACGCAAGCACACACACGCAGCAATATATAAACACAGTATGCCTCTTTATTCATATGAAAAATCTGTTAATCTTTCTTCATTACATAAGTCAGTGTTTAAATTTTAATATTCTGTGGTTTCTTATGTGTCTTCTTACTTGTATGTTTTTATATGGAATATACGCTATACAAATAAACATTATTATTATTATTATTATTATTATTATGTGTTCTATGGTACCTTTTGAAATTGTAAAAAAATGAAAGATAGATGAGGCATGTGTTCTATGGTATCTTTTGAAATTGTAAAAAAAATGAAAGATAGATGAGGCATGTGTTCTATGGTACCTTTTGAAATTGTAAAAAATGAAAGATAGACTAGGCATGTGTTCTATGGTACCTTTTGAAATTGTAAAAAATGAAAGAGATTAGGCATGTGTTCTATGGTACCTTTTGAAATTGTAAAAAAATGAAAGATTAGGCATGTGTTCTATGGTACCTTTTGAAATTGTAAAAAAATGAAAGATTAGGCATGTGTTCTATGGTACCTTTTGAAATTGTAAAAAAATGATAGATAGATTAGGCATGTGTTCTATGGTACCTTTTGAAATTGTAAAAAAATGAAAGATAGATTAGGCATGTGTTCTATGGTATCTTTTGAAATTGTAAAAAAATGAGAGATAGATTAGGCATGTGTTCTATGGTACCTTTTGAAATTGTAAAAAATGAAAGATAGATTAGGCATGTGTTCTATGGTGCCTTTTGAAATTGTAAAAAGTGAAAGATAGATAAGGCTTATGTTTTATGGTATCTTTTGAAATGATAAAATATGAAAGGTTAAATAGGTCTGTGTTCTATGGTATCTTTTGAATTTGTAAAAAATGAAAGGTAGATAAAAGATTGCACTATAACTCTGAGGTTGTTGGAAAGTGAGATGGTAGTGACCTCAGTTTTTCTTGGGATTAGCTTCATGAGGATGGTTTCCATCTCTTCTCTCTTACTGCTCTACCTTCGCTAACTTTAAGGAAAGTCGGGTATGGGTAGTTTGGAGACCACATGGGTGTATCAGATATCCTGGGTATGATTTCCACCCTTGGAAACTCATTTAGTTTGTCATATATTTGCTTTAGATCACTTTTTGTACGTGTTTTCGTTCTGATGATTATTGTCATATAGGAATCACTTTAGGCAAAAACAGCTGATTGAAAAGTATGTCAGATTGTTTAACATGGTTTATAGTTTTAATGTTCTTTGATTATCATGGTTGATAGAATTTGCATCACAGTGATATGTTTGTCTCAGATAATATGTATCATAAGTTGTTTTTTTTCAACTTTGATCTTGTAATTACTATAGCATTAGTTTAATTAATGTGATATGTTTGCATTTACTTTTAAAATTGCTAAAAATGGTGTCAGCAGTGCTCAGGTGATTCCATATGCACTACATGTATGTTTGAACCAAATGGTGTGGCATATTTACATAGTTTTTAACTACTCAGTGTTTTGCGGGAGGGGGTCAGTTTTTAACTACTCAATGTTTTGCGGGAGGGGGTATTTTTTGCTGTCCCATCTTTTAGCTCCACTCTTTGTCACTGTCCACATGCCTTCCAACACCACTTCAAAACCATTCAAACTGAGATGATCATGAGAGCAGGGTATGAAGGGCCACAGAATCTGGACAGTTATTCACTATGATGGCTTGTGTTACTAAAGCCTTATCAGCTGTTAAGATGAGAGTGGGAATAATGGTGATAATATTGTGCGATGGGAATGATGGTGATGATGCTGTGAAGTTCCATTTTGAATTTAGACTGACATAAACTAGTCGCTGTAGTATAGTAATTTGTGTAATGGACTGCTGACTGAAAAGTTGTGGGTTCGAATCCCCCATCAGATCCATTCAAAATCATTATGGGATTTTTCGGCTCTAACCAGCTCCTATCCAGAGTTGAGTACGCTGTGGGCTCTTTGGGAAAACTGGGACCACACAGTCGAGTCTCATCCACTTCATGGATGCTCCATTGAGAGTAGTGCTCAAATCTTCTGACCAGCTCTGCAGGTGTCCGTATCTCTTAGGTCTAGTTGATACTAGGATATATGATAGTTGTAAGTGTGGAGTACAACCCTGTTAGGTAAATCTCAATCAAGATGGAAGTCCGTAGCATCATGTGTATCATCCATACCATCATCATCATCATCTTCGTACTGTAAAAACTTTTCTTTGCTTCTGTGGCCAATAAGATGGCATGGAAAGTGGGACAAAAAGAAAAAAGAAAACTTGAAAAATACTGTGTGACAGGGCTTTCCATTTTTGACAGGGTTGTACTGTGCTTTTACTGTCGTCACGCAGGCCTGAAAATCCCACATTATTTTAGACTCATGGGTTCTGAACCCATGTCCTCTCCACCAGTAGTCTGTTGCACTAACCACTTTACCACAGTGGTGTGGTATGCTTGTAATGTTTCAGGCACAATGGCCATTTTGGAACAATGAATAGATTCTGTCTGGTTTGGTATGCATGTAATGTTTCAGGCACAATGGCCATTTTGGAATGATAAATGGATTGTCTGTGGATTGGTATGCATGTAATGTTTCGGGCACAATGGCCATTTTGGAACAATGAATGGATTCTGTCTATGGATTGGTATGCATGTAATATTTCGGGCATAATGGCCATTTTGAAACAATAAATGGATTCTGTCTATGGATTGGTATGCATGTAATGTTTCGGGCACAATGGCCATTTTGGAACAATGAATGGATTCTCTCTATGGTTTGGTGTGCGTTTGATGTTTGCAGGCACACTGGCCGTTTCAGAAAATAAATGGATTCTGTTTATGATTAGGTACATGTGTAATGTTTCAGGAACAATAAATGGATTGTGTATAAGGTTGGGTACATGTGTAATGTTTCAGGCACAATGGCCATTTTGGAACGATAAATGGATTCCGTCTGGGGCGTCTTCCCAATATTCAGGTGGAGTGGAGTGAGATCAATGCAGCATGGGGCCAGGCAGCACTACTGCTTCACTCTCTGGCTCGCAAAGTGGGCCTGACTTTCAGAAAGTGAGCTGGCTGCTTGGGTATTTTAGTCTTTGTACTCTTTGAACATACCATGAACACTTTCTGTTTGGCTTCATATGTAATACCATGTCTGACTGTTCACAGAATTTGGATTCCATCATCCAGTTAGGACTGCCCATGGGGATGCTGGGTGCTCTTTCAGTATAAATGATATCTCCACCTTCTGGAAATTCTGTGCTAGAAATTTCCTCTTTTCTGTCACTCTCTTTGTTTCTGCCTTGTTCCTTTGCTTTCTGTCATTCTTCCAATCATTTTCTGCCTTACTGGTCCATTCACTTGTATGTATTTGATAAAGTCTTACGTACTTGCTCTGAGGATTGATAATTGGGTATATGTACTAAGTGCATTTTCGGCTTTAGAGAAATGAGATATGTGGAAGCAATTTTAGCTAATTCAGGCCCATTTTTTGATATATATGTTTTAGTGTCCTTAGTTATGTTAATTTTGTATTCAGGTATGTTTTTTATATCCCCTGTGCGATAAATTGGACGGAGTGGTTCATGCCAGGGGCATTGCCTTAGTTTATATGTGCAAATGCATTGATATGTGTACTTAATTTTCTCTTCCCTTTTTTCCTGTTGAAGTAGTGTGTATGTTTTCAAACGGTTATAGCCCTGATATTGTTTTAAGCAGCTGACTGGGCTTTAAACAAAAACAAAACAAACCAAAACAAACAAAATAGTTATAAACTTGTGCCAGGTATTATGTGTTATGTTTATGTCCAGGTATAAACTTGTGCCATATGGAAGTTACTCATACATTGAGAATCTGGATTGGGACAAAAGGAAGAAGAAGGATGAACCCAAGGAGTTCACCCTGCATGCTTCAGGAGGCTTCAAGTTCTTTTGGGACACCAAGTAAGATATTTTCATGTGAAAGTCAAGCCTAAGGTATATATATGTTCTAAATGTCTAGTTCCACTGTCTGTTTTTAATGTAGAATTAAGTGTATTTCTGTAAGGGATTGTACTTGTTCTGTTATGAGGGTCTTAAACTCAGAAAACTATAGGTTTGTTTTTTTTGTAAAAAGAGAAATTTAATTTGCAGTTACTGTCAGTTACCTGTAATACATAAAACATCCGTACAAAATTTCAAACATTTGTCAGACTCAAATTTATGTGCATAAGAAATTTAATTTGCAGTTACTGCCAGTTATCTGTAATATATAAAACATCCTTATGAAACTTCAAACATCTGTCAGACTCAAATTTATTTGCATAAGAAATTTAATTTGCAGCTACTGCCAGTTACCTGTAATACATAAAACATCCTGATGAAACTTCAAACATCTGTCAGACTCAAATTCATGTGCATAAGAAATTTAATTTGCAGTTACTGCCAGTTACGTGTATTATATAAAAGATTCTTATGAAACTTCAAACATCTCAAACAGACTCAAATTTATGTGTATAAAGCCAGATGAATTACAGGAAAAGTCTCTTTTCTTTCTTTCTTTCTTGTTTCTCTCCCTCTTTTATAATTTCTCTGGTGTCTCTGCCCCCATGCTCCTCATTTCATTTGCTGAGTCATTTAAACCCTCAGAGACTGGAATGAACATGAGAGCAGGCCATGAAGATCACAGAATCATTATTCTGACAGTTTTTCACAATAATATTATGATTCAATTTAGGATGATTGTGACGATGCTGTGGAGCTCCATTTTGGGTTGAAAACTGCGTGACAGGGTTGTACTTTTATGCTTGTGGAACTGGTAAGGATATTTGAGTAGTATTGTCAACGATCCATCCGAAAAGTGGGTGGTATTTGACTGTGTGGACCAGGTCTCCTCAATGAGCCTACAGTACGCTTAACTGCGGGTAGGAGTTGTTGGGAGTTGAAAAATCCCACTGTAATTTTTGTAGTTGATGGGGGTTTGAACCCATGAGAGCTGTTGGGAGCTGAAAAATTCTACTGTAATTTTTGTAATGGATTGGGGTGTGAACCCATGACCTGCCAG
>CM060305.1:65335663-65355663 GCA_030674185.1 Monoplex corrugatus
GGGTAGTCCTTCATTCGCGGACAACCCTGTCCTGCTGGATATTGTCCGTAGGGCTTCCCTTTGGGAAGCCTGACCCCCCGCGGCACCCGGCCGGGGATCTCCTTCTCGTCCTCTCCTCCCTGGGACTTTCACCTTAACGAGCCCATCAGGGAGTGTTCTCCCAACTTCCTCTCATTTCGGACGGCCTTTCTACTCACTCAAGCGTTGGGGAGGCACTGTAGCGAAGTGCACGCTCTTGGCGGACTCCCCGGGGATGTTGCTTTTGAACCGGAGGGCTCAATGTCTCTCCGCCTACTCCCGGACTTCTTGGCCAAGAACCAGTCGCCAGGTTCTCCTACTCTGTCTATCTCCATTCATCCCCTGACGTCTATCCTTGCTCCGGATGACGAAATCTTCTCGCCAGAAGCAGCACCACCTGTTTCTCTCTTACAACGAAAGTTATAAGAAGGCCATTAGCCACGCATCCCCTCTCGATGGCTGTGAACAGTCATCAAGGATGCGTATGCCAGGCCGGGCTCAGATTCGGCTGTCTTCTCCCTGAGGCCCCATGAGATTAGAGCATGGGCCTTGTCACTGGCGTTCACTCAGGGCCAGCCCCCTGAGTGTCCTGGACACCACGCATTGGCGTTCTCTGGGCATGTTCATTCCATCCTACCGGCGCGATGTATACCGTCTGCGCGACGTAGATCTAGGGGTATCGCTTCCACTGTGGTGGCTCAACACCCCATCTCTGCTGCACGCCCTGACTTGTCTCATTCCTCCAGGCGTTAACCAAGTAAGCCCTCCTTCCGGGTAGCGCTATTCTGCATCAGTGAGCCACGGTACAGTATGTGTAATTTAAAGGATATTTTCCTTCTAAACTTACGTTTAATCTAACATACTTACCGTGGCTCACGCAGAGTCCCTCCCGTCCTCCCCGCCTTCCTGGTTCCTTCCGTTCACAGTCAGGGTCTTGGTTTCCTCGAAAAGAGGAAGAGCACATGCGCATGTGCAAGACATGGATACTCTCAGAGTTATGGTCCCTTCGGACTTTATTGTTTATGAGGCAGGAATGGCAAATCGCTGCCGCTTATTGCATCAGTGAGCCACGGTAAGTATGATAGATTAAACGTAATTTTAGAAGGAAAATTTCCTTTTCCATCTCTACAGATTGATACCCAACACACAAACAAAAAACCAGCTGAAAATAACTTGTTTGTTGTCAGTTTATATACATAAATGAAAACAAAACATATGACATCATAAAATGTTCATGAAATGATTCTAAACTCATGCAGACACATAAGTAAGTAACCGTCCCAACAATGACAGACCTAGTTTCAATAAACATAAAAGTGATTGTACCAGACACTGAACAGTCAGACACTGAACAGTCAAACTACATGACAGTCATTGTACTCAGACACTGAACAGTCAAACTACATGACACTCATGAATTGGTTCTGTCTGTTCTTCAGGTTCTGCAATCAAAACAAGAGAAAATAAGCCCAGAATCAGAATCCTCATTCAAATAAGTCAATCAGCTCATGCTCATCAGTGAGAAACAGCTTGACAAAAGTGTAGCACATGTCCCCAGTTCCCACTTTCAATGCTGGGTTTTCTAAAAATTGAGGAATGTCTGACTGTTGTCCATTTGGAGGCCAACTGATTTTCAGTGAACGCAACACTTTGCTGATCGCCACGCCCCCTGCCATGCCTTCTAACTGGGGCACAGCTCCTCTGCACCTCTCCTCTCCCTCTCCCCCTTCTCATCTTTCCCCCTTCCCACACCACGAACACGTGCGTGACCCCTCTCACCATCACTTTCACTGCTTTTGGGTCCAAAGTCCGAATGTCACGGCCTGCGCGCTCGCCACTCGCACTGACCATGGCAGTCGCGGTCTGACTCGTACTTGTTATCGTCTGCTTGCATCGATTCAGCCAGCATGCGTTGAATGTCGGCATCATCATGGTTACTTTCTTCACCCCCATGTTGAAGCGAATCATCAGATAACAAATCCTCTCAATCGTCATCATGCTCTAAAATCATTTGAACGGCCTCTAGAGTCGTGAAAGTTCGCTGATGTGAGCCACCGTTCCGGCTTGTCGAAGGTTGCATCGCCATTGTGCTCCACTTCACGTGGTCCAGTTACCAAATCATTAGCGACAATAAAGGTGTCTTCCCTATGACGTATCCTATTTTTATATTGTAGACACATATAGCTCAGTGTGCAGCGTTCCTGTGTGCTTACAGGCTCACACAGTTGTGAACGAAAGATCGGAAAACTCCTACGATGTCAGCGGACGGCTTATAGGCAATATAGCAACACTTTTTGTACGACGTCAGCTGACGGCTTATAGGCACTGAACGGGTTTTAATGTTCTGACATTTTCAGATGTTTGTATGCTGCCCTTTTTTGTAACCCAGGTGTGTAGGCAATATGATACTGACCATTCTGCATATTCCTTCCATCTTTGATGTGAGAGCAGGCTGGATGTTGTCATGTATCTGTAAGCCACCAGCCACCACATGCCTTACTGAATCTTTGAAGTAGAGATTTTGTGTAGGAATTTCCTCTTTTTTGTCACTGTCTCTGTTTCTGCCTTGTCTCTTTGTTTCTGCCTTGTTGTTGTGCTCTTCTGTTGCCTCTTGCTATCATTTTCTGCCTTGCTGGTCCATTCACCTATATGTGTTCAATAAAGCCCTACGTATTTTCTCTAAGGATTGATAATTAGGTGAAGGTATTAAGTGCATTTTGGGCTCTAAGAAAATGTGATGTGCAGAAGTACTTTTATTTAATTTAGGCCAGTTTTTGTTTTATTGCTCTTAGCTATGTTGATGCATTTGTATTGAGATATGTTAACTCCTTAGTGATAAATTGGGTGAAATGGTCAATGCCAGGGGCATAGACTTAGTTTGTGTGTGTAAATACATTGATATGTGTACTTGATTTTCTTTTCCAGGTGGTTTTTTTTCCAGACGAGGTGTTATGTATGTTTTGAGATTGGTATAGCCCTGAAATGGCTCTGCAAAGTCAGCTGGGCTTTAAACAGCAGTGAAACTTTGTAATTGTATTTTTCAGTTATGGGAGAAGATAAATGATGGTAGCAATATGCCCTACCTCATCCTTGCCGATCGTCTCCAGGATCGTGAAACTCAAAATGCCTTCTCCATCAAGTGAGCTTTAAGGAGTGTGTGTGTGTGTGTGTGTGTGTGTGTGTGTGCGTGCGTGCGTGCGTGCGTGCATGCGTGCGTGCGTGCGTGCGTGCATGCGTGTGTGTATGCGTGTGCGTATGTGTGTGCGTATGTGTGTGTGTGTGTGTGTGTGCATATGTGTGTGTGTATGTGTGTGTGTGTGTGTGTGTTTATTTGGCAGGGTAGGGGGCAGGGGTAGTGGTGGTCACAATGGATGTACCGTTTGAAATTAAAGCTGCTGTGCGCAAGAAGTTACAGTTGCCTCAATGCAGCACCTGTCTTTTGTCTCTCTTTTCTTCTGTATTGTTGATTTGTTTGTGTATGTGTATAAAAGGATAATGTTTTGAAATATCTATGCATGCCAACTTTGTGTGTGTGTGTACATGCGTGTGTGTGTTTGTGCTGTGTGTCTGTGTGTGTTTGTGTTTTGAGAGAGGGAGGAGAGAGAGAGAAAACAGCCCGAATTTCACACAGTAAAGCCATTGGGACAGAAAAAGGAAAAAAAATATGACTGAGAAATACTAAAGTAATGTTATTGATTGTGTGCAGAACCCAGTTCAACTGTGAGGAGAAGTGGACCAAAGCCCTGAAGTTCATGCTGACCAACCTCAAGTGGTGTTTGTCCTGGATCCAGGCCCAGGGTGCCAAAGTGGGCACCAGCAAATGACAGTTTTGTCCACACAGCTGTCGTGCTTTGGAGTATTTTTGCTCCAAAGTTTGCCACCAACAATCAACAGTTTTGAGAACCAACTCTTGTCATGTAATTTTTGTGATTGCAAATGTTTTTGTCTTGCGATATCGACAGGTTAACCCTTTTTACTCCCTCACTCTTCTGTGGGAATGTGATGGGAAGGGTTATAGTGATTGACAGTTTCTGGTTCAGTTTCTGATTAAGAATGATTGATTAATTCTCTTGTTTATTTGTGTGTTTATTGACAGAATGACATTGTCAGGTCATTCAGTGATAAGGTAGTTTCTGGTTCAGAATGATTGTGTGATAATTAATTTGTCAGTCAGTTAACAGTATCTTTTTTATCTTACACTGTTGACAGATTCAGTGATTTATTTTCTATGATTCAGATGATAGTAATGTTAAAGGTATTTTGTTTTTGAACACTGAAAATCATTTTTATCAGACATGTATGTTGGGTATTTTTCATGTTTCCAAGCCACTGACATGATCTTTAATATGCTTATTTGTGCGATAAATTGGTTGTAGTGGTCAACGCCTGGGGCATGTCCTTAGATTATGTGCGCAAAAACATTGGTATATGTACTTAATTTTCTTTTCTTTTTCTTTTTTTTCTTGTTGACGTTTTGTATGTTTTGAAGCAGTTATGGCCCTGATATGGCTCTACGCAGTCAGCTGGGCTTTAAACAACAATAACAGTAACAATTTTGTATTCTGCATGTGTATGTACACAAGGTGGGATTAGGCTCTGGTGGGTTTGCACACATATTGCCAAGAGATCACAAAAATCCACACCCTTTTGTCCACCAGACAAAAATGGTGACTGGGATTGAAGCTAGGACCTGCAGATTGGGAGTGCAACATTTACCTACTTGGCTACTATGGCTGTTGAATAGTTATGCCATTGACAGTTGTGTTTATTTGTTTAATACTGTTTTCATCTTATGGTTTATTCATTTTTAGTAGTTGGTAATTTTTTAATTTTACAACGGGTACATCAGTCAAGTGGGTAAGACACCAGACTTCCAGTTGGAAGTCTGGGATTCAATCCTGCCTGAGTAGGCCTACGTCCTATCTTGTGTATAAATAAATGGTTATTTTTCATATCTCCCCAGTCAGCATGTGTGCAGACTTGCGCATGCCTAAACCCTCTTCTTGTGCATACGAACACCGAACGTCAGATATGCATGTTAACGATCCTGTATGTCATGTCAGTGTCCTGTGGCTTATGAGAACATAAAAACATACGGCATGGGCATCCACTGAAGACAGAGTATGCACACTGTGCAGCAACATACTGTCTGCACGGTGTGGACAAAATCAACGTTTGTGCACACATCTGAGAAAAAATTCAGCATGCTTAAAAAATTATGTAAAGAACAATGGTTGTATGAGGAGCAATTCTAGTTTTCTTGTTTGTTTGTTTGTTTGTTTGCTTGTTAAGAGTGTTTGCAATATTGAAAGAATCATTGATTGACAATTTCTGATTCAGAATGGTTTGTGAGATTGACAGATGCAGTTTGTTTTTGTTTTGTTTGTGATCTTTTGATAGAGCTTTGGACTCAAGATCTGATATCTTGAGTTCAATCCCAGCCCGCAACATTAGATACTGACCTGTTTACAGCTCTTTTTAATGTTTCCTTCATTCTGTTAGTGTCAGCTCACTGTTTCATAGGTTCTTCTCCCCCCTTTCCTGTTCCAAGACCTTGCCAGTGTGTAGAGTTTCATGTAGGCTCAGGGAGTCTTGTCAGATAATTGCTGGCAGATTTAGGTAAAGCGCATATGGAATTGTCTGAATACAATGAATCCCTCTTGATCAAATTCCAAACCCAGAGAGAGATTCATGGTACTCGGGGCACTTTCACAGGTGTTTCACCCAAATATGCCAACTATTATCTGCCAGACTCCTCAGCATGCACAAAAGCATATGCGCTGGCAAAGTCTTGAAATGGAGAGAGGGAAGAAGGGACCTGTGAAACACCAAGCTGACACCACCAGCATGATCGAAACATTAACATGGGCAACAAGCAGGCCAAGTATTATTGATATTGTGGGTTGAGAGTAAACTCGAAGTATCAGACCTTTAGTCCGCATCTCTTTCAAAATAACCAAGGGGTTAACAGAAGTTGTAACCCTTAGCAGCAAGAAGCTGTGTGGAAAGCCAAACAGCAGGTCTTCAGAGGAGAAAACCCACATCAAGCAAGTGTGTCGGCCACTCAGAGGGGCTGGGCTGCATCCAGCTGATGATTCCTGGATGCCCTTCGCCTGATGAAAAGTAAGGAGTTGTCATCCTTAAGTATAGCTTAATTCAGTGATTGGCTGATTGAATCAGTGATTGAGTTGGTGATTGCAATTTTTATTACTGAATTGTTCAACTGATCGACCCTTACTGTTTGTAGAGGTTGGGTGTTTGTCCACCATCATCAACTCCCATTCTATAAAACACCACTTCTATGCTGATGACACCCAACTTCAAGACAGTGACTCACCTGATAATATACAGCGCCTGTTGACTCGCACCACTGAGTGTTACTCGGACATTAAGAACTGGATGACACACAATAGACTTCAGCTTAATGACGACAAAACAGAAGCTATCCTCATTGGCACCCGTCAGAAACTTTCTCAGCTGCCTCCTCTTTCTCTCCCATTATGTAACACATCAGTCCCAATTTCTGATTCAGCTAAAAACCTTGGTGTCTGCATTGACTCTACCCTCTCCATGAACAACTTTGTTTCTCAAACTGCCAGATCCTGCTACTATCATCTCCATCGTATAAGGCTGATCAGGAAGTATCTCTCTGTCGAAACAACTGCAAAACTCGTTCTCTCCTTCATAATGTCTCGCATTGACTATTGCAATTCACTCCTGTCTGGTCTTCCTGCCTCCACCATTCACATCCTACAGCGCATTCAAAACAATGCTGCACGCCTTGTACTCAAAAAGAAAAAAGCTGACCACATATCTCCTCTCCTGGCACAACTTCACTGGCTCCCTGTATCAAAGCGCATACAGTACAAACTAGACACCATGTGCTACAAAAGCCTCAATAACGCAGCCCCCGATTACCTGTCAAGCCTACTTGAGATCTATGTTCCCTCACGTACCCTCCGCTCTGCCTCCGATCCTCTGACTTTTCGCTTTCCACGCACTAAGCTCAATACCTATGGTCCACGAGCCTTCTCTGTTTCTGGTCCACTCTCCTGGAACAAACTTCCTCTCTCAGTCCGTCAGCAACCTACTTTTGTCTCCTTCAAGTCCGCTCTCAAAACTCACCTTTTCTCCTCCGCATAAAATCCTAACCTCACTCAACCCCCCCCCCCCCCCCCCCCCCCCTCTGCAGCCTGTCTCCGCTCGGAGGGGAATCACATGGTTATAATATATAATTGTATATGCTATGCTCTCTATAATTTTCCATTGGTTTTATTCTTGCTTTTATTGCTTTTATTCTTTCTCCCCATTTATAGCCATGCGTGTGTGTGTGTGTGTGCGTGCGTGTGTGTGCGTGCGTGTGTGTGCGTGCGTGCGTACGTGTGTGTCTGCTTCAGCGCTTAGATTTGATTTTATCAAGATTTTGCGCTATATAAATATTGTAATTATTATTATTATTATAAAGGTTGGGTAATTGACTGTTATTGTTTGTAAAGGTGGTTCATCTTCAGGGATTCAATGATCAATAGGTTGCTGTTGAGTGTGAATTCTCATTATCCATCCTGTTGCCTCTGTCTCAGATCTGCTCATTGTTACACCCACGTTGCTTTTGCCATCAGAGAGTGCATTCCCTCTGTTGTTTGAAAGCTTGTGGCTGTCTGCACAACTGGTGTGTTGCCAGAGTAGGGAATGGATCCTGTTTTCCGTTCAGTCTTGCTTTGATCATGTTATCTGTGTTTGCATTTCTCTACAGTACATTATGCCAAGTCTGTTGATAGTATACGCACATTCTCTTACTGTCTCACTTGAAAACAATATTTATTGGAATTGTATACTTTTTGCGATAAAAAATCTGTATTGGAATTACATACTTTCTGTAATAATCTGTTAATTATTTATTTAACAATAGACAATATATTTTCTGTATAAGAATTGCTTTGATATTCAACTTCATTGATAGTGTGTCTCTGAATGATTGCTCTGCATGAAGAGCACATGAATAAGGTGTGCAGTTGTCCAATATATGAATAAGGTGTGCAGTTGTGCAATTCACTCCTGTCGGGTCTTCCTGCCTCCACCATTCACATCCTACAGCGCATTCAAAACAATGCTGTACGCCTTGTACTCAAAAAGAAAAAAGCTGACCACATATCTCCTCTCCTGGCACAACTTCACTGGCTCCCTGTATCAAAGCGCATACAGTACAAACTAGACACCATGTGCTACAAAAGCCTCAATAACGCAGCCCCCGATTACCTGTCAAGCCTACTTGAGATCTATTTCCCTCACGTACCCTCCGCTCTGCCTCCGATCCTCTGACTTTTCGCTTTCCACGCACTAAGCTCAATACCTATGGTCCACGAGCCTTCTCTGTTTCTGGTCCACTCTCCTGGAACAAACTTCCTCTCTCAGTCCGTCAGCAACCTACTTTTGCCTCCTTCAAGTCCGCTCTCAAAACTCACCTTTTCTCCTCTGCATAAAATCCTAACCTCACTCAACCCCCCTCTGCAGCCTGTCTCCGCTCGGAGGGGAATCACTTTGTTTTAATATATAATTGTATATGATGTGCTCTCTGTGGTTTTCCATTGGTTTTATTCTTGCTTTTATTGCTTTTATTCTTTTCTCCCCATTTGTGGCCATGCGTGTGTGTGTGTGTGTGTGCGTGTGTGTGCGTGCGTGCGTGCGTGTGTGCGTGTGTGTCTTTTCGGCGCTTGGATTTGATTTTGTCGAGATTTGCGCTATATAAATATTGTAATTATTATGTATGCATGTGCGTACGTATGTATGTATATGTATGTATGTATGTATACGCTTAGATTTATGTATGTATGTATGTATGCATGTATACGCTCAGCTTAGATTTATGTATGTAAGTATGTATGCATGTATACGCTCATATGTATGTAGGTATGTATGCATGTATACGCTCAGCGCTTAGATTTGATTTTATCAAGATTTTGCGCTATATAAATAAAATAAAATAAAAAAATAAATAAAATATATTATATTCTGAATCGCCCTTCTCTTGATTTAGTGGCCATTGTGTTGATGGCTTTGTCAGTCAGCTTCGTCTTCACTGCATTTTATTGAAAGATTTCTTCTTCCTCATTTTATTTTATTGAAGGGTTTTTCTGTTAAACAAAGAGGACTGAATCCATGTGGTGACTGCCTTTTGTCTTGCTTGCAGCTTATTGCTGATGCTCGTAGTTATGAGTGAGACACAGTGTGTGTGTGTGTGTGTGTGTGTGTGTGTGTGTGTGTGTGTGTGCGTGCGTATGCGTGTGTGTGTGTGTGCGTGTGGTTGTTGTTGTTGTTGTTGACTTTATATATGATCTCATGGAAATGGAACCGAGAAGTGTACAAAATGGCATTTGGTTTTTGAAGAAATGTCTTAACCCTTTGACTCCCACACCCTACCCATCAATTGCAAAAAAATTAACCCTTTGACTCCCTCACTCTGTTCACCAGTTTCCTGCAGGAAGCTGGTGGACAGAGCGAGGGAGTCAAAGGCTTAAGTTTTGGCTTTGCCATCATGGCAGAGAAAGCAGGATTCTGGTGGATAGGGCACAAGAGTCAAAGGGTTAAAGGAGGGTGGGAGTGGATAACGGGTGCATTGCAGAGAAGAGAGGAAGCAGAGGCAGCTTGAACAGAGTATGAATATGGAAACACATATACTATAATTTTTTTCACTTTTTTTTTCACTTTTTTTTTTTTTTTTTTTTTTTTTACAAATATGAGAATGAACATGGAATGATTTCAAAATTTGGTTGCATTTTTTTTCTTAATACAAGTATGTCATTGTGTTCATTTTTGTTTGATTAGAAATTTGTACACGTGACCGTGTGCATCTTTTTAATGAAAAAACTTCTGGCCTTTTGTGTGTAATAGATATAGTGGTGGTGGTTTACTGATTCACTTTTATTACCTCACTACACATGTTAATGTGATATGCATGCAATACAACAGATGTTCAGAGTGAATAAATGAATGATCTGTATTTGCCAGAGGTAAATGCAGTAATACAGCACAGTAATGCCTGATCCAATTGTCATGTCTGCCATTGCTAAAATCTGCATGACATTGACAGCCAAAAAAAATGAATCAAAGATAAGAGAGAACATCACATGTGTATATATATATTTCAAAGAGACACAGATTCCTAGTCGGACTCTAAATGATTTTTGTTTTGTTTTTGTGAGAATTCATGCCATGAAAAGATATATATGACCAATAAAATAACATACCTTAAAGAAAACTGTTGTACAGAGTGGAAATCAATGGTGAACGAAAGTGCAGTGAATGTGAAGAGTGAAAAATGGATTTACTGAGTTGTCATTATCTGATTTTATGAGTTTGATGTTAGGCTAAAAGTGTGTCATAAGTGTTGTTCAATTGTGTTGCTGTTCTTGTTCAATTCTATCCTCTACTTAAATTTTCCAAGGTGGTAGATACGATATATTCATTTTTTTTAATAATTGATTCAATTGTGATGAAAATAAAGATCTGTTCCATTTCTTATCGTGTTGAAGATAAAAGTTTTAAAATGTTGTTTTAATTTATGTGCTAAGTGACATTACCTGAAAAAAGGTGGCGCCTCTGTATTGTTTTAACTTCCATACGCTACTAGAACAGAAAATGTGCTTATACTGCGCAAGAAATCCACCACTTGACTTGAAAGAATGCACTGTTCTAAAACAGGAAACAAAAACATTTGAGAAAGACAACACTGTTCAAGAAGATGAAAAGCATTCTTACCAACAAATGCCTATCAATTAACATCAGCAAGAGAGTTCTTGAAAAGTTATATAGAACCAATACTGTTGTACGGTTGTGAGGCGTGGACAGTCATCAAGCAAAGCCAGAACACGATTGAGGCAGCCGAGATGTGGTTTCTAAGAAGAATGTTGAGAGTTCCATGGACAGCAAAGAAAACAAATGAGACAGTCTTGATGGAGGCAGACACAAGTAGATCATTCATAAGGAAGATAAGGAAAAGACAGGCAACATTTATAGACCATTTTTTGAGGAAAGGGGAATTGGAGCACCTGGTCACAATAGGAAAGCTGGAGGGAAAGAGAGCACCGGGTAGACCCAGGGAGAAGATACTAGACGGACTGCGGAGTGGCTGGGGACAAGGAGGGTGGAAGAGATGCTTGAGGCAACAAGAGATAGAGACGGATGGAAGTCCATAATCGCCAACGCCATGCGGCAAGGCACATGATGATGATGATGAACACTGTTGACAAAATGTCAACAACAAAAATGATGGGGAGGGGAGGGACAGGGTTGGGAATAGCCTAGGGTACCCTCCAAGAGCGCTCTGTCAGTAACTTGATACTTGGAAAATCTTTATGCCCCCAAAGCAGGTGACAATCCTTCGATTCTGAGTAGAACTCGTTGAATCTACTGCCTGGGATGGGAAAAGGAGAGAGGCATTTATAAATACGCGGAGCGAGCCAGCCATACTTAGGGTAACAGAATTCTACAGAGCGCAATCACCTAAACAAGTAACAGAGCACACATTGAAGGTAGGCCTACATGTAAAAAAAAAAAAAAAAAAGGGAGATGGTCATACAGGCTCAATGAAGGCGAGATCCACAAACTTTATGAAGTGAATTTTTAAAACAAGACAAGGTAATGATATACATTTATTTATTCTTTTTTCACTTAATGGTGCATACGCCTATATGTAACAAGCAGCCTGTACTTTACAGGAATGGTAAGCTACATTGCTGGAATTAAACCTTCAATTAAATAAAACCAGACACTGACAAACATGAAATGAAAATCAGTATAAGGAATCGTGGGAAGAACTATTCAGCCGATCGTTTTTCAAAATTATTCTTCATAATGTTTTTAAAAAATTATGAAGAGCTGGTAGTCACTACAAAAGCAAGTTTGTGTTATTTTCTAGGACTTCTAGTTCAATATTCATTATAACCTTACATCTGGCGATGAATGTATTTTCTCCTGCTCCACCAGTGGCCACCAGCGCAGTGAACTACTGACTGGAAGGTTGTGGGTTTGAACCCCCATCAGGACCGTCAAAATCAGTGTGGAAGGTTTCGTCCCATAACAGCTCCTGCACAGAATTGTGTATGCTATGGACTTGTTTGAATGATTGGGACCACAAAATCGAGTCTCCTACACTTCAGGGATGTGTCATTTAGGGTACTGCTGAAAACGATTGACCAACACTGCACGTGTTTGTATCTCTCGGGCCTGGTTGATGCCAAGATTTATTATAATTATAAGCGTAAAAGTACAACCTCGTCACGCAGTCTTTATCCTTGCTGGAAGTTCACAGCATTGTGATTGTCATCCCCATCGTCATCATCATCATCATCATCATCATAGCATTGTGAAATTGTCCCAAATTCTGTGGCCATTAAAAGGTGATGTAGACAATGAGACGGATGAAAAGGTGAGCACAAATGAAACTGCTGAAGTGTGATGATCCATAAAAATCTTCCAGTTCCTGCTGGCTGTCGTGGAACTTGGAGGTAAGTGGAACTGTAGTTGGCTGCATCTTCTATCGATGCACTTGATAGGGATGACATTGGTGGATGTATGACACAGCAGTTGTCTGATCCTCTTGTCTGCAGGGGCAGATCTGTGCAGTCGTTAGTTTGAACCAGAGGTTCATCTGTGGGTTGAGATGGTTGTAGCTGGTGCATACCTTCATCGGGGTGACTTGCAGCTCTCTGGACAGAAGGCGGGCTGGTTGATTCGTATGATACAGCCGTGGACTAAAGATCTGATACCTCGAGTTCAACCCCAGCCTGCAACATTAAAAAACTTGCCTGGTTCGCTGCCCATCTTAATGTTTCCCTCATTCTGGTGGTGACAGCATAGTGTTTCAAAAGTCCCTCCACCCACTCAGGTCCCCAATTTCAAGACCTTGCCAGCGCATAAGGTTTTGTGCAGGTTTAGGAAGTCTGCCAGATAATTGCTGGCAGATTTTGGGGCACATATGGAATTGTCCGAGTGCGATGAATCCCTCTTGAACAAACTTCAAAGTGGACAAAAGGTGGTAGTCGTCCCTTTCTTCCATGGGGTTAAGGAGTGATCTGATGAAATTCCTCTCCTCGCTTCAGCTCTCACTGTTGTCCGGTTGGTCTTCTTATAATCTGTTCATCAGATCATCTACAGTCACGTCCCTTGGTGTCACACAATGGGCGGGGATCCATTGGAGGACCACTCTTCTGGTTCTGATATGCTGGAAAGATTTGGTCCAGTAGCCTTGTTATTCTCCAGAACACTGAGAACAGAAAGGGGATTAGAGAAGAAGACCATTTGACAGCATGTGTCATTAACTGTCTGAAGAATGTAACATTTTTTTGTAATAAACCTTTTATTTTATTCACTTTTTGCTTCACTTCAAATGGACACTAAACATACAATATTATGGCACCGAAAAAAACGATGATCATATACATGATTTTTTCATAGGCTATTTTTTTTCGTTGGCTATATTGTATGTTCAGTGCATGGAGAAAATTTGCTTGAGAGCCATTTGTGTTCAGAAGTTGGTGCTGTGTGAGCAATGAGACGAAACTGGTAAAAAAAAAAAAAATGTTTTAAAATGTCACACGCAAGATCCAGATTTCAGCCAGCCACGAGCGCTCAGCCTCCTCCCGAAGTCATCATCGTGTGGGGGTGAAATATTTTTTGCAGCAGATCCTGTATTCCAGCATGACGGCGCAGGCTTGCGATCGATTGACGAAAACACACACACACACACACACACACACACACACACACACACACACACACACATCACATGCACTTACACACACATACACGCACACACACACACACACACACACACACATACACACACACACACACACACACACATACACACACACACACACACATACATACACATACAGAGAGAGAGAGGCAGTTACAATTATGCACATGCACATACGGACCATTAGGCAGACAGTTATGCACACGCACACACAAATACAAACAGAGAGAGAGAGAGGCGGTTACAATTATGCACATGTGGACCACTAGGCAAATAGACATGCGCGCACTCACACACACACACACGCGCGCACACACACACACACACACACACACACAATAGCGGTCAAACTTGTACAAATACCCGGACCACCAGGAAGTAGTTACACGCACGCACAAAACACATACAAAACACACGCACACACACACACGAACACACACAAAACACACATACACACACGCACGCACACACACAAAGCATACACGCACACACACACATACACACACATACACACACAAACGCACACACACAGACATACAGATATATATATATATATATATATAATATATATATATAATATATATATATATATATATAGAGAGAGAGAGAGAGAGGAGAGAGAGAGAGAGAGAACTCAGAACTCAGAATTTTTTAATGTACATCGGCCTTAGGCCACAATACAATAGTCGGTGGGAGGGGGAGGGGAGATAGGGTTTTTGTGGATTACACCAATATTGCAATGCGTATGATTGCATCGTCGAACATTGACACTTTCCGCGCTTTCCTCAGTTGAATACTTCGTTGGTGTAACAGTCAACAGATCTTTCTTTTGCTGACTAAATCTAACATTTAATGAAGTAATACACTAAATAGTACTTGATTATAATTAAGCTTCATCAGTGCATTAAGGCATCAAACAAGTCATAAAGATATTTAATACATATACATACATCGTTCCATTCCTCCATCTACTGGTCAAGCAATTAGTCTCTCTGTATAGCCAACAGCCGGTCAAGTAATACAATCATCACACAATCAACAAATAATTGGTAAATCACCTTGCTTGCGAAACATACTTCACTTTATCCATCTAATCAAACAAATACTTAGTACATTCAGTGTACCGTGGCAACGGTAATCAATCAATCAATCAACTGCCATTCTATCATTTAATTAGCCATCTGAATCCGATCAGTTAAAATACTGAACTGTTTCTGTACCAGTTAAGTTTGTCGCCTAATACAATTACTCATCTATAAACCAAACTAGTTAGCGAGTCACCGAACAATTTGATCAGTTTCATATAAATCATTTTCCCGATCAGTACTTAGTCAGCAACTAATCAATGGATCAATCATTCAGTCAGTGCATCCATCAATCAATCAATGACTTAATCAAACAATCAGTTAAGCAGTCAATCAATGAATCATCATTTTACCAAATATTTGTAAAACAAGTATCAATAAACAATTCGATTTTTCAAAATTATCTTTACCCCCGCGTTTTTGTGCATAATTTACAGTCTGTACACAGTTTATATCGAAATGACTACAAAAATATAATGGAACAAGCGTTAATAGTTTTACCATTTATTATACCTATACAGCATTGTATAATGTAATACAGTAATATAGTACTGGTGATGACTTATTTTCGTTAGTTTATTCATTCATGATTTTTTTGCGTCTGTTGATGGCATGAAAAACAAATCTGGACACATTGTATCTATGATGAGAATTTTCTGCTTTGAGCAGTAGATAAAGTGGCATTCTAGCTGAATCTTTGAGGAATTTTACTCTAATATCTGTATAAGTGGGACAGTCATATATAAGGTGATATTCATTTTCGATATGAGTTTTGCAAAAAGGGCATGCCCTTTTGTGAATACTCTCACTATAACGATGTGAATTGTTATTCAGCGGTACTACATCAAATCTTAGTTGTGTGATTGCCACTCTGAGACAGTATGTATCCATGTCAGAAATATATTTTTCTTTTTCAAAAATTGTTTTGAATGATCTATAGCACTCATATCTGTCACCATCTCTAATAATACTAGTGCATTCTTGGATAAACAGATCGACAAGTCTTTGTCTAAATATGATTAAAAATAGTTTTACATCCCCAACTCTCTGTTGCAGCCATACAATGTTGAAACCTGTATGACACAGGATTTTTCTTACCTCTGATGCCCAACAATCCTTTCCATTTCTATCTAATTCCAGAAGCATTTGGTAAGCTTTATGCGGAAATCTTTCGGCACTCATTTGTAGCAATTTAAACCAATATCTTAAGCATGCGACCACAGAGTTAACGAATAATGGATATCTTCCCAGATCAGCGTACACCATCTTGTTTGGTGTCTTAACAGGCACGCGTAAAAATCTTTTGCACGCCATCATATGTACCTTTTCTATGTGTTCCATTCGTTTTAATCCCCATACTTCTGATGCGTACAACAGAATGGGTTGTACCTTTGCGTCAAATATTTTAAAGAAAGTATCCATTGTCATTTCCTTGAATTTTTGGAGAACCCCATTTAGCTGTATGACAGCTTTCTTCCCCTTAGTTGCTAAATGTGCAGTACCTTTTTTGACACTTACCATTGTCGTGAAATTAAAACCTAAATAGCAATAATTATTCACCACTTCCAACTTATTTTCTTCATATGACCATTTTTCACGTTTTCCGAGGAACCCTCCGTTTCTAAACACCATGACCTTCGTTTTGTCAATATTTACTTTTAATTTCATGTTGTTACAATACGTACTTAAAACGTTCAGCTGATTCTGTAAACCATTTGGTGTAGTTGAGAAAAGTACCACATCATCTGCAAAGAGTAAAACAAATATTTCCAACATCCCAGGTAGTAATTGGATGCCATGTTTTCCTTTATCACCCATACAATTTGCTAACTGATTTATAAATATCGAAAACAATGTAGGACTCAAGACACAACCTTGTCTTACTCCAACCGGACATTGAAACATCTCTGAAAATTTATCGTTAACTCGGATACATGACACCAATGACTTGTACATTGCCATTAATGATGCGAGAAATTTCCCTTTAACACCCTCCTTTCTAATACAATGTAGGAGTTTATCATGTCTGACCGAATCGAAAGCCTTTTTGAAGTCAACAAAAGCAACATATAATTTCATCCCTTTCTTGTGCATGCATTTCTGAATGATAGCATGTAGTGTGAATATATGATCAACAGTTGAGTATAAATTACGAAAACCTGCCTGGCTCTCTGATATCAAATTATTAGCTTCTAACCAGGTGTATAATCTCTTGTTCAGTATTGTTGTGTAACATTTAGATATCATGCTTAATAAAGATATACCTCTATAATTATCTGCATTTTCAGGATCCCCTTTCTTGAAAATGGGGATGATAATGGCTTTGGACCACTCTTTTGGATAAATCCCCGAGTCAAAAATTATTTTGAACAGTTTTGTTAGAAAAGCTATGACATCGTTTCCCCCATTTTTTAACATTTCAGCTGAAACGCTGTCAATTCCGCTTGCTTTACCAGTCTTAAGTTTACCAACTGCTCGTTTGACCTCTTCTTCAGATATATCTCTATTTAGAGTATGCTCCCTTCCCTCAGATAGATCTACCTCAATATCACAATGTTCACCAACATGTCCCCCATAATTTTGAAAAATATTCTTGAAGTGCTCGAACCAGACATTAATATCAATATCATTTGAGACTTTGTCTTTGTTTCCACAACCCATACTTTTCAGCAGTTTCCAGAACTGTTATGAATTAGTCATTTCCATGGTTAGCGAATCTGCTTTCTGTTTCCTAAGTGCTTGTCTCTTTGTCTTTAGTAAACGTCTGTACGTTTTCCTCTCTTCCACATATGAAATTCTATCTTCTTCCTTCCTAGTTTTCCTAAAATAATTTAGTTTACGCCTTGTTTCTTTTTTTGCTTGCTGACAGTCCTTGTCAAACCATTCTGATCTTTTGTTCCAGTAAACTTTATACGTTTTATACATACAGGCACTGGCATCTTTCAGACATTGTACAAAAGTATTCAAACCACTATCCACATCGCAATGTAGAGTATTTGTGGCCAAAGTAAGTCTGTCATGAATATCACTGCTTTTCAAAGTTTTGTGGAACTCGGCTTCCAGTTCATGTTTCCAAATAAATTTCTCACAAATTTCGATGTGAATGTTTATACCGAGAACAGATTTCCCAGAATTTCACAGGACAAAAACACAAATAAATTTGGTGTCAGCTGATTGAGTTATGTAATATGTTTGAAAGTATGATTTTAAACGGATTGCGTGAAACGGATTTTGACGATGGATGTACATATATTGCGTCCTCTGGGACTAGCACAGTAGACTATTTCATTACTTCCATTGATTTGTTTTCATCTATACACATCAAATCAATTGTTGTTGAGAACATGATGGATTCTGATCACCTACCAGTTGTTATGATGGTTGAAATTAAAAATGATATCGTTGAGGCTGGTCATGGTAAAATCATACATTCAAACATATTACATAACTCAATCAGCTGACAACCAAATATATTTGTGTTTTTGTCCTGTGAAATTCTGGGAAATCTGTTCTCGGTATAAACATTCACATCGAAATCATCGACCTCTCCACTAAAACTGTAATTAGTATTCGCTGTTCTCGCGTTTAGATCCCCATTTACCAATAGAAAAGAATCACCACACAAGTCATATAGATCTAAAATGCATTGCTCCAGCACTTCAATACCATATGCACCTTCCTGGCTATTCCAATAGACAGAATCACACGGAGGAAGATATGTACAAATCCACAGTATGTTTCTGTCTACAGAAAACAGGTCTTTGTGGATTTTTATAGCTAAAGTGTTTTCAGTTTCTATTGGGATTTGCTCAACAAAACGAGAATATGATTTCCTTACCATTGCGATAACACCCCCAGAATATCTCCCTTGATGAGACAGCTTCTTGGATTTAGACGTGAACACTACAAAGTCACTGAAAAGTGGTGATTCAAAGTCAGTTGCAACAAATGTTTCTGTCAAACATATAAAGTCATAAGTGAGAAGAAAATTGGCAAAATCATTATTTTCTAGTTTTTCCAAAAGGCCATTTACATTATAATTAAGGAAACTAACATGTAATTTATTTGCAGTATTTAGACGCAAAGTACATTTTGATTCCGATGGTGGTGTTGTGTTCTGATTCCAAATATAACTGTCGTCGCCTGTGGCAAATCGTATAGGTCTACCTGATATTGTGGCCCGGCCGATATACTATCTGTTAGTACCTGAGGCCTCACTCACACTGGGTTTGGTCTTAGAAGATTGGGACCTGCTTCTGGTTTTTGGCAGATCTTTAGCCTGCGTTTTCTTAAACGAATCAGTAATTTTGCTCTGACTGCTAGACCTTGGTGGAGCATGGCCACTGCTCTTACCGTCTATCCGTGTGTGGGAGGCAGCACATCTAGGTCGCAGAGCATGGGTGACAGAACGTGTCTGTATGCTCTGGTTTGTGTCTAGATCATCAGAATCTAGAACTAGATTGTCAGCATGCGAGTCTGACAAGCTTTTGGCGTTCGCGTTTTGTGTTATTGTGTGTGTATCATTTAATGCTTGATCTGAGGTGTGTGCCACAACGTTAGTGTGATCAGCTGACTTTGTTCTGACACTGAGCACAGTGACCTCATCGGTACTCACATTCTCAGTATTAATTTTACCCGATTCTTTGGTCGCTTCACATACATCTTCAGCTAGGACCTCACCCATATTTTCCATTTCCGCACCACTGATACAGGTGTCTTTGTCACTGACATCGGTGTGATCGTCACCTTGATCACTAGGCTGGATTTCGTGGACGTCACTGTTTGAGTCATGGCTGACTTTCTCATAAGGGTCATCATGTGGGGGAGGGGCCACTGAGTCCATGCTTTTGCAAATGTCATAAGTACAAGGGCCATCACATGCGGAAGGGGCCACTGGGTCTTTCCTGCTTCGTTCAACGTGAGGACAAGAGTCATCATTTGGGGAAGGGTTCACCGAGTCTATCCTGCTACGTCTGGTGTCGTGGCGTGGGGAAGGGGCAACCGTCTGCTCTATATCCCGCTGATGTCCATACATCCGTTTGGCACTGACTCTGTTTGATTTAGATGGAACTGAATGATCCCTGCCAGTATTTTCTTTCAGGAAGACAAACCTTCTGTGGTTTGATGTTGGTCGTCTGGTC
>CM060305.1:65375663-65378163 GCA_030674185.1 Monoplex corrugatus
AGTAGTAGAGGGGTAGTAGTAGTAGTAGTATCATTATCACCATCATTAGTAGTAGTAGTAGTAATATCATCATTATTATCATCATTATCATCAATCTTATTATTGTATATATCATCATCATCATCATCATCATCATCATCATCATCATCATCAATCAATCATCATCATCATCAACTCCCTGGTTTCATTGAGAAACCGTAAGGAAGAAGTAGTATTCAGTAGGTTACATACGGGTCACAACTACCTTACTATCTTATTACTATTATTAAAAGGATAAGTTACTTGGTGCACCCATGGGATCAAAATTTTGGTATCTATCTCCTGTTATTTGATTGCTGGAAATGGCATTACAACAGAACAAATATCTTCAGCAGACCCACAGAAGACCACATTTCGTGGTGGTTTTTTTCTCTATGGAAAACATGTTTACTATGTTTTATCAAAGAGGAATCGATTTCTTTCAGTTGATATCATTTCAAAATAGAACAGATGTCTTTTTTAGTTGGATCTTACGGTGGCTCTGAACATCTCTTTTACCTTGTGGAATGCTGATTGATGGAATGTAAAAAGTGGTGATAATTTTTCATCTGAGATTTTTGTTAGTGGTATGAGGACAATCCTAATATGGCCTTTAGTGATCGGCGGAGGCCAAGAACAACAGGAATTGAATAAAATCGAATTCGGACATATCTATTACATCTTGTTTGTTTGTTTGTTTGTTGGTTGATTGGTTGGTTGGTAGGTTGGTTGGTTGGTTGGTTGCTTGCTTGCTTGCTTGTTTGCTTGCATATTTGGTTGGTTGGTTGGTTGTGTTGGTTGGTTGGTTGGTTGTGTATGTTGGTTTGTTTTTTGTTTTTGTTTGTCTGATTGTTTGTTTGTTTTGTTGTTTGTTTGTTTTCCTTGCCCCATCTTCTGTGTCCATTTCTGTGTAAGTACCCCCCCCCCCCCAACTCATTTCGACATACCATCACATATTTAAGCCCAAAGAAACAGGTCACCGTGACAGTAGCGCATAAAAGCCACAGAATGTGGGATACATTTTCACAATGCTATCTTGATGAGAATGGGATGACAATGATGACGCCATGAAGCTCCACTTCGGGTTGAGACTGCGTGAAAGGGCTGTACTCTACGCCAATTTCCACGATATTTCCTGACGTCAACCAGGCCCGAGAGATGCAGACATCTGCGTTGTTGGTAATAAGGAAATTTCAGCAACACCCTCAAGACGCGTCCATAAAGTGGATGAGTCTCGACTGTGTATTCCCAGACTACCTAATTATTATTATTATTATTATTATGAACATTTAGTACGCCTAATCAAATTAATGCCCTAAGCGTTTACAATGGCAAAACATATAACCAGAATCACAAGCACACACACACACGCCCACAGAAGCACCCACACACACACAAACACACACACACACACACAAACACACACACAGCATGACATGCAAATACAATGACACATTGACACTAAGACACTATAATGTCACCATTACATTACATGGGGGGAAGGGGGCAGAGATTACCAGTTTTGGGAAACAGGTGAGTTTTGAGGGAGCGTTTGAATGTGGACAGAGAGGGTGAGTATCTAAGAGAGCGAGGTAACTGATTCCAGATGGTTGGAGCTTGATAGGAAAAAGAACGCTGCCCAAACCTTTTAGTGCGGACTATGGGGATACTATAGAGACGGGTATCAGATGAGGACCGCAAAGCTCGAGATGGCGTGTAGAGATGTAACAGATGGGTGAGATACTCAGGACAGGAAGACTCAATAGATTTGAAGCAGAGGCAGGCAATCTTGTAGGATATTCTTTGCTGAACAGGGAGCCAGTGGAGAGAACAGAGCAATGGCGTAACATGGTTAAATTTTGAAGAGCGGAAGATGAGACGGGCAGCATGATTTTGAACTTTCTGAAGTTTGTTAATGAGATGAGAGGGGGAACCAGAAAAAAGAGCATTACAGTAATCGAGACGGGATAGAACAAATGCACAGACAAGAGCCTTTGTCGTGTCTTCTGAGAGGAGGTGACGGATAGAAGCAATTCGGCGGAGTTCAAGAAAACAAGTCCGACAGACGTTGCTCACATGCTGGTGGAAGGACAGGGTTTGATCAAGAGTTACACCAAGGTTACGGGCAAAATGGGAGAGAGGGATAGATGAGTCAACAAGTGTGACAGAGGTTGGAAGAGAGGGGTGATTTTGGAGTTTGGGTGGGGTGATCAAGATCAATTCGGATTTCTCTTCATTTAATTTCAGTTTGTTGTTGACCTAATGATCCCACAGCACGCTTAACTCTGGGTGTGGGAGCCACTCCGAAGCGAAAGATTAATTAATTAATCCTTTATTCCCGCACCCTATTCACCAACTGCAAAATCTTAACCCCTTTGACTCCCTTACTCTATATTCTATCCACTAGTTCCTGCAGGAAGCTGGTAAATGGGATTAGCGAGTCGAAGGTTTAAGTTTTTTGCTTTGCTAGCATGGTTGACAA
>CM060305.1:65388163-65395663 GCA_030674185.1 Monoplex corrugatus
AATATATAAGCATCAAACATGCTTTTTCCATCCAGGACTTACATAAAAATGAATACACATGTTGAAATGCTCGCGTGCATTCGCGCGCGCGCGCGCGCGCGCGCGTGTGTGTGTGTGTGTATGTGAGTGTGTGTGTGAGTGTGTGTGTGTGTGTGTGTGTGTGTGTGTGTGTGTGTGTGTGTGTGTGTGTGTGTGTGTGTGTTTCGCGTGTGTATAAAAACAACTAATGACAGCAACTGTAACGAACCCAAATAATTCAAGAATAACAACAAATGCATAATACACATGTACAAATGTGTGTGTGTGTGTGTGTTTGTTTGTTTGTTTTGTTTATTTGTTTGTGTGTGTGTGTGTCTGTCTATCTGTCTGTCTGTCTGTCTGTGTGTCTTTGTGTGGGTGTGTGAAAAGTCGTTTAAAAAGTTAAATATTTCAAATAGTGACAATAGCATTTTTTATGATTAAAATATTTCATTTAGGAGATGCCAAGTATTACCTATACATGAATATGATCAGATCAATCTGGACAGGGTGTTACACAGACATGTGTCCATATTCATACACATGCATATCTGTATTCTTACATTTGCCACAACATCAGTGATTCTAATAAAATCAATAGATGCACATACATTAATAAACTGAAAATGGAAAAAAGTAAAGCACATATCCTATGCAACAGCAACTATTTCAGATATAGACTGTAGTATTATGTAATGATTGAAGAATAATATAAAGTCGTTCTGTAAGTGTGTAAACACATTATCCGTTTTTGAGACGTACTCACAAACACAACATGAAAAATAGACAAGCGGTTGCGCCATGGTCAAATTGAAGGCAAATCTTTTAAAACAAATGTGTCATCCGGAAGTCATTTTAAACCGATTCCCGAGAGAGGAAATGAAAGCTGAACTGACCTGCGCACAAAACCGAACTATTTTCTGACTGCTTCATTACTGAAACACAGCGAACATAAATGGCAATATTATGTTTTCGTCGTAATAACTGCGGGAGAAAAATGGGGAAAAGAATTCATATACTGTCAGGTTTAGTTACTGTCCTATTAATATACTTCGTCTTATTCTGCTCATGACGAATCGTCCAAACTTTCCCAAGGTAGGAAAACTATTGGCAAAACATTTATCTATGCATTCAATTTCCTTACGTTGTTTGGTTGGTTGGTTGGTTGGTTGGTTAGTTGGTTGGCTGGTTGGTTGGCTGGTTGGTTGGTTGGTTGGTTGATTGGTTGTTTGTTTGGTTGGTTGGTTGATTGGTTGGTTGCCTGGTTGGTTGGTTGGTTGCTTGCTTGCTTGCTTGCTTGCTTGCTTGCTAGGTTGCTTGGTTGGTAATGTGTTTGGTTGTTTGTTCGTTTGGTTGGTTGGTTGTTTTAGATGTTAGAACAAGTTCTGTCTTCTTCTCAAAAATATCACTCTCACAAAAGAGAAGACTATGGTAAGAGAATCCGACAATGGCATCGGTATCTTACAGTGCAACTAAAATGTTTTAAGGCTTCTTTGAGCAACATTCCTATAGCTAGAACTCATATACTCTTGAGAGTGGTAGGACGTTAAACTCAACGAAACAGAACAAAGAGAAGACTACTAATTTCGTGTTTAGAAGGCAGAAACACACGGACATGGAAAGAGAATGCGAAAAGACAGGCGCACTGTTTGTCCAGCTGGCCGTTTTGAAACAAACAAAACAGGCAACATAGATACAACCAAACTAGACTTAGAACAAAAGCAACAAATCAACTACTGTATATTCTTTGTTGTTTCGTTGAGCGATGAGTTGGGGACGATAACTGATATGAAATCATCAAGAGTTTGTGTGAATTATCGTCATTAGGAGTCAGCTGATCTGTTGCTTCCCTCTCCCCCCAAATCTAGTAAAGTTGGTTGGTTTGTTTGTGTGTTCATTTTGCTTTGGTTCTCGTTTGCTTGTTTGTTTGTTTGTCTGTCTGTTCCTTTGTTGTTTGTCCTGACGTGATGTTAGTCCTGATATGGCTCTAGTAGTCGGCCGGGCTATAAGCAAAATGAACTTGAACTTGTTTGTCCTTTTCTTTCGCTTGACAAAAGGCATTGGGTCAAAATTTGCGCCTGTCTTGTTTCCTTAATAAAATACTCGTTTCTTACTGTTTTCGTGTTTATGATTTCTATTTGCTTGACAGTGACTTTGATTCAGATTGTTTTCGTGTTTAGCCAAGTCCTTTAACGTCAAATAAGCTTGCTTCAAGACAACGCTAAGAGGACACAAAATATCAAAATTTTTATCGCCGAAAGCGCTGCAGAAAATTCAGTGGTATGTCCATAATTTATATTTGCTGTCAACGTCTATTTTCTCATATACACATTACAAGTGTTGACAATCTTTACTGAGAAAACCATGGTAGTATGGCCACCATCCCCCGCCCAGGGGTCACAAGTGGCGAATGGTGAATGATGGATGGCCTCCAGACATGGAGGTTAGCTGTTACTGTTACTGTACTGTTATTTTTGTTTTAAGCCCAGCCGACTGGGTAGAGCCATATCAGGGCTATAACCCGTTTCAAGACATACAGTACTTCAACAGGAGAAAAAAGAAAGAAAAGAAAATTAAGTACACATATTAATGCATTCGCGCACATAATCTAAGGAGATGCCCCTGGCGTTGACCGCTCCATCCAATTTATTACTCAGGGGATTTTAAAAAAACATACATGAATACAAATTTAAACATAACTAAGGACACTAAAACATATATGAAAACGGGCCCAAATTACCTAAAATTGCTTCCTCCTATTTCATTTGCCTAGAGCCAAAAATGGACTTAATACATGTACCTAATTATCGTTCCTAAGTGAAAGTAAGGAAGGAAGATTTGGAAAAGACAAGCAACATTTATAGGCCATTTTATGAGGAAGAGGGTTTTGGAGCACCTGGTCACAACGGGGAAGCTGGAGGGAAAGAGAGCACCAGGTAGACCCAGGGAGAGAATGCTGGACGGACTTGCAGAGTGGCTGGGGATGAGGAGGGTGGGGGAGATGCTGGGGGCAACGAGAGATAGAGATGGTTGGAAGTCCATGGTCGCCAACGCCATGCGGCAGGGCACCTGATGATGATGATGATGATGAAGTGAAAGTACGTAAGACTTTATCGAACACATACAGGTGACTGGATCAGCAAGGCAGAAAATGATAGGCAGAAATGACAGAAAGCAAAGGAACAAGGCAGAATAAAAGAGGTTAGCAGAAAAGAGGAAATTTCTAGCACAGAATTTCCAGAAGGAGGGGATACTATTTATACTGAAAGAGCGCCCGGCATACCGACGGGGGCGATGGAGGTCAGTTGTTGAACAATCTTAGCTTGCCTGAACATAGGAATGGTCGTGGACTGACTGGCAATCATTTCTATCAGGATGGGGCAGGGTGGCACTTTGCAAGGCCACAACTAGAAAATAGCATGTGTTCTACGAAGGAGAAATCTGGCAGATCGAGGCGGCTCAAAGCCCTAGCTTACTGCGCTCACTAAAAAGGTCTATTAGCAATGAGCTATGAGATGGTAACCCCTTAAAAACCTAGAAGGCCAAAGCCAGAGATACCAGGCCTGCAGGCGCCTTCCAGCTAACAATTGCATTATGTACATGTAACGCGAATATCTACTCTAAGAAGAACCAGAAGAATAGTTATTCAGTGGTTCCACGCCTTCAGTGGGATACCAGATAACGAGACGAAGACGATCTGTCAAAAAGAGGAGCCCAGGAAGACCAACCAGAAGACAACGCCAATTACAAGCAAAAGAGGAGCATCATCAGATCACCCCTTAAAGCCATGGGCAAAAAGGAACAACTACCGTCTTTCGTCCAGAGACCAGCTAGTGGTCCTGATGATGCTCTGCATTGGCCACAACTGGCTCGATTACACATCAATCGCAAGTTTAAATTGATGCCTTCACCAACTTACTCCCTATGGTCAAGACGACCAAGGAGCTAAACACGAGTTGCCTCTATAAAATGAAGCGACAGGAGACAAAGCCGACTACAATTTTGGTAACCATCGAGCTTCATGACAGCCAACAACTCCCACAGCAATACTTTGGACTAATGGAGGTTTGAACCTAAGAATTCCAAGTCAGTATTCCGACGAGCTACCGTAATCATTTCGCCAGATTGACTGGTTCACGTTCAAGCCCGAAACATGAAAATAGACTGAGATCGTGAAGGTGCACATTTTCGTCCAACTGGTCTTTTGCAAACTTACGCAGAAGACAACAAAGAAAATTTACACTAGAGTACCGGTATATTTAAGACAAGAACATCAGATCAGATGAGTTCCCTAATGTTTCCTTGAGCCGGACAAAATGGAAATCCTTGTCAGCTCAACGAAACAGCATGGAAAGGCGAAGGACAGTTGGCCGAAAATCTGCTCCTGCCTCGTTTCTTTTACTGGAGTTTACTGTTTGTTCATAAAGGATTCATGGAACTCTGAAAATTCCATATTCGCTCCACCCAAACCTGCCAGCAATTATCTGACAGACTCCCTGAGGCTGCGCAAAACTCCATGCGCTGTTAAGGTCTTGAAATGAGGAGGGGGAGAAACAGGGAGCTACGAAACACTAAGCTGACATCACCAGAATGATGGAAACATTAAGGCGGGCAGCTGTAAACGGGCCAGTTTTTAATGTTGCGGGTTGGGATCGAATTCGAGATATCATGTCTTGAATCCAGGACTCTATCAACAGAAACAACCAGCTCATGTAAACAAAAACAACAACAAAGCAAACAAACAAACAAAAAACCCCGAGGATTGAACACACAACCCCTGAGTTATAAAAATGGCGCCCTAACAACTGAAGCCCTTTGATTCCCGCACCCTATCTAGCTACTAGCTGCAAAACCTTAACTCTTTGACTCCCTCACCCTATACACCAGCTTTTTGCGGAGAGCTGGTTGATAGGGTAAGAGAATCAAAGGGTTCTGTGTTTGTTTCGCTAACATGATTTGACAATACAGGATGCTGGTAGACAGGATGCAGGATTCAAAGGTTGAATTAAGCACGTGTTCTCATTTCAGTTTTAATTTATTCATTCTGTTTCTTGTGTTTCTGGTTTCTATTAGGTTGAACGGTGGCAGTCCCTTTGGTTGAGATTAGGCTTATGAGATACTTTTGTAGCTGACGTTAATAAGCAAACCACCGCTTTCTTTTGACCAGATTGAATAATAATTATAATAATTACAATATTTATATAGCGCAAAATCTTGATAGAATCAAATCTAAGCGCTGAAACACACACACACGCACGCACGCACACACACGCACGCACGCACGCACACACACGCACCCACGCACACACACACACACACACACACACACACACACACACACACACACACACACACACACACGGCTATAAATGGGGAGAAAGAATAAAAACAATGGAAAATTATAGAGAGCATTATTATATACAATTATATATTGCAATGTGATTGGGGACTAACTAACCTTTGTTTCAGAAACAGGTGAACAACAGCCCCAATGCACTGAACGAACTGGGAGATGTATTGTGTTAATGTTTTCTAACTGCAGACCATCATCTCATCATGTCATGCCATGTCATCATTCATTGTCTCTTATTAACCTATTCCCCAACTTCCCTGGAAAGGTTATCTTCGTCGGCCATATCGCCTGAGGTAGTTTCAGTTTCCGTTTCAGTTTCTCAAGATAGTATCTCCGTGTGTGTGTGTGTGTGTGTGTGTGTGTGTGTGTGTGTGTGTGTGTGTGTGTGTGTGTGTGTGTGTGTGCGTTGTCTGTGTGTGTGCGTCTGTGTGTCTGTGTGTCTGTTGTGTATGTGTTGACATCACTGATATCTTGTGATGAGAGAAAATCTAAAGCACATAGGCATTATCTGTTGGCAAGGTCCTGAAAAACGCCCCAAGGTTGGTGCTGAGGTAAAACGCGAATTCAAAGGAAATGGACAGTCTTGTACTGCACTACGCTGTATTGCTTGTATTGTTAAATCAGATTTATTGTGTGAAATGCAGGCTGATTCTCCGTGGAGAGTGTGTTGTTATAGTCTATCATCGTCCACGTTTTGTTGCTGTTTTCTTTTTCATAACATGCTTTGTTTTCTTTCCCATCCAACCCCTTCTTTATTTGTACGTTGTTTGTTTATTTATTTGTTTGTTTGTTTGTGTGTGTGTGTGTGTGTGTATGTGTGTGTCTAGTGTGTAAGTAAAGAGAGAGCGTTTGTGGTGTGTGTGTGTGTGTGTTGTGTGTGTGTGTGTGTGTGTGTGTGTGTGTGTGTGTGTGTGCGCGTAAATGCTTCTTGTTCTTGTTTTTGAGCGTTTACTGTTATTATAATTTTAGGTTATCTACGATTGTAGGACGTATTCAGATATAGAATATTGCGCAGGAAATCTCTTTTTAATCTAACTTGACTTTTCTCAGCCTGCGTTGAGCGTATGCTGCACACAGAATCTACAACGATCGTCTCATCAGTCAGCCTGTACGCAGGTCATCTAGATGTCGGTAAATAGGACCAAAAAAAATACCAGTCTGAATCAGAATCAAACACGGGATCGCTAGCGTCCTAAACCTAACACTCTTAAGTCTTTGTCCACGGTAGTAAGAAACTCTGGGGAGAGAGCCGGACAGCAGAATGTCCTCAGAGGAGAAACCCCCCTGTCAAGCAAGTGTTTTGGCCCTTAACTCCTGACACTCTAAGGGGGCCGGGCCACGTCCAGATTATGACTCCTGGATGCCCCTCTGCTGGTACCATTTTTTTTTTCAATGGAAAGAACTGGTCTGCTTGCTGCCCGTCTGAATATTTCCATCAGCTTAGTCCCTTTTCCTTCCCAATTCTATACGAATGCGTATGGTTTTGCGCAGGTTCGGTAAATCTGCCAGACAATTGCTGGCAGATTTGGATGGAGCGCATATGGAAATTTTCGAATGCGATGAAACTCTCTTGAACAAATTTTAAACACCTAATCTCGTTCAAGTAGCTCTAGGACAGAGAAATCAAAATACATGTAATGTTCCCGCAACATGAACACATGGGCGCGCGCGTGTGTGTGTGTGTGTCCGTTCGTGTGTTATGTTTTGTTTTGTTTTGTATTTTTCTCTCTTGTATTTTCTTTTTATTGGAGGAAAATATATGTAGACTCTTGCTTCATTTGAAAGCATCAGTTTTATGTGGAAGCATGGACTGAGAGAGTAGGGGGCAAATATCGGGTGTTTGAGGGCGATGAGAGTGGCAAGCATCCATCCATCCATATTTCACGCTTGTCACTCTTTCCACTCAACAGGTCGGCTGGCGCTGGCCAAGGGGAATTAGCATGCAGAGTGTACTCTGGCTAATGGAAAAGGGCCTCCCTCTCATTGTTTATGCAACTTCCCGACCTCTCCCCCCCCCTCCCCACAACGATCTCCATCCACCACCACCTTTCTTTCGCATGCACTCACACAAGCACGCACGTATACACACCTCTCTCTCTCTCTCTTCTCTCTCTGTCTCTCATTCTCTC
>CM060305.1:65400663-65405663 GCA_030674185.1 Monoplex corrugatus
CTTTTATTAGTTAAAGTGGATGGCAAGCCATTTGATATCAACATCTTCCAAGTATATGCATCAACATCCGCGAGTACTAAGGAAGAAATTGACAACTTCTGTGAAGTATTAGAGACTGCAAGGCTCAATGCAAATCACAGAATCATCATCATCTCTCTTCCTTGCCGGGATCGGTGGTAGAAGCCACGCTTGGCATCACAAGTTTTCTCCAGGTTACACGATTTAGACATCTGTGGGCGACCTCCTGGATCCCCAGACCACAGACTTCAGCGATGTTGTTGAGGCAGAAAGTATGCGGTCGTCTCTTTCTTCTCCTCGCCTGAACTTTCCCCTGCAGGACCGTTGACATCAGATCTGTTTTGGTGTTTCTGATCGCATGGCCTACGTCTTTCAGCTTTCTTTTGTTGATCTCTGTTAGCAGCTGGTGCCTGCAATTGAGTTCCTTTAACACGCTGTGGTTTGTTCTTCTGTCCGTCCATTTGACTCTGAGAAGTCGACAACATGTATACAGCCACATTTCTGCTGCACTGATTTTATTTCTTCGTCTTCTAGTAGTGTCCAGGCTTTGTAACCACATATTCAACAGGCCAAATTAAAATTTTCAGGATTCTTAGGTTTAAATCTTCGGGGAGCCCTCTGTCTTTCCACATTGTTTAACTGCACCATTTCTTTTTGTTTTTCCTTGTCAGTTTTTGTTTTCACCTTTGGCGCAGTAGCCGACATTTGCTTTTACAGATCCTAAATACTTGAAAAGTTTTATTTATTTGAGTGTTTGGGTGTTCCTGGCCTTCTTTTCTCGCTGTGTGCATGACTTTGGTTGTTTTAGCATTCACTTTCAATCCAGCCCTGCAACCAGCTGCATCTACTCGGTAGAGAATTCTCTTCATGCTTGTGATGTTATCTGCCGTTAATGCAGTGTCTTCTGCATATCTCAGGTTGGCGATGTTTCTTCCTCTAATGTTTTCTTCCCATCCCTTCTAAGTCTGCCTTTCTTATGACCTGCTCTGTATATAAGTTAAAATGATGAGGCGAAAGGATTCAACCCTGCCTGACTCCTTCTTAATGCTAAAATATTCGCAGTGTGCACTATTCCATCTGATGGTGGCTTTTTGGTCTTTGTATAATGCTGCTATAAGTGACATCAAGTGTTTGGGAAAGCCCGTCTTTGCCATGGTGTTAAACAGTTGATGATGTATGACACTGTCCAAGCCCTTGCTGTAATCAATAAAGGTAATCAAAGCTTATTGTTTGCTGTTCCTTACTTTTTCTATCAAAATCTGTCAGAAAAATAACATGTCTGTTGTGCCTTTGTTGGATCTGTAACCAGCCTGACAGTCAGAGATTTCTTTTTCTACTTTTTGTTTCATGATTAGCAGCACTTTACTGGCGTGGCTGATTAGGGCGATGGTTCTATAGTTACTGCTGTCCTTTGGCGTTTCCATTTTTGTATAGCATGACAAATTCTTGTAGCTTCGTATCATCCAGCCATTGATATGATTCCCATATTCTTGTACAAAGATGATGTAAGGCAGATACATCTGCTTCTCCAGTGTTCTCTAACATTTTGCATGAAACGTTGTCCAATCCAGATGATTTTCCTAACTTCAGCTGATCTATTTCTGCTCTGACCTCGCTGACAAGAAAGTTTGATTCCAATTCTTGAAAGTCAAGGGAGGGAATATCTTTTGGGAGTTCTGGTGGGTTGTCATGAAAACGTTCTTTGCCGTACTCATCCATCTTGATAGAATATCCTTCATCTCTGTTAATGTTTCGCCCTCTTTGTTGTCTATGCTTTGATTTTGTCCTAGAAATTTTGTGAATTTCATCTTTCTTATTTGGTGAAACATTTCTTTTGTCTTTCTCTGAACATTTGCCTCTGTGATTTTTTAGCATTCTTCTTCCATCCATGCTTTCTTATCTCTTCTGATTGTGATTCTTATTTCTTTTTTTCAGCCCTTTGTAATCTTCCATCTTGTTTTTCCTTCGTGCTTGGCTTTTCTCTTTGGCTAGTTGGAAAACTTCATCGTTTATGTATGGCTTTGATGGTTTGTTTGTCTGTCTTCCTAGTTTTGACTCTGCAGTTTCGGTGTATACTTTTTTCATGTCCTCCCATATATCGTTTGGCAAAATTTCATTTCCTGTCCATTATTCTAAGAGGGCAGGGACGGTTGTTTATTTCAACTCGGTACTCAGCTTTGATTTCTGGATCTTTTCGTTTATTTAGATCGTGTCACTTACAATCCACTCCTGGTCTAGATTTTGCATTCATCACTGGCGTTCTCCATTTCTGGTCTATCATGATGTAATCTATTTGATGTCTGCTTCCGTCAGCTGGTAATGTCCATGTATATTTTCTTCTATTTGGATGTTTGAAGAAGGTATTTGTGATTGCGAGATTGCTGGCTGGACAGAAAGTTGCTAGCATACTGCCCTGTTCGATTCTTTTTCCCAGTCCATGAGGTCGTATACCACGTTCCCTGTCTTCTTTTTCACCTACTTTAGCATTTAGATCCCCCATCATTTTGCAGATTTCCCTGCATGTCTTTTGTTGCTTGTGGGTCATTGCAGAACTTTCAAATTACTTCTTCTGTACTTTTGGATGTGAGGACATAGACTTTAATTACAGTTATTGGAGCTGGCTTGGTAATTAGCTTTGCCATGACTCTTCGGTCACCGATGGCATTGTGGCTTTTTCAGCATGCTGCGTGATGTTTGTCTAGAATGATAGCTATTCCGTTTGAGCCTCCTTTTTCATTTCCACTGAAGACTATTGTATGATCGCCTTTGTTGAAGATGCCTTCCTTGTTCCATCTGGTCTCATTCAAGCTTATTATGTTGCTCACAGGATATTACAGTAATAATGGGATATTAATGCTACAGTTGGACCTCATGGCCTTGGCACACAGAATGAAAGAGGAGAAAAACTTATCGAGTGGGCACAAATAATGAATTCATAATCGGAAACATCTGGTTTGAGCAGCCTAACAGAATAAAATGGACATGGCAGAATCCAGGAGATAATATAAAAAATCAAATTGATTACATCCTCATAGATTAAAGATTTAGAAATTCTCTACTGATAGCAAAAACTTTACCAGGCGCACACTGCAACAATGACCACAATCGTGTGATGGGAAAATTTATGCTGAACCAAAAAAGAAGAAAACAGACCAAAAATAGCATCAAACTAAATCTTAGAAATGTCAAGACAGATGAATCGACTCGTGTGGAAAGTTTAATATACAACGTACATGTTAAAAAAAATCAGTGATCTGGAGGACGCTGGTGACGGTGAGGAACAATAGACAGTTGATAAACTCGATAAACGAAGCTTGTGAAGAAATCCCTAGAGTTGAAAGAAAAGCAAAGAAAGACTGGATGACAAAAGAAATTCTAGGCTTGCTAGAAGAACGGAGGAGGGCAAAAGGAAAGAAAGGAAGAATACAAAAAGATACACAAGGAAATCAGGAGTAGGTGCAATGAACCTAAGGAAGCTTGGCTGGAAACAAACTGCAAAGAAATAGAAGACCGACACAAAACAGATCCAACCTCAGTTTATGTACAGAAACATTGAATAAAATTGCCTACAGAAATAAAGACGTGCACATCAACTGGTTGCTTAAAATCTAAAGACGGTGGATTATTATGAAAAAGACAAAATATCAGATAGATGGGAACAGCACATTGAAGCCTTTTTATTGACGATGACAGAAACGAAGAACACATAATAAGAAAGAATGTTGAAGGACCACCAATAATGAAAGATGAAGTCAAAGCAGCATGGAAAAAGATGAACCTGGACAGCCCCAGGGCCACAATATTACTACAGAAATGATTGAGGCCCTAGATGAAATTGGTATTGAAAAAATAACAGTCCTCTTAAATGGAATTTATGACACCGGAAAAATCCCTTTAGATATGTCAAAATCAATTTTCATTGCACCTCCAAAGAAAGCAGCGGCTATAGAATGCAAACTCCATTGTACAATCACTTTGATGAGTCATGTAACAAAACTTATAAGAATAATCATGATGAGGACAAGGAACACAATCAAAAGAGAAATAGCAGAAGAACACTGTGGATTTGTCGAAGGGAAAGGAACTATTAATGCCATATACATCCTTTCTTGATTATACCAAGGCCTTTGATCGGCTTAGACACAAAGAATTGATCAACCAACTGGAAAGGCTCAATGTAGCTGGAAAAGATCTAAGAATAATTAGAAATATGTATTGGCAACAAACAGCAGCAACGAGAGTAGAAAACAATAAAAGCAAAATATCAAAAGAAGGGTTAGGCAGGAATGTGTTCTGTTACCAGATTTGTTTTCACTTTACAACGAAACCATCATGAGGAACCTAGAAGGAAGCTCTGGGATAAAGATCGGAGGAAAAATGATAAACAATCTTCATTACGCATATGACAGAAAATGAAAAAGACCAACAAATTTTTGTAAATATATAATTGGAATAGAAAGCAAAATTAGAGGGCTGGAGCTAAATGGCAAGAAAACCGAGGTCAACGGTAATCAGTAAAAATAAAACCTGCAAAATAACCAGAAAATGGCACCACATTAAGATAAGTTGATAAGTCTAAATATTTGGGAACAGTCACCTCACCAGACGGCAGATGCACATTAGAAATAGCCAGCAGAAGTTGAAACAGCATTCAAAAAGATGAAAAGCGTTCTTACCAACAAATGCCTATCAATTAACACCAGAAAGAGACTTCTGCACTGTTATATAGAACAGATATTGTTGTACGGTTGTGAGGCGTGGACAGTCAACACGCAAAGTCAGAACAAGATTGAGGCGACTGAAATGTGGTTTCTTAGAAGAATGTTGAGAGTTCCATGGACAGCAAAGAAAACAAACGAGACAGACTTAAAGGAGGTAGACACAAGTAAAATATTTATAAAGAAGATTAAGAAAAGAGAGGCGATACTTATAGGGTATTTTATGAGCAAGAGAAATAAGACCACCTAATCAGAACAGGAAAT
>CM060305.1:65410663-65418163 GCA_030674185.1 Monoplex corrugatus
GGCGTAGAATCATGTTGTAGATGTGGTCACCCCATCTATCCAACGCCACCATACTCTCTCTCTCTCTCTCTCTCTCTTTTCTCTGTCTGTCTTTCTCTCTCTGTCTCTCTCTGACTCTTTCTCTCTTCACTCTGTCTGTCTGTCTCTCTCTCTTTCTCTGTCAGTCAGTCGCTCTCTCTCTCTCCTCTCTGTCTGTCTGTCTGCCTGTCTGTCTGTCAGTCTGTCTGTATATCTCTTTCTCTCTGACTCTCTCTCTCTCTCTTTTCTCTCTGTCTGTCTGTCTGTCTCTCTCTCTCTCTCCGTCTCTCTCTCTCTCTCCCTTCTCTCTCTCTCTGTCTGTCTGTCTCCCTGTGTCTCTGTGTCTCTGTCTCAATGTCTCTGTCTGTCTGTCTGTCAGTCTCTGTCTGTCTCTGTCACTCTCTCTCTCTCTCTCTCTCTCTCTCTCTCTCTCTCTCTCAATCTTTTTTTCTCCTCTGAAGCCCGAGCATCTGGTGTTATAAACCTGAAGGGCTGACTGGATGACTGGCATTCTGGCCAAGTGACTAAACCATTTGACCTGCATCAGCGTCTATGTAAATGGACTTGTTCTAAAGAATTTCGCCAGGATCATTTGTATTTATTGTTTCGAGTCCTTTTGTGTGTTTTTTTCTGTTCGTTTTTTTTTTCAACATGCGTTAACTGCATGCAGCTTGTAAGTGACCTCAATTTATCATCTCTTCCGCAAAATGACCGCTTAAATAAACCACTCGAGTCGAACTTCTGATCATTCTCATCCAACTCATGTGCTTTTGATCAACAGGACACCACTATGTTTGTCACTGAGGTCACAATGACATGGTTTATTTTACGCGGGGCTGGTTGGTTAGTTTGATAAAGTCGTGGACTCAAGATCTGATATTTCGAGTTCAAAAACCCTGGCCTGCTCGCTACCCACCTTATTGTTTCCATCATTCTGCTGGTGGTGTCAGTTTTGTGTTCCATCAGTCACTTCTCCAGCACACATCTATCCATTTCTGGACCATACCAGTGCGTAGGGTTTTGTGCTGGCTCAGGAAGCTTTTCCAGATAATTGCTGGCAGATTTGGGCTGAGCGCATAGGGAACTGTCTGATTGCGATGAATCCTACTTGGGCAAACTCCAAACAAACTCCATGGTCCAAAAGATGGGACTCCTAACTCCTCCCCCCTCCCTCTCCCCCTCTCTCACAATCCCTATTACCCGCCCATCCCTCCACACACACTTACCTAGAGAGAGAGAGAATGGGACAGAGAGAGACAGAGACGCACGCAAGCACACACACACACACGTACACACACACGCACACACACGCACACATACACACATACACACAAACACAAACACACACACACAAACACACAACACACACACACACACAAACACACACACACACAGACATCCCACATCCCACATCCCATCTAACATCTACTGTATCCAATCAATATTTGTTATCAGCTGATTTGGCAATGACACAAGCGACTTGCCGCTCACAACGTCAAGGAAAGGTCACCGAGAGCCAACAGGAAGTGACGGGGGACGGGATGAGGGTATGGCTGCAGGCAATTCTGACAGGATTATCCTTAATTTTTCAAATATGCTGCTCGTACAAGAGGCCAGAGAACGCCACATTAGTCAAACACACTCACCATGGAATAAAAGAGTCCCAGCTAAGCATCTCCCAATAGAGGAACTCTCATCCATACCTGCCTGGTGGTCCCAGTGATGCCCTGCTCTTTACAATATCCACCATAACTCTTGTTTTTGAGAGTTTCTGTAGTTTCTGTGGTGGTGACGGTAAATTTGCTCACAAACAGGGGATATATATGAAAAGAAGAAAAGGGTATGATTCGCGGCTGTACATATCGTCGTGTGTGTTCGTGTGTGTTCGTGTGTGTTCGTGTGTGTTCGTGTGTGTGTGTGTGTGTGTGTGTGTCTGTGTGTGTGTGCGTGTGTGTGTGTGCGCGCGCGCGCGCGTAATGTCTGAGAGAGGGGAGAGAGAGACACACACACAGACAGAGAGACGCAGAGGGAATGAGAGACAGAGAAGAAAAAGAGACGGGCACAGAGGGAGAGACAGAGGTATAGAGACAGAGAAAGAGAGGGGGGAAAAGAGAAAGACAGGAAATGGGAGAGAAGGACGGAAGGGGATGGAGAGAGAGAGAGAGAGAAAGAGAGAGTGAGAGAGAGAGATTGAGACAGACAGACAGATAGACAGACAGACAGACAGATAAATGAGAGAGAGAATTAGTTTGCTCTCAGGAGTAAAACCGCGGTGGATAGACCTTTAACGATGAAATGGAAAAAAAATGAATGGAAGTACCTCTGTGTTTGAAACTTTAAGAATATTGGCATTATTTCCTTCTCTTTTCTGTCACGAGAAATAGGAAAACGACTGCAGGTGAGGTGATAAATAGATATGAAAAAGAAATGTGCTGTACTACATTTAAGGCTCGACCGATATTCTATGCTTTCTACTTTCTCTGCTTCTCGTATGATTTTTGTCTTTCTCATTTTCTCCCCTGTTCTGGCCGCGTCAAAGTTACTGCCCCTTCGCCGCTCATTTCGCACCACAACACCACAACATCCCTTCCCCCTAAATTCCCTGAAATTGAAGTCACCATGACAGAAGACAATGAAGGGCCACAGAAAATGGGACAAGCTTTTCTCAGTGCTGTGATGATGAGTTGGTTTTGCCAGCAGCTTGCCGGAGGCATCTCATCCCTCAAGTTATGAGTTCCCACTCCAGGGTTTTGCTCAGAGTCCAGGTCTAAATGCACAGCACCTAGAGTTAAAACGCTTGGGCTGACACCACAAGAATATACTACATCACGATGAGTAACGAACAAGCCAGTTTCTAGGCTTCATGCTGGGCTTCCAATGAAAATATCATATCTAGAGAGTCCATGGTTCTATTAACTGGGCCAGCCAGCAAGTATGTATGTATGTATGGTCGATTGTCGTGGTCGATAAAGTCCAACCTAGCACTTTATTCATTTGTGTACCCTCATGTGGGATCTCAGACCAAAGTCTGATGCACACAGGCGGCCGCATACTGGACATTTAATGGGAACGTTCTGCAGAGTTAATTCTGACCTTTATTGCTGCACGCTTTTCCGCTTGACCTCTTCATCTTTCATTTTCATAAGCTTCTGGTTTCTTTCGACCTGTTTGTGGCCATGGTTTCCCATTATTTTTCATCAATGTCACATTTCTGGAGGGATTTTTTTCAGGGAGTCTTTGTAGCGAAGCTTTGGCCGTCCTCTTGGTCGATGGCCCTCTTGTCGGTTCACCGTAGAAGAGCCGCTTTGGTAGCCTGTTAACCTGCACACGCACGAGCTGTCCAGATCATCTTAGCTGGGACTGTGTTAGTAGTGAATCTATGCTTGGCATCTGGGCTTGCAGCCAACATGTATTTTTCAAAAAAAAACTTACCATCTGTGAGATCGCCTCTGCAACATGCGCGGAAATTAAATCGCCAAGCAATGTCTCTGGCGTGACTGAGTCTCCACCAGCGTATTAGTATGAGCTAACTGAATCTGATCAGGTACAGGCGAAAGGTTTTGTATTGATACAGTAATGATATAACCTATGCGGATTAGGCTGGGTCGTGACAAGCTTATATTACACTCTCGGCAAATGAATGGCGGTTACCGATCTGTTCAGCTCCACCCGACCGCACAGGGAACAGAATAATCAAGCCATAGAAATGTTCACCATTTGTGTGTTACCCTGGGATGTAATTCAAACACAATGAAGAAAAGTAAACAAAAATGGGAAAGGGATTCAGATAACACTACTGTCTCTCTTGCAGGTTGAAGTCCATTATTTTCCTTCTATTTCCTATAGTTAGCCTTCTGTTTCTCTGTCTGTCTATCTATCTATCTGTCTGTCTGTCTGTCTGTCTATCAATGTATTTATGTATCTGTGTATCTATGTATCTATGTGTCTATCTCTCTCTCTATATATATGATATGTATATTATATATATATATATATATATATATATATATAATATATATAATACATCTGTAGGGAGAGAGAAATACATATGCAGATAGATAGATAGATAGATAGATAGATAGATAGATATAGATAGATAGGTAGATAGATAGACAGATACATAGATAGACAGATATTTTGATAGATAGAGAGACAGACAGATAGATAGATAGATAGATAGATACATACATACATACATAATACATACCTACATACATACCTACATATGTACATACATACATATATACATATATACATACACGCATACATACGTAGATAAATAGATAGATAGACAGACAGACAGACAGACAGATAGATAGTAGATAGATAGATAGATAGACAGACAGACAGATAGATAGATAGACAGATAGACAGATAGATATATATATAGATAGATGGATAGATAGATAGATAGATAGATAGATAGATGGATAGATAGAGAGATAGAGAGGTAGATAGATACATATGTGTATGTGTGCGTGTGTGTGTATGTGTGTGTGTGTGTGTGTGTGTGTGTGTGTGTGTGTGTGTGTGTGTGTGTGTGTGTGTGTGTGTGCGTGTGTGTGTAAGAACAAACGATCGCGCACGTGCGCACACAAACATACATACAACCCCCCCCCCCCCCCAGTAGATATGAAGCAATCCCCTTTTAAAAATGAAAAAAGAATGACTGAAAACTAATGGTCGCAAACTTTGGATTGGAGAGGAAGATAAGGAATTCTTGTGTGAATGTATTCATGTGTGAGCCACTGTTGTGTGATTTTGACACAAACAGGCAGACTAACAGACAAACTGCCAGACAAACAGACCGGCAGACAGACAGACTGATTGAAAGGCGGAAAGAGATAGTGAAACCACACAGAAACAGTCGGAAACGGCTTAACGGTTGTGAGTTTGAATCACTATCAATTCTGAAAAAAAAAAATTGTGGGGGGGGGGGTTCAGCCTAAAAAGGATTTTACCCAGACTGTGCTGTGAGTTCATTGGGAACACTGGCACTACACAGCCGAGTTTAATACACTTCACGGATGCGTCACTGAGGGTGTTGCTTAATTTAAATCTCCTGACCAACACCGCTGATGTCTATATCTCTCGGGCCTGTTTGTCGCCAAGATAAATCATGAAAGTCAGCCAGGAGTATAGCCATGTCACGCCTCAATCCTATATAAAACTCCGGATTGTTGTCCACATCGTCACCATTATCATAGCCTTGTAGAAACTGTCCTAACGTCTGTGGCAACTAAACTGATGTATAATAAATTGGAAGGGGGAGGGGGAGGGGGCGTAGATGGATTGGGACAAAAATGTAAATGTATGGCTAAACACAGTGTAATGTAAAATATTTATTTTTATCATATACTTATCCAGTTCTCTCTCTCTCTCTCTCTCTCTCTCTCTCTCTCTCTCTCTCTCTCTCTCTCTGTGTGTGTGTCTGTTTGTCTGTCTGTCTGTCTGTCTGTCTCTCTCTCTCTCTGTCTCTTTCCCTCCCTACCTCTTTCTCTTTTAGTAACGACAAGTTTGAAAATGCGTTCTAGTTAATACCTTCTACTGTGAGAAAAAGAATCTCATCATTACTGTTGTTGTCATTGTTATTTGTCATTGTCTCTTTCTCTCTCTAGCTGTCATCCGTTCATTATTCATTCATTCATTCATTCATATATTCATTCATTCATTCATTCATTCATTCATTCATTCATTTATTCATTCATTCATTCATTCATTCATATATTCATTCTTCGTTCATTCATTTATTCGTTCGTTTGATCATTCATTCTCTGTTCTGCCTGTCTGTCCGTATTTTACTTTATTTCTTTATCTGTTTGTTTTGTATTTGTAACGTCTTTCTTTCTTTCTATCAATTTTGCCATATTATCTAGTTGTGTCTGCTTGAGTACATGAATTAACAAGAACGTGTTTGAAAACAAAAACGCTAATTTGCTCTGAAATCTCCACCCTTGAGCCTTGTAAAACATCAATCTCCTTCTCTCTGCTGCCCTGTCCCACCCTTGAACGCAAAACAATACAAAACTAAACGAACGAATAAATACATTACGATGGTCAACCCATACAAACAATCTCCCTTTCCGTGTGTGCAGATTCAGCTTATTCATGACAGCGAAAGTAGAGTGTCTATCCTGCGTTCCGTACAGCCAGTAATATTACTTGGTAGGTTGTATAATTAAGTAGCTGGTATCCACCTACTACACTGTGGACCTAACTGCATGATCAATCATAATAAAATTGTCACGCTTGCCTTTCCTTTCACATTGTTTTTCCCCCATGGAGATCCCGGGGGCTCCTTCAAGTATAAATGCTATCCCCACCTTTTGGAAATTCGGTGCTAGAAATTTCCTCTTTCTTGTCACTTTCTTTGTCTCTGCCTTATTCCTTTGCTTTCTGTCATTTCTTCCTGTCATTTTCTGCCTTGCTGGTCCATTCACCTGTATGTGTTCCATAAAATCTTACATATTTTCTCTTAGGACTGATAATTGGGTTCATATATTAAGTGCATTTTTGGCTCTAGAGATATGAATTATGTGGAAGCAATATTAGGCCCGTTTTTATATATGCTTTAGTGTTCTTATTCATGGTTAAAATTGTATTCACATATGCTTTTTAAATTCCTTGTGTGATAAATTGGACGGAGTGGTTAACGCCAGAGTCATCTATTTAGATTATGTGCTCGAATGCATTGATATGTGTACTTAATTTTCTGTTCCTTTCTTGTTTCCCCCCTGTTGAAGTATTGTGTGTGTAATGAAATGGTTATAGCCCTGATATGGCTCTACGCAGTCGGCTGGGCTTTCAACAAAAATAACATTAACAATAACAACGAAAACCTTTCGTTTCTTTTGTAGGTCCGAATGGGCGCATGGACAGCTCCATCCCCCACCCCCCTTCCCACATTGCCTGGCGAAATGGCTCCCGTGTGGCATCACAAGGTGGGAAATGACAGGTATGACTGGTTAGTCAGTGGTGAAGCATTATTCCTCTGGGTCCTATTCAGCTTCCTCCGGTGTTTCTTGTTAACTATATACTTCCCGGAAACGCAAAGATGGCTGCCATGCAAGTCGCCTTTTTGTTTGATGATGACTCCGTTTTCTTTTGTGAAATAAGCGCTGTACACTGGCTAAAAATGCAATTCCACCTTGCGTCTGTTTTATAGCACTTTTTTTTTTCTCTCGCTTTGCCACTCGCTGTCTCGCCCCTATTAGCGCGCTAGCATGCTAGCGTGTAAGAAACGGGCCCTGTTTCAGCTGGCCTCCTCCGTCTAATAACTCAAAACTAATGGAAAATGAAGAACTCTGACGATGTTCTTGAAATTTGGAGTTATGGAGTGTATGTTGTATTGGTGTTGTTATTCTTCTTCTTCTTTTTGTGGGGATGGTGTCGATGATAGTGGAGGTGGTGGTGGTGGTGGTGATGGTGGTGGTGGTGGTGGTGGTGATGGTGGCGGTGCCTGGGTCTTTGTGGGTCGGTGGG
>CM060305.1:65430663-65433163 GCA_030674185.1 Monoplex corrugatus
TCCACAAACTAGGGTTTCTGTCAAAAATAAAAAGATGGACATGCAATTCCAACAATCTACCTTTTTATACAAAAAAATCATTACAGTACATCAAGATTTTTATACTTGTAAATGTCATTGTGATTTAGAGGAAAAAAACAAACAGATGAAATGACGTGCAGCGACAGCGAGGGCCAAGGTAGTCAGTCACAACAGTAAAAACAGAATTAAAATATTCTCAGGAGTCTCTGGAAAAAGGCAGTTCACAACACCTTCCTGTTTATGCAGGGTGGCTGAGGACAGAGATGACGGGAAATGTACTTGCAGCGACAGGAGGGATAGATTCGTATGGAGGGCCATGATCGCCAACGCCATGCGGCAAGGCACATCATGATGATGCTGATGCTGATGCTGATGCTGATGATGCTGATGGTCCTGCTGCTGCTGCTGCTGCTGCTGCTGATGATGATGATGATGATACCTTCCTCAAAAATATGCATTTTAGGCACTTCTTTAAGGCACTTTCTAATTTTGATCTTACGTCATGACTTCTAAATGTCTCCAATCACGACTCATTGTCTACACTTTTGACTCACATTCATAGATTCATACAGAAATGGCTGAGAAAAGCTTGCTAACGCATTTTTGTCACAGACAGGACACAGAGAAACACACCAACACATAGCATTCTCTCGTCGATATGAAATAATCTCCCTTTTTTACTACTCTCCTGTCGACACCGAACGACAATTATCCCCTTTACAGTATTCTCCCGTCGAAAAGAAGAATATTTCTTTTACACAACTCTCCGTCGATAAGAAACATTCTGAATTTTGCAACGGTTTCTCGTTGATAGTAAGCGATATCCATTTTATACCCATCTCCCGTTGACAGAAAACAGTCTCCCTTTTGCACCAATCTCCCGTCAAAAGAAAACAATCTCCCTTTTACAACACTCTCCCGTCGAAAGGACACAATCTCCCTTTTACAACATTATCCCGTCGATAAAAAAAATGTCTCCCTTTTACAACACTCTCCCGTCGAAAGGAAGCAATCTCCCTTTTACAACACTCTCCCGTCGAAAGGAAACAATCTCCCTTTTACAACACTCTCCCGTCGAAAGGAAGCAATCTCCCTTTTACAACACTCTCCCGTCGAAAGGAAACAATCTCCCTTTTACAACACTCTCCCGTCGAAAGGAAACAATCTCCCTTTTACAACATCCCGTCGATAAAAAAATGTCTCCCTTTTACAACACTCTCCCGTCAAAAGGAAACAAACTCCCTTTTACAACACTCTCCCGTCAAAAGGAAACCATCTCCCTTTTACAACACTCTCCCGTCAAAAGGAAACAAACTCCCTTTTACAACACTCTCCCGTCAAAAGGAAACAAACTCCCTTTTACAACACTCTCCCGTCAAAAGGAAACAAACTCCCTTTTACGGCACTCTCCCGTCAAAAGGAAACCATCTCCCTTTTACAACACTCTCCCGTCAAAAGGAAACAAACTCCCTTTTACAACACTCTCCCGTCAAAAGGAAACAAACTCCCTTTTACAACACTCTCCCGTCAAAAGGAAACAAACTCCCTTTTACGGCACTCTCCCGTCAAAAGGAAACCATCTCCCTTTTACAACACTCTCCCGTCAAAAGGAAGGAATCTCCCTTTTACAACACTCTCCCGTCAAAAGGAAACAAGCTCCCTTTTACAACACTCTCCCGTCTGAAGGAAACAAACTCCCTTTTACAACACTCTCCCGTCTGAAGGAAACAAACTCCCTTTTACAACACTCTCCCGTCAAAAGGAAACCATCTCCCTTTTACAACACTCTCCCGTCAAAGGAAACAAACTCCCTTTTACAACACTCTCCCGTCTGAAGGAAACAAACTCCCTTTTACAGCACTCTTCCGTCAAAAGGAAACAATCTCCCTTTTACAACACTCTCCCGTCAAAAGGAAACAATCTCCCTTTTACAACACTCTCCCGTCAAAAGGAAACAATCTCCCTTTTACACACTCCGTCAAGGAACAAACTCCTTTACCACTCTCCTCAAAAGGAAACAATCTCCCTTTTACAACACTCTCCCGTCAAAAGGAAACAATCTCCCTTTTACAACACTCTCCCGTCAAAAGGAAACCATCTCCCTTTTACAAACTCTCCCGTCAAAAGGAAACCATCTCCCTTTTACAACACTCTCCCAGTCGAAAGGAAACCATCTCCCTTTCACATCACTCATCACCTGTGGAAAGGAAACCATCTCCCTTTTACAGCATTCTCTCGTGGAAAGGAAACAATGTTCTCTTTGTTTTAGATTAAAAAAGGGGGTATCGAAACAGGCAGGGAATTGACGGATATAACCAACAAAGAGACAGACAGACAGACAGAGACACAGAGAGAAAGACAGACAGGCAGACAGAGACAAAGAGAGACAGAGACATAGAACCAGACAGACAGAGACAGAGAGAAGACAGAAACAGAGAGAGAGACTTGCCTATTCTGCTGATCTGAATGAGTCTTTTCT
>CM060305.1:65438163-65445663 GCA_030674185.1 Monoplex corrugatus
ACATAATGGGAGAGAAAGAGGAGGCAGCTGGGAAAGTTTCTGACGGGTGCCAATGAGGATAGCTTCTGTCTTCTGCGTAGATACACCCACGAAGGGTGGGAAACCAGGTAAATCCCCACCTTTCGCGCACTAGGCGGGATGGACCCAGGCAGGATCGAATCCAGGACTTGCAATTGCCGTCTTACTCACTTGGCTATAGCACTCGCCAGATAAAATATTGATTTGAGGGAATAAGGATGGAGCAAAACATGCACAAAACATGAAAACGAGAGGTAATTATTTGAGGAGAGAGAGAGAGAGAGAGAGAGAGAGAGAGAGAGAGAGAGAGAGAGATGCAGAGATAGAGAGACAGAGAGATAGATAGACAGACAGACAGACAGAGAGAATGAGAGAGAGAGAGACAGAGATACACAGAGAGAGAAAATGCGAGAGAGAGAGAGAAAGAGAGAGAGAGAGAGAGAGAGAAGAAGAAGAAGAAGAAGAAAAAAAGAAGAAGAAGAAGGAGGAGGAGGAGGAGAAAAAGACAGACAGGCAACGGCGACAAGGAAGGAGGGATGGAGTTAGGAAAGAAATGATGGAATGGATAAAATCATGGGTTCGGTACACCCAGTACGATACCAAGTTGAGTTTCACTTTTTCTTAAGAATGCGTGTTAGCGCTCGGAATAAATTCCGTATGCACCAACGCCATAAGCCATGAACCTGCACATAAATCCAGTGCACTAGTAAAGTTTTGAGATGTCAGATTCATGGGTTGGCCTGTCCATGTTCTGTTCGCCGTCCTTCTTAATAATGTTTCCATCATTCTGGTGGTGTCACCATAGTGTGTTTATAGGTCCCTTCTCATCCCCCTCCCATTTCAAGACCTTGATAGATATATGTTTTGCGCAGGCTTGCGGTGTCTGCCAAAAAAACTGCTGGCAGGTTTGGATGGAGTGCAAACGGAATTGTTTGAGCGCGATGAATCCTTTTTGAACAAACGATAAGTTTTTGTGTATATCTGTATAGTGGAGGCCTTCGTCAGTCGGCGTCGATTGTACTATGGATGATGCGCCCTAGTGTCGTGTCGAGTCGAGTTGACGCATCTGAAGCAGCGTCGACTGTGGCTGGTAATGCCGATACGGGAAAGGCAGACTCTGCGACATTGGATGCATGTATTGATGCTGGCCATAGGATTGCCTTCACAGGAGCTCGCTTTCCTCCTGGATGTCTTTTTCCTCATTTAAGGTTTGGATCTTCTTTTTCCCTGACCTCAATTGTTTCTGGAGCACACTGCGCCATCTGTTGCGGTCGGCTGCTGAGTCTTCCCAGCTCTTTGTATTGATGTCCAGAGCTTTCATACTGCGCTTGAAGACGTCTTTGTATCGTAGCTGGGGTTGGCCAACAGATCTTTTGCTGGAGACTACTTCACCGTAAAGGATATCCTTTGGGATACGTCCATCTCCTATCCGGCGCTCATCGTTCTGGTGGTGTCATTTCTGTGTATGCTTGTATCAAAGTGTTAGTGAAACAACCTTTGACTGTCCTATGAAGTCCGCCAAAAATAGAATCAAAACTACTAACACAGCCCTAAAAATGTCAGTTTGCTAAAAATAAAAAATAATAGTGTCTACATGCAATCATTACTCAAATGTCGGCGAAAGTCCAGAATCCTCATGTATAAAGTATTGCGCAGGATCAAGGTCCATACCCATTGCAATAAAGCATCAACTCCACCATCTCCCTCCATCGTTAACAGTACAAACGTGTCGACATAAGTTTCCAAATTGGTAACAGAAAATCTCCACTACTGCCAGTCTACTAGAAAACACACGTCCCTTCATGAGTAGTAAGACATTTCTCAAGCCTCACCACTCCATTTACAAGAAAAGCCAGCAGATATGACGACGGTTACAGTATAGAATTAGGTAAATCCCCTTCCCCCCACTTCCCTGGGGTGGTTATCCCCGTTGCTATATCATACGAGGTGGGTGCTGGCTAAACCAAATCTTTCTGGCAAAGTAACTAAAAAAAAAGGCAGATTACACCTTTCTGGCAAGTAAATGAAAAAAGTAGATACATTATTTTTACAAATCAATAAAGGAGGCAGATACTCCATTCTTATGAATAAACAATGATTAGGCTGATATAAGTTTTGGTCAGTAAATAAAGACGGCAAGATATACTGGTCTGGTAAGCAAATAAAGAAGGCAGACACGCCATTCTGGCAAATAAATAACCAAGGCAGACACACCATTCTAGCAAGTAAATACAAAGGCAGAAACACCATTCTAGCAAGTAAATAAAAAAGGCAGATAAACAAGGCAGAAACACCATTCTAGCAAGTAGATAAACAAGGCAGAAACACCATTCTAGCACATAAATGAAAAAGACAGAAACACCATTCAAGCAAAAAATATACAAAGCAGAAACACCATTCTAGCAAGTAAATAAAAAAGACAGCTAGCAAGTAAATAAAAAAGGCAGATAAACAAGGCAGAAACACCACTCTAGCAAGTAAATAAAAAAGGCAGATAAACAAGGCAGAAACACCACTCTAGCAAGTAAATAAACAAGGCAGAAACATCATTCTAGCAAGTAAATAAAAAAGGCAGAAACACCACTCTAGCAAATAAATTAAAAATGGCAGATAAACAAGGCAGAAACACCACTCTAGCAAGTAAATAAACAAGGCAGACACACCATTCTAGCAAATAAATTAAAAATGGCAGATAAACAAGGCAGAAACACCATTCTAGCAAGTAAATAAACAAGGCAGAAACACCACTCTAGCAAGTAAATAAAAAAAGGCAGAAACACCACTCTAGCAAGTAAATAAAAAAGGCAGAAACACCACTCTAGCAAGTAAATAAAAAAAAAGGCAGAAACACCATTCTAGCAAGTAAATAAAAAAGGCAGATAAACAAGGCAAAAACACCACTCTAGCAAGTAAATAAAAAAGGCAGATACACCATTCTAGCAAGTAAATAAAAAAGGCAGAAACACCATTCTAGCAAATAAATTTTTTAAAAAGGCAAATAAACAAGGCAGAAACACCATTCTAGCAAGTAAATAAGGAAGGCAGATAAATAAGGCAGAAACATCATTCTAGCAAGTAAATAAAAAGGGCAGAAACACCATTCTAGCAAGTAAATAAAAAAAAGGCAGAAACACCATTTTAGCAAGTAAATAAAGAAGGCAGAAACACCATTTTAGCAAGTAAATAAAGAAGGCAGATGCACCATTATAGCAAGTAAATAAACATGGCAGAAACACTATCCCGGCAAATAAGTAAACATGGCAGATACACCATTCTAGCAAATGAATATGCAAGGTAGATACACCGTACCATCCTGGCAAGTACATAAACAAGGCACATACATCGTTCTGATAGTAAACAAAAAGGAAGATACATCGTAAGGCTGATACACCGTTCTGGCAAGTAGATATACAAGTTAAATCCACCATTCTAGATTTGCTTTTCTGTGATAGTAAACGAAGAAGGGAAGTACATACATGTAAAGAAGGCAGTTACACCGTTCTCGCAGATAACCCTCGATTTCTTTCTTTTTTTCATGATTCTGTACACCGTAGCAGCCCAGTGTTAATACAGTAACAAGAGGAGAAAGTTGAAATGAAGACATAAACAAAAAATATCAGGTCTAAGCGCACGAATGGACTGCACAGATGCAACCGCGCCCGTCCAAGATCGAACCTACGACTGCTGCATTGTCGACGTGATGTTCTAATAACCAGCTGACCTAATGTCTAGCGACAGATACTAACACATTGATAATTATACTATGTAATTACTTACCTATACGAAACTATGCTTGGAGTATAATAACAAATAACAATAATAATGACAGTAATAACAACAACAACATCATCATCATCATCATCATCATCATCATCATCATCATCATCATCATCATCATCATAATTACAGTATTTATACAGCGCCAAATCTTGACAATTCAAATCAAAGCGCACTCAGGCACCAGGCATACGCATACAATCGACGAAGACTGCCTTACAATATTTAATATTCAATGAAAAAAGTTTGTTCAAAAAGGATCCATCGCGCTCAAACAATTCCATATGTTCTCCACCCAAATCTGCCAGCAATTATCTGCCAGTCTCCTTTCAGCCTACACAAAACCCTTTGCACTGGCAAGGTCTTGAAATGAGCAGGGGAGGCTGAGGGAACCTATGACACGCTTAGGTGACACCATCAGAATGTTCGGAGCTTTAATGTAATCAAAATGGGATTGAACTCAAGATACCAGATCTTGAGTCCACGGCTCTTTCTAAAGAAAAAAAAACAGCCCAGCAAACCTACACGAAAAAGAGAGACAGATAGCAGAGAGTAAGAGAAAGAGAAACACACACACACACACACACACACACACACACACACACACACACACACACACACACACACACAACACACACACACACACACACACACACATACAGAGAGAGAGAGCGACAGACAAACAGACAGACAGACAGAGACAGAGAGACAGAGACAGAAAGAAAGAGACAGAAAGAGACAGACAGCCAGCCATCCAGCCAGTCAGCCAGCCAGCCCACCAGCCAGCCAGAGAGATAGACAGAGACAGAGACAAAGACACAGAGACAAGGAAAGGAGGTGAGACAATCTATGCATCGAATAGAATCTATCCTCACCAACTATTTGTATTCTAAAGTCTGGTGAAGATAGGATTTCAAACAAATGAATCAGGAATGCAAGAGAATGAGCAACCAAATAAATAAATAAATGAATAAATAAATAAATGAATGAAATATGGACATGGGCTTCCAAAAGATCCGCCTCTTCTCAATCGCTCGTTGGGAAGCTGTAGATGAATAAAACATACACTGAAGCCATAAAACATGATTTGGTTTTAGGTCAGGAGTGTTTAACAAAGATCACTTTAGACATTTTGGACAGTTTCTTTGTATTTTTTCAGAATTAGGACCAAAGAGCACGGAGACAAATGAAGTTGAAAAATACTTAATTGAAAAAATTCAAACAATGTTATTACCAAGATTTTCTTTTCTTTTCTTTTCTGTTCGTGTGGGCGGTTAAATTTGGGACGTACATTCTCTTAAAGTGAGTTTTTGTTGTTGTTGTTGTTGCTGCTGCTGCTGTTGTTGTTTTTGTTGTTGTTGTTGTTATTGTCGTTGTTTTTGTTGTTGGTAGTGGTGATGGTGGAATGGTGGTGGTGGAGTGGTGGTGGTGGTGGTGGTACTTGGTGGTGGTGTTCTATGTCTTTTTTGCAAACTAGATTCATTCAGACTGATCAGTGACTTCCATTCATTCAACAAATCCATTCATGTATAGACAACAGGCGTAGACCATAACTTGTCGTCTGACCATTTTTGTGTTTTATGTTCCCTAAACCTCTCCAAGCCCCCTGTTCCCCGCACCTATAGGCGAGTGCGCAGACTGGCTTCTCTGGACACCACAGCCTTCAAGACATCGCTTGTAGCCGACATGCCGTCTGAGCCCACAGCTGATGAACTCTGTCGTGTCCTTCGCTCTACGCTTGACACACACGCCCCAGCGACGCGTCGTCTGGTCTCTGACCGTCCACACTCTCAATGGTACAATAGTGTAGGACCTGAACTGTTAGAGGCCAAGCGTGAGCGTAGGAAAGCGGAGAAACAATGGCGCACTACTGGACTCACTGTTCATAGACAGATCTTTCAGCTCGCCAGGAACAAAGTGACTAACATTGTTCATCGTACAAAATCAGCATTTTCTCCTCACAGATTCTTGCATGCACAACAGCTAAGCAGTTATTTGGTGTCACAAACAATATCCTTGGCAAAGTAGACACTTCTCCTCTTCCAACAATTTATTCAGTGCATGAACTTCCTCAGAAATTTGCAGACTTTTTTGCAAGCAAGATTGCTTTGATCCGTGAAAAACTTGATTCTGCTGTTGTTCCCCTGTTCGTGTACCCGATGACAGAGCATATCGTGGTCCTAATTTGCATGTCTTTAAGCCAGTCACAGAAGAGTTTGTTAAGAAAATGTGTCTGAATTGTAATCCAAAGTCATGTGAACTTGACCCCGAGCCAACAGCTTGTCTCATTGACTGTCTTGATGTTTTGTTACCCCAGATAACTCACGTCATGAATACTTCTCTCTCCTCTGGTTGTTTTCCACCCATCTTTAAGTTAGCAATTGTTCGGCCACTTTTAAAGAAGGCATCATTAGATCGGAACTGTTTAAAGAATTATAGACCCGTTTCTAATCTGTCATTCCTTTCTAAAGTTCTTGAGAAAATCGTTCTTTCCCAACTGTTAGACCACCTCACTCACAACCACCTCCTGAATCCACACCAGTCAGCATACAGGCAGTCACACAGCACTGAAACAGCTCTCCTGAGGATAGTCAACGACATTCTTCTCGGTCTTGACAATGACCGAGTTTCCATTCTTGCTCTCTTAGATCTCTCCGCTGCCTTTGACACTATTGATCATTCTATCCTTCTGTCCAGACTTCAAACTTCTTTTGGCATCTGTGGTTCTGTTCTGAGTTGGTTCCAATCCTATCTAGTCGATCGCACTCAAACTGTCTGTGTGAAGGGTGTTTCTTCTGAACCATCTGTTCTGTCTTCCGGCGTCCCACAAGGGTCTGTTCTGGGACCCATGCTTTTTGTGCTGTATGCGTCACTTGTGTCCGATGTCATCAGTCGTCACGCCATGTCACATGAGAGCTTCGCTGATGATACTCAGGTTCATCAGTCGGCTTCCATTAATGAAATTGATGGGCTGATGGCTCGGACGCAGGGGTGCATTGCAGACCTGAAGGTATGGATGACACAAAATAAACTTCAGCTAAATGATGACAAAACGGAACTCCTCCTAGCTTGCCCCAAGAAATTTCTCAGCCAACCATCTTTGCCCACTTCTCTTGAAATGGGCAATATCACAGTTCCCTTTTCTTCCGCTGTTCGCAGTCTCGGGGTCACTCTTGACCAAACCCTCTCTTTTCAGCAACACATCTCAAATGTTTGTAGAAGTGCTTACTTTGAACTTCGGAAGATTAGCTCTGTCCGCCACCTCCTGTCTGCTGACGCTACTAAAACTCTAGTCTGTGCTTTCATCTTCTCTAAACTTGACTATTGCAACTCTCTTTTGGTTGGACTTCCTAAACATCTCTTACATAGACTTCAACGAATACAGAATAATGCCGCCCGTCTGGTTTGTAGGTCCTCTAAATTTGAACATGTCTCTCCTTTGCTTCACTCACTTCACTGGCTTCCCATCTCAGACAGGATAGATTACAAAATTTCTTCTCTGACCTACCATGCTGTCTCTGGCACTGGCCCTGAATACCTCTCTGAACTTGTTCATATTTACACTCCTTCTCGCTCTCTCCGCTCTTCATCTGACACTAGACTTCTCCGCATTCCCTCTGTGAGGACAAAAACTTATGGCCAACGATCTTTCTCTTACCAGGCTCCCACTACGTGGAATACCCTACCAACTCCTCTCAGGCACGC
>CM060305.1:65448163-65450663 GCA_030674185.1 Monoplex corrugatus
ACATTCGTCCACCCATCTACTTACCATCCAGTCTATACACAAAGCAAACAAACAAACGACTACACAACACGATCGGACACAAGATAGCGTAAGTTTTTGCCAAAGGGATGGCTGGGTGGTGTAACAGAGCCGTGGACTCTGGATCTGGTACCTAGAGTTCAGTTCCATCCCACAACATAAGGACTGACCTGTTTGCTGCCTTGTCTGAACACTGATCATTCTGGTGATATCAGCTCAGTGTTTATAAATCCTGTCCCCTCTACCTCCATTCCAGCAACCCCCCTCCACACACACACACACACACACACACACACACACACACACACACACACACACACACACACACCACACACACACACACACACACACTATTTTGTCAGCAAAATACTTAAGCAGCTTCATGCCAGCAGACTTATACAATCTCTTATGCACAGATGGAAACTTGATGCATTCAAAACAAAATACACCAGAACATAGTGTGTCTGTGTGGAAAGAAGATAACACATAGTCATGTTCTTTCTTGCGTTAGGGTAAAACGACATATTCCTACACTATCTATGAGTACACTTTCTGACATATTTGCCTCGTCATCATTACTATATGAATTTTTTGTTAACCTGTCAAAAAGTCCTATAGCGAACTACCTTTAAAATGTTATTTCACTTGTTCACTGTTATGGTTAGTCAATTCTTAGTTTTATTTTTTATTCGTTTCTTCTAGAAATTTATCAATTTTGTTTGTTACTTAGTTTGTTTAAATCGTTAATTATGGTAACGTTATTTGTTAGTTTTACCTTCCCCTCCTCGAAACAGTTGTTTTCTGGATCATCTTTTCTCAAAACCAAAATTGACAATTTTCAAGTATCCTCTTCAATCCTCCTCTATCACCCCCCCCCCTTTTTTTGTCGTTGTTTGTTTGTCTAAAATCACTTTAGTGAATAGACATTAAATCAAAGACCACCACACACACACACACACACACACACACACACACACACACACACACACACCACACCACACACACACACCTCTTTCCATTTCAGTGCATAGGGTTTTGCGTAGGATCAAGAGTCTGTTACATACTAAAGATAAAAGAGTTAGTGGAGCGCATATGCAATTGACCGAGGGCAATGAATCCCTCTTGAACAAACTCTAAACTTTGATGGCTAACTTCAGATAGTGTCAGAGTTTATATGTAGAAGTCTCGTTATCTGGAAGATTTTTTTCTCCAAGTCAGATTGCATACTTAATACTAAAGATAACAGAGTGGGTGGAGCGCATAAGGATTTGTCCGAGGGCGAAGAATCCTTCTCGAACAAACTCTAAACTTTGATGGCTTACTTTAGATAGTGTCAGGATTTACATCTTATAGAAGTCTTGGTATCTGCAAGATGTTTTTTTTTTTCCAAGTCAGATCGCATAGTTATTGCGGACAATGAGTTATCTCCAATCCGCATCCAATTCGTAAACAAACTGACATTGTTAGTGCTCGTGCGGTGGCGTTTCTACTTGTGGCTGGATCACTGTTCTATCAAGAGATACCAAATAACCAGAAGAAAGGGTGTGAAATATGAGGAGTTTTGTGCAGACCTTGTTTGTCCGGGCGCTCCAAGAGAGATCCGTGTTGTTGCTGAAGAGCCTTGCCACACTGAAGTGTGGGTCACTTTCCTCACAAACCTGCTGCTCTCGACACACTCTTGGGAAGGGAGACAAGTCCAGCTGTCTGAAATCACTGAGAGTTATTGCTCGTTTTGTTGGGACAGAGTCGTGGCTCTATTTTTGAGTTCTGGGGCTGGTTTCGGCGCGTCCAGACAAAGTAGAGTGTAGGTGTAATTGTTCTGTAAAGCGAGTGCTGCGATAGATTGTTTACTGAAGAACAAGACCCCTTCGTGATTCAGTTCAAATCAGCCTAGAACCACTTTATTACTCCATTTCCGAAATTCGAGAAAAATAATCGATTGTAAACGAGACTACAATTACTCAGGGAAAACATACTCATACATTCGTACAGAACGTGAGCAAGATCTCGTGTTTTTAAGACCTGAAATACGTGTATGCAGAGTTCGTGATGTGACTGACATGGTTGTTGTTGTTGTTGTTGTTGTTGTTGATGATGATGATGATGATGATGATGATGGTTTTCTTTTTTTCTGTTTTTTTCTTCTTTCATGTTTTCTGTCTAAATCTCCGAGTGTTTTTCTTCTATTCAAGATATCATGAATGTACATACTGATCAGTCTGCATCCTTATCTGTGAACAGTAGTGTCCGTTGAACATCTTTCGGAGGTAGCCTACAGACTAATGAATATGAGAAATGGAGTGTAGGCCTACTATGATTTTTTCCAGAATTCAAGTGTCTCCGATGAGCTTAGTTCCTGTTCCCGCATTTATTTATTTAGCTATATATACATGTATATATATATATGCCATAGATAGATAGATAGTTGGATAGGTGGACAGAGAGATGGACAGATAGATAGATAGATAGATAGATAGATACA
>CM060305.1:65455663-65458163 GCA_030674185.1 Monoplex corrugatus
AAGGTTAGGTTTATAAAGTTTCGTCATAGACGTATAGCGTTATAGGTTAATTATGGATGACGAGCTCTTTTCGAACGCACGTGTCTGTAGATCTATGCAATGAAAAATGTTACAACCACTCGACGTCTTAAGCGCTACACCTCACATGAAATTAGATGAAAATACAGCTTAAGACAAACACTCATTAAAATGTAGAAACATCATTTTATTTTATTACATCTTTCTGATTTTCTCCCATGTATGTATGCATGTTGTTCTGTCCACACTGCTCAGGCGGTATGTTGCTGCACAGTCTGCACGCTCCATTTTTAGTTGGCGCGCATGCTGAGTGTTTTCGTGTTTCTATAAGCCATCGTGTATTGACATGACGTACAGATTCTTTAACGTGTTTATTTGATGTTCTGCGTGCTTATACACATGAAAGGGATTTAAAGTAATGGCGGGTCTGCACACATCTTCACCTGGTAGATCGAAAAATTCTTCATCCTTCATCTACCAGGTTAGGGGATATTCAGCCAGAATCGAATATGGGTCTTCTGATTGAAAGTCCGACAGTTACCTACTTGACTAGTGTACTTGTCAAAAAACAGTATGACCATGTGTAAAATTTCTCTGAGTGAGTAAAACGTCAGGCACACAGCAAGAGGTGTGGTTGCCAAAGAGATAGAATTCGGGTTTTCCAAAGAGATAAAACTCGGGCTTTCCAAAGAGATAAAATTCGGGCTTTCCAACAAGATAGAATTGGGGCTTTCCAAAGAGACAGAATTCGGACTTTCCAAAGAGATAGAATTCGGGCTTTCCAAAGAGATAGAATTCTAGAATTCTCTCTCTCTCTTCTCTCTCTCTCTCTCTCTCTCTCTCTCTCTCTCTCTCTCTCTTTCTTTCTCTCTCTCTTTATCTTTTTCTGTCTCTGTCTATCTCTCTTCATCTCTTTCATATTCACATCAACACTATTGCAAACAATCCAGTGACAACAGGTTTGTAAACAAAAGTCGATGTTGTGGATTAGCACAAATGTTTCTACATAGGTCAACTGTGAATGTGCTTTCTGAAGACAACAGGTGTTAATTATACAATTATACAAAATGTATAACAGCAAGTTGTTCCAGACTCAGGGACTAGGGACTAACTACATGAAAACCTCATATAACTTTGATCATCTTCTGTGAATCATCATCATGCCCTGCCGCACGGCGTTGGCGATCATGGCCTTCCATACAAATCTATCTCTTGTCGTTGCGAGTACATCTCCCACCCTCTCTGTCCTCTAATATTTTCTCCCTGGGTCTTCCTGGTGTTCTTTTTCCCTCCAGCTTTCCTGTTCTGATTGGGTCCTGTAATTTCTCCTGCCTCATGAACTGTCATGTCATCGTTGCTAGTCTTTTCCTAATCATCTACGTAAATGCTCTGTTTGTGTCTGCTTCCTTCAAGACCGTCTCGTTTGTTTACTTTGCTGTCCATGGAACCCTTAACATTCTTCTTAGAAAGTACATTTCAGCTGCCTCAATTTTGTTCTGACTTTGCATGTTGACTGTCCACGATTCACGTCCATACAACAGTATCGGTTCTATATAACACCGAAGAACTGTCTTCCTGATGTTAATTGATGGGCATTTGTTGGTAAGAACGCTTGTCATTTTCTTGAATGCTGATTTAGCTTGTCCAATTCTGCTGGCTATTTCTGATGTGCATCTGCTGTCTGGTGTGATGACCATTCCCAGATATCTAAACTTATCAACCTGTCTCAATGTTCTGCTATTTGCTGTTACTTTGTATAAGGGGATTTCTTATTTGTTTGTTTGTTTGTTGTTGTTGTTGTTGTTGCTGTTTTACTGATTGTTAGCGAATACGTGGAATAAAGTTGTCACATCCTGAGTGATATGGGTGCCATGGCCGGTATTAACAGATTCTTTCTCCACAGCCATTTGGGGCCAAAGACAGATGGTAATGTGACAGAGCGGTAAATTTGTATTCGATTCTGGCTAGAAATTGGATGCCAGTGGAGGGAGGACAGAACGGGAGTGATGTGATCTAACTTGCATGATTTGAGAAGTTTAACAGCAGAGTGCATCACACAGAATAACACAACACAACATTGGTGCTGCGTTAACATCGGGTACAACTTCATAAGACTTTGGAGATTGTTCAGGAGGAATTCATTGCGCTCAGATGCGTTAACGTAGGGTACAACTTCATAAGAGTTTGGAGATTGTTCAGGAGGAATTCACTGCGCTCAGACGCGTTAAAGTAGGGTACAACTTCAAAAGAGTTTGGAGATTGTTCAGGAGGAATTCACTGCGCTCAGATAGATCCATTTGAGCTCCACGCCAATCAGCATGCAAGCAATTATCTGGTGCTTGCGCAAACTCCTATGTGCTGGGAAGGTCTTGAACTGAGGAGTGGAAAGGAGGGTGGAATAAAGACTTCTGAAACACAAAGATGACACCACCAGAATCATGGGAACATTAAGATGGGCAGCTAATGGGACAACACTTAATGT
>CM060305.1:65463163-65470663 GCA_030674185.1 Monoplex corrugatus
TTCAGTGGAAGAAGAGGGCTAAAATCACCGCTCGGAACGGAAGAGAAAGGTACACGTAGCCTACACACACACACGCATACATACACGCACATGCACACGCACACGTACATACACACACATGGCAAAGCAGCAGGGAAGTTTCAGTCTTCTCCTAATTTTTGTATTTGGTGTTTGTTTGTTTGTTTGTTTGTGATCTTACACCTACGCTTGACAAAGGCCAGTTGGCCGAAAATTTGCACCTCTTGTCTGGTTGTATTAAATACGCGTTCTGATTCTATTTTCATGTTTTTCTGGTTCGTGGATACAGACTTGAAACTGAATCAAATCAAGCAAGCAGAGATCACTATGAGTCAATATTCCAGGAGTGGACTCAGGATCTGATGTCTTGAGTTCAAAACCATCCCGAAACAGTATAAAAGAAAGAAAGAAAGAACAAAAAAGAAAGAAAAAAGAAAGAAACAAAGAAAGAAAACCTGCCTATTTGCTGCCACCAATTTCAATGTTTCAATTATTGTCAGTTTAGTGTTTCAAAGTCTCTTTGCACCCGACCCCATTGATCATCATCATCATCATCATCATCATCAACATCATCATCATCATCATCATCATCATCATCATCATGTGCCCTTCTGCATGGCGTTGGCGATCATGGCCCTCCGTGTGTATCTATCCCTTGTTGCCGCAAGCATATCTTCCACCCTTTCTGTCCTCAGCCACCTGCAAGTCCGTTCAATATTTTCTCCCTGGGTCTACCTGGTGTTAATCTTTCCCTCCAGCTTTCCGAGATTGACACCCCGTTCCCATTTCAAAATCTTGCCAGCGCATTGGATTTTGTACAGGGAGTCTGTCAGATAACTGCTGACAGATTTGGGTGGAGTGCATATGGTATTGTCCGAGTACAATGAATCCCTATTAAACAAAATCCAAACAAACAATGATCCACGCTTAGAGTCTCAATCACAGGAGCAATTCGTGGTGGTAATGTTTTGCGTTGATTTATTTGGTTGGTTTCCCCCGTGGGAATGCCGGGGACTCGTCCAATATGTGACCCGTTTTAACAAAATAAGTCCTAAGGTGAAAATAACAGATTTTAGGATATTATGATTTTCAAAATGGCCAGATTATTAACTTTCTTTTCATGTGAAATTTATTATTCTACTCCTAAAAATAAGGAAGTTATGGATGTTTGAAGTGTGTAACATAGCAAACAGCCATTTTGAGAAAATCAAGTTTTAAAATTTTCACCACTTCAGTGAAGTTTTACCTTAGCTATAGGTATTTGTACTTCACCCATCTTTACCAAATTTTGTACCATGGTAAAACACATCATGCCACAATAGCACACAAAAATTGGTGCGAAAATCTACTGTGATTGTCTTGTTATTTAAGCTTATCTCTCTCTTTTTCTGACACAAAAAGCATGCCGTTATCTGGTTAAAACGCATTTTAAATACATTTTCCGATTGAATTATAAAGTACTGAGTGCATGTACATGTAATTCAAAGATTAACTATTCCATTTTTGACGAAAAGTAACAATTGACAAAATCGACCCCATCACACCTTTTCCGGGCCTCTACGCTTTTCGCTGCCTGCGAGTTAGGACTCATTTTGTGCAAACGGGTCACATATAAGTTGTATCTCCACGTTCTGGAAATTCTGTGCTAGAAATTTCCTCTTTTCTATCACTTTCTTTGTTTCTGCCTTGTTCCTTTATGCTTTCTGTCATTTCTTCCTGCTATTTTCTGCCCTGTTGATACATTCACCTGTATGTGTTCGATAAAGTCTTACAAACTTTCCGTTAAAATTGATAATTGGGTACATGTGTTTAATACATTTTTGGCTGTAGGGAAATGAGATATGCGGAAGCAATTTTAGGCAACTTAGGCCCGTTTTAATATATGTTTTAGTGTCCTTAGTTATGTTTGAATTCATATTCAGGTATGTTTTTTAAATCCCCTGTGCGATAAATTGGTCAGCGCCATGGGCATTTCCTTAGATTATGTGCGCAAATGCACAGATAGGTGTACTTAGTTTTCTTTTCCTCCCCCCCCCCCCCCCCTCCCTGTTGAAGTATTGTGTACGTTTTGAAACGGTTTTAGCCCTGGTGTGGCTGTACGCAGGGCTTTAAACAAAAATAATAGTAACAATAACAAGCTGGTTGGTTGGCTGGTTGGTTGGCTGGTTGGTTGGCTGGTTGGTTGGCTGGTTGGTTGCTTTGTCATAACGGATCCACTATATGAAATTCCTGCTGCTCTCTCCTGCAGCTCGTTGCCACAGTACAGCGCCACTTTTTTGTGAATGCATGTATTTTTCTTTGCCATTAAAATGGAATTTTGCCCGAGACGATTCTTTTCTTAATAACAATAATAACAATAATAATAATGGTGATGATAATGATGATATAGTGGCAAAAACTTTAATGGTAATACAAATAATGATAATAATGATAACAACAACAACGATACTACTAGTATCACTACTACTACTACTACTACTACTACTACTACTACTACTACTACTACTACTACTACTTCTAATTATAATAATAATGTAATAACAAAACAACAAAAATAATTTACTGTTTTATTATTATTATTATTATCATTATTGTTATCATCATTAATGTTGTTGTTGTTCTTGCTGCTGTTGTTTGTGCTGTCATTGTCAATATTACTATTATCATTATTACTGTTATTACCACTATGAATTATAATGATAATAATGTTGATCATGATTACTTTCACAGCGCTTCGTCTCGCAAAAGACTTAAGCTTTTCACAAAAGCATGACTAACACAGCCAGAACTAAAGAAAACACTGACAGTCTCTGCCAGTGGGACGAAAACATATAAATTGTAATGATACAAGATGAAAGATGCGGTTAAGATCAATTTTAATCGAAGGTCCGCTTTGAGCAATTACAATGTTAAAGAAGCAGTTAAGATCAATTAAAATCAAATGTCCACTTTGCATATGAATTAGTTTATTTTGTTTTGTTTTTAAAAAAAATCTTATTTAATCATACACGTACTTACATAAACAATTACGCACACACAGACATACGCATACACACTGACAAACACTCACACAAAGACACACACAATTACGCACACACAGACACACGCGCACACACTGAAACACACACAAAGACACATACAAAGATACACACACACACACACACACACACACACACACACACACACACACACACACACACACACACACACACACACACACACCCCTGCCCACACGAACACACACCCATTCATTCACATACACACAAATGATTACATATTATGATCGAAAAAGACGAGTCTTTACAACAGATCTGAAGGAAGTCCTTAACCCTTTGACTCCCGCACTCTATCAGCATCCTGCATTGTTAACCATGTAGTAAAGCAAGAACTCAACCCGCTGACTCTGGAAGTTGGTGGATAGGGTGAGGGAGTCAAATGGCAAAATTTTTGCAGTTGGTGGATAGGATGCGGGAGTCAAAAGGTTAACCTTTCGACTCCTGAACTTTTTCTATCAACATCCTGCATTGTCAACCATGCTAGTAAAGCAAAAACTTAACCCTTTAACTTCCTCATCCTACCCATCAGTTTCCTGCAGGAAGCTGGTGGATAGGATGAGGAAGTCAAACGATGAAGGTTTTGCAGTTGGTGGACAGGGTGCGAGAGTCAAACGATAGAGCTGAATATTCAGTCTAATGTGGACATCGAGTTCGTTTCATACTGCTGGACCTTGATCAGCGAAATTTTCCTGGATTTTTGTGCGCTGAGTGCTACACACTGGTACATCGGTTGATCGCCTAATCTGAAAGACTAGCACTCTGACCATCACTCAAGATTTAATGAAAGGTGATCTGAGTTCGAACCACGGATTGGACAGTTTCTGTTTCAGTTTCAGTTTCTCAAGATGACGTCTCCGCGTTCGAAGTGAATTCCATAGGCGCGAACTTCACAGGTGCCATGTGATGGATAAGATCCAGAATGATCATGGCACAAGCCTTAAGCCTGCACATAAATCCATGAGCTGCTTAGGTCCTGAGGTCCTACCTAGCCTATGGGTTTGTATCTCATACTACACTAGGGACTATTCTAAATAACCCCCTCCTCCCTTCCTCCACTAAGTATAAACTGGGGGTCTGGGTGGTAGTCTTTTGGATGAAAACGACAGACTGAGGTCTCTTGTGTGGTCTGCAAACGTTAAACATTCCAAGGCAATGAAAGGACTGGCACAATTCTATACACAGACCCACTCTCATAGGTATACAAAACATTTGCAGAAAAAAGGAAAAGAAAAGAATACGATGATGCGCTCTCCTCCAGTAAGAGTAACCTGGTATTCGCAAGGTAACATCCATCGTGGCCAAAACAGATAGATATGTATGATAAATACAATCAAATGAACAAACAAACAAACAAACAAACAAACAAAAAACAGCAACAACAAATGATATGTGCCACAAGCACACGCTTAATTAACGCTGAGAGCTGGCGAGGTTTTGGAGGTTATGTCTTACGTTAAATGATTAATGCATGATTTTCGTCATTCCTGTATTTACCTTTCGGTAGAGCCATATTTGTATGTAAAAAAGTGAATATGAGAAAAACAACAACAACAACAACAACACACACACACACGCACACACACACACACACACACACACACACACACACGCACACACACACACACACATATGCAAGCACACAGACACAAACACATACGCACACACACGCACACACACACACACACACACACAAACACACACACACACATACACACACACACTCACAAAGAGAGAGAGAGATCAAAAACAAGAATATAATCTATCTTCCTGGGTACGTGATAAGTAAAACGTAGCTTTAACCTAGCCCTTGCCTAAAAATGGTCTGCATTACACATGAATGAATGATGTCAATATTTCAAGAATACAAAAATACAAAAAAAACAGGATGTCAGTAACATGAAAATTCAAGGAAGCATTTGGTAAGTTTATGTTTTGCTTATATAATAGAAAAGTAAATGGGTCACAGAGAGAGAGAAAGAAAGGGACAGACAGACAGACACACAGAGAGGTAGACACAAAGAAAAAGAGAGGAGAGGGAGGACAGGAAGAGACAGGTGGAAGAAAGAAAGAGAACGAGAGAGAGAGAGAGAGTTGACAATTACATAATTCAATCTCTTTTAAAGCATTTGGCCCAAACACAACGAAGGATTGACCGGAAAATAACAATAACATTGAAAATTGCAAACATAGGTTACAGACACGTTAACCACGACATAACAAGTCATACAACAATACATGTGCACAAAATCAAACAATAATCAGAGAGAGAGAGAGAGAGAGAGAGAGAAGAGAGAGAGAGAGAGAGAGAGAGAGAGAGAGAGAGAGAGAGGTTGGCTCAAAGATTGAACTAGTTGAAACCGTATGGTCTCTGGTCTTCACAACAGGTTGAATATTGGCTTGTACACCCAAGTAAAGAAACAAATATTTCATTATATTGCAATATAGTTTAAAAGTAAGTAACAATTAAACGCTGAACCAGAAATAAACGAAAGCAGAATGAGAACGCGTATTTGATTAACTAAACAACACAGGCGCAAGTTTTCACCCAACTAGTCTTTGTCAACGTAAACAAAATTACAACAACAAAAAACTAATACAAAAAAAAAAAAAAAAAATTCAGGGAAAACTTTAAACAGCAATAAAATTTCCTTGCATGTTTCGTTGAGCATCATTATATTATAAGGGCTGTAACTGCAAACGATCTCTTGTTTTTTCAAACTTTTTCTTGGGCTCAATCATTTTTAAGCTATCAACACGTTAAGTCGAAAGGCCTTTGAGCTGTCTTTGGACTTTGCCGGGAATGAATTGACACCAATCATCTGGCGTCGGACAGCATAAAACAAAACACTTTTCGTTTTTAGTAGAACATCTACATAAGACAGAACAGAGGAGAGAGAGAGAGAGAGAGAGAGAGAGAGAGAGAGAGAGAGAGAGAGAGAGAGAGAGAGAGAGAGTAACGATTATCCGTTTTCCAATGGACTATAATCACTACATAATTATATCAAAACAAATGTGGCTCATTTTTAAGTTCAAAATAAAGTCAAACCTGTAACATTCAGCAAACAAGCGTCTACGTTTTATAAGTTACCGCTGATTTTGGTTTCTAAATCGAATTCTGCAAGTAACAGTTTCTCTTGAAACCAGATGCGGATAAAGTGATGACAATGGTTTTGCATACCTTACAAAGAAGGCGTAGACTCTGTGGAGGGGATGAGAGCAGGCCTGGCGCTAAGCGATGTTCTGACGGCTGCCAAGTTGATTATGAAGACTGAAGACTTGATGGTCCAAGCTGGAGAGAGCAGAACGATCTTTATTGTTTTTTTGTTTTTGTCTTTTTTTTTTTTTTTATCACTGTCGTCTTGTGTTCAAGTTGTGTTTTTGTATTTTTCTGTTGTCAGTTAATTACTTTCTAGCTCCTAGTACTTCTCATCAGCGTATTTTCAATAATTGCCCACTTTTTCTGAACCGCGCATCAGCTTGAAACTCTGCATTCGTTCACTTTCTTTCTTGGACAATCACGTTCTGACTGCTCCGCTCTGGTCCTCACCTCCTGAAAGAAAGAGGCAAACTCCGAACGGGCAGTGGTTTACAATCAAGCACCTCCGGCTTTTTCCGTGACAGCCTCGGCTCTTTCCGTCGGCTGACACGTCAGGCGAAAAAGAATCTCGGCGGACTAATTTGAATACAGTGGGCGACGAGGGGTTAGCACTATGCTCTCTTGGATGGCGGGGAGTTTTCCATACAAGAGTGAGTGGGGAGGAGGAAAACAATGGAACACTCCAAAAGGCTAATAATGGCACATTGACTGACCGTCTGTGTAATGCGAGACAGTAAAGTAGATCTACCATTAATGGACTGACCAGAAGGGAAATGGCCAAAAAAAACCAGTAGGGGTGAATATCTAAGCCAATCGCTGAATATCAAAGGTCTCTTCGCTTAGGCGGGTCTGTTTGCGCGGAGGCTGATTTGTCCGCACTTGCAAATATTGCTCGCGCCAAAATATTCACGCGCACGCTCGGGCAACTTGTCAAAGCGCGCTGAACGGCACTTGTTGGTCAGCCGAGCGACGCCGTAGCGAGACGGGCGAGTGAGGAATCATTCAGATGGCGGCCATTAGCGCGCCATAGGGCCCTTCCATTATCGAGTCCCTTCGCTACGTTGAAATATATACCATCCTTCATAAGTCAGTATATCAAAAACACATTCAGGCGTGTTTGTGATGGTGTTATGACATCATTTATGCTCCATAGGTGGCGTTCATTCGTCACTTGATGAGATCGTTCAAAACAACCTAATAGCCTGGATTGTGAAATACCACGAAACCCGTGAGAAGGTGCCGTGATGCCATTTCGCCAATGCCATCAAAATCTAAAGATTGTCATTTTCATGAGAAAAAAAAAAGTTTGGAGTTTGTTCAAGAAGGTTT
>CM060305.1:65475663-65483163 GCA_030674185.1 Monoplex corrugatus
TCGTTGACAATAAAAACGGATATCTCTGATAAGGTTGAATTAATAATAAACCGATTGTATTAATAACCGAATTGTTTGATTATGTCAATAGTCGGTCACACAAAGAGTTACTAAATCGTAGTAATAATAGGCCAACTCTAGTATGAATTGCTTAATCATATTAATAAAAGGATAATAATTACTTAATCATATCAATAAGAATTACTTCATTATACTAATAATACGAACTCCAAGCGAAGGTGACTGCCTACGTTAAAAAAAATAGGAAACAGAAACACACAAAAACAGGATACGAACGCGTATTTGACTTTGATATGTAAATACAGGCGCCTGTCTTTTTTTTGTTTTGTTTTTTTGTTAGTTTAACCCGTTCCCTCCCGCACTCTGTCCACCAGCATACAGCATTGTCGTGCATGCCAGAAAAACAAAAATTCCTGCACGAAGCTGATGGATAGGGTGAGGGAGTCAAAGGGTTTAACACGCATTATTATTCTGCATTGATGACAGGCCAGCTGGAAGAAGTAGAGTTATCCTCGTATAAATTCACCTCTTCTTCCAATTTACAGCCTGGTGTTTGTGCGAGAAGGGTTCATTGCACTCTGGCAATTCCATATGCGTTCCACTCAAATCTACCAGCAGTGAGTGGACTCTCTGAGCTATGTGCAAAATCCTAGTTGGTTTGGTTGGTTTGGTTTGGTTCAGTTTTTACGTCGACACCCACCTCAGGCGATATGGCCGATAGGGATAACTATCCACGGGAAGTGGGGGAAGGGGGACTTATCTAATCCTATACTAACTCCACCAGAACAACAATGATGTTAAGATAGGACAGTGAGATGGCCAGTTTTAATATAGTGCACCCCGGGACTCGAACCCACAACCATTAGCATGTGAATCCGACGCTCAAACCAACTGACCTACTGGGGCCCGCATGCAAAATCCTAGGCGCTGGCAAGGTAAGTCTTGAAATAGGGAAGGAGGGGGGGGGAGGGATCCATGAAAACACAAAGCTGACACCACAACAGTGATGTAAACACAAAGACGGGCAGCGAACAGGTCTGTTTTTAAGATTGTGTGCTAGGGATTAAACTCGTGGTATTAGATCTTTAGTCCACGGCTCTATTGAAAGAACCAACCGACAGCACAGTACTCCCTTTCTCCAGCTACGCCTAATTATTCGCATCTCGTGAGTACGAAGGAACGGGCGTGCATAACCAACGAAACAAGACTGTTCTAATCGGTCTCAGATATAAAAAGTTCTAATCAGCTTTTATAGATCCGGGCGGGGCAGACAGTGTGGGTAAATTGAACTGAAAAACATATCATGATGAAGAGCCATCAACGCTGAATAGCCCATGGAGGTCGGGCTTACTGATCGTCAGTTTATGACAGCGACAGAGACATTGTGTGTGTGATTTATGTTACGCACATGACTGATTAGTACAGAGCTTGCAGGGCACAAAAGTTCAGATTCTCTTCTGGGGAGGATATTAACCACAATGGAATTACAAGAGGCAACTCAACTTCTTCTTCTTCTTCTTCTTTCTTCTTCTTCTTCTTCTTCTTCTTCTTCTTCTTTCTTCTTCTTCTTCTTCTTCTTCTTCTTCTTCTTCTTCTTCTTCTTGCTTCCCCTTCTCTGCTCATCTTTTCGAAAGTTTTTAAGTAGGTTTTAGTTTTTGAAAACCGAAGTTGAGAACACACGCAAGCTTGGATTATTAGTTATTTTATATGGTTATTTGGGTTTTGTTCCCTGCCCCTATGGTCTTGAGTGTATGTGTGCGTATGTGTGTGAGAGAGAGAGAGAGAGAGAGAGAGAGAGAGAGAAGGAGGGAGAGAAAGAGAGAGACAGAGACAGAGAGAGAAACAGACAGACAGGCAGACAGAAACACAGAGACAGAGAGAGAGGGAGGGGGAGAGAGAGAGAAACAGACAGAGATAGAGAGAGACAGAGAAAGAAAGAGTGAAAGAGAGAAAGAAAGAGAGAGAGGGAGACAGAGAGACAGACAGACAGACAGACAGAGACAGAGAAAGAGAAACAGAGATAGACAGACAGACAGACAGACAGACAGAGAAAGAGAGAGAGAGTAGAGAGCAGTAGTAGTATTGTTATTGTGTGAATACATGTGTACGTGATACGTGACAGATCTGGGTATAACGACCGTAGCTCATTGTAACAATATCCCTAAATTACCTGTTCTTCATTTCTTACCGTCTGGTCAGGATTTAAGTCTGCTTTGGTCAGTAATCCTCTTGAACTGTGTCCGTATGCTATTTTCTGCTCTCGACTTCCAATCTGCCCGCATGACCTTGCACGAGTACGAATCATGTCTGTGGAACTTCGTATGTAAGCTACGTGCGGCTTCTTGTCTATTCAGCTGTGAATGTGTACCTGACTTTTTTTTTTTCAAAGTCCGCAAAAGGAAAAGAAGCGAGGAAGAGAAGACTGGCAATCGCCCTTATCGTACTGTCCCCGAGAAATGTTGAGGTCTGTACCAACCTCACTGCCTTACGGCCACTGAGTTGAAAGACAGTCTTTACCGGTTTTTTTACGATTTTTCTACGTTATCAGTATTATGATATGTAACCCTTTTTCGTCCATCAGCTATAATGGAGGATCTGTTGATAATGCGTTGAGTAACATAGCTCATCATCACCAAGTGCCCTGTCGCATGACGTTGGCGATCGTGGCCCTCCATATGTATCTATTCTTTGTTGCCGCAAGCTCATCTTCCACCCTCTCTGTCCTCAGTCACCCTGCAAGTCCGTTCAATAATTTCTCCCTGGGTCTACCTGGTGCTCTCATTCCCTCCAGCTTTCCCGTTGTGATCAAGTGCTCCAATTCACCTTTCCTCATAAAATGGTCTATAAAATGTTGCCTGTCTTTTCCTAATCTTCCTTATGAATGATCTTGTGTTTGTCTCCATCAAAACAGTAACATAGCTAGCTAGATCATTTTCCCTTTGACTCCCTCAACCTACCCGCTAGCATCCTGCTTTGTCAACCAGGAGAGCAAAGCAAAAAAGAAACTCTTTGATTCCCTCACCTTATCCACCAGGTTCCTGCGGGAAGCTGATGGATAGGGTTAGGGGGTCAAAGGGTTAAAGTTTTGCTGGTAGTGGATAGGGTGCGGGAGTCAAAAGGTTAATTTTATGGAGAAAAACTGGAAATAACACTCTATGAACGATGACATCTTTCACGGTGGTACAAATATCGCGACTTCAACTTCAGCCACACCTGTGATCTAAATCTTGAAAAAGATCCATCCATAATTCAGTGCTCTGGTTGAGGTTTAAGCGTTGAGGAAGCTCTTTCAACCCTTTTAAGGCCTCTCCATAATCTCTCTCTCTCTCTCTCTCTCTCTCTCTCTCTCTCTCTCAATATATATATATATATATATATATAATAATATATATATATATATATATATATATATATATATATATATATATATATATATAATATATGCACCAGCTTCCTGCAGGAAGCTGGGGGATAGAGTGACAGACTCAAAGAGTTCAGTTTTTGCTTTGCTGGCATGGTTGACAATGCAGGTTGCTGGTGGACAGGGAGCGAGAGTCAAAGGGTTAAGCTTAAGCTCGTCTGGAGTGACAACCAGCCTATGTGTATCGGAGTCGACATGTTATTAATTGTGGCATCATCATCAGCAGTAGCAGCAGCATGTGCCCTGCCGCATGGCGTTGACAATCATGGCCCGCCATACGAATATACGAATATTCGTTGTCGCTGCAGGTACATCTCCCACCCTCTCTGTCCTCAACCATCCTGCAAGTCTGTCCAATATTTTCTCCCTGGGTCTACCTGGTGCTCTTTTTCCCGCCAGCTTTCCGGTTGTGACCAGGTGCTCTAATTTCTCTTTCCTCATAAAATGTCCTGTAAAATAGTAGCATCTGTTTCAGTTTCAGTTTCTCAAGACGACGTCTCCGCGCTCCGAACGAATTCCGTATGCACTAACGTCACAGGTGTTACGTGATGTTGATCATGGCACAAGCCTTAAGCCTGCACATAAACCCATGAGCTAGCCAGATCCTGGTGGCATCAGTGTGGCGAAATGATTGCAACTTTAGGTTTAGCTACACTTCTGATCCAAATCTGGTTAAGGCCTATCCATAATCTCTCTCTCTCTCTCTCTCTCTCTCTCTCTCTCTCTCTCTCTCTCAATATATATATATATATATATATACATATATATATATATATATATAATATACACATATATATTCACTCCTCTCTCTCTCTTCTCTGTCCCTCTCTCTCTCTACTCTCTCTCTCTCTACTCTCTCTCCCTTCCATCCTCCCCTGCCTCTCTCCCTCCCTCTCCACCCCCACTTCCGACCCCCATTACATTACTCTACCTTTGCTGTCAGTCATCAGTATACCATATGCGACAGCTTTTACCTCTGCCTGACTTCATCAATTATTGTGTCCGCAGTGCTTTTGCCTAATGACCCGTCCGTCCGTTAGCATTTTTTTTTTATTATTTTTTTTTTTATTTTACCGACGGCGTGAAGTAAGCCTTCCAAAGGCAAAGTTGTTAAGCGTGTTAATTATGGATGTTTTTTTCCACTGTGGTAAGCAGAACGGCAAGAACCATGGCAGTGATTATATCCGTTTCTCGCCTACCCGGGTACCCACCTACACACCACTCACTGCCTCTGCTGCCGCTTTTTGCCTGGTTGTATTCCCGTCAAGGGAGATAATGATATTCCTTCCATCTATACTACGTCTTAGACGATTATTGTTATTATTATTGTTATTGCTTGCTATTATTTAGTAGTAGTAGTAGTAATAGTAGTAGTAGTAGTAGTAAGTAGTTGCAGTAGTAGTAGTAGTATGGTTGTTGTAGTTGCTGTTGTCATTAAACTTTCTGTAGTTGATGTTGTTGTTAATGATGATGATGATGAAAATAACAACAATACTACGACTACTACTACAACTACTACTACTACTACTACTACTACTACTACTACTACTACTACTACTACTACTACTACTACTAAGAAGAAGAAGAAGAAGAAGAAGAATGTTGATGATGATGATAAAAATTACAATAATAATAATAGTAATAATTCCATTTACATAGCGTAAGCGCTCCCTGTCAGTCAATACTCGTTGCATCTTACACACACACACACACACACACACACACACACACACACACACACACACACACACAACACACACACACACACACACACACACACACACACACACACACACACACACACACACACAAAATGGCAAATTAACAAATGAGACGATGTCCAAAGGAAATACAAAAGTTCAAAATACTTAATCCTTTATCCTCTGGTGGATAGGGTGAAGGAGCCAAAAGAGATGAGTTTTTGCAGTTGGTGGATAGGGTGCGGGAGTCAAAGGGATAAATCTAGGTCTCTGAATATAAATCCATCTTGTTTCCAGCTACAGCGAAGTATGGTGACGAGCAAAACTGGCAAAGTGTGCGAAACTGATTTTATACCAACCTTCGTTTCTTAACTCAGCGCTAGCCTCTCGCAATATTCAAAATTTCACTTGATTGCACCGTTTAATTAAACTTTGTAGTGGGTTCAAACCGTCTTGATTATGTCCCTGGGGTCTGCCTACTTGATGGGCCCTAAGTGGTGATTGTACAAATTCCGATAATGACGATACTCTCATGCATCTACATTCGAATGAGAACACGTTGCTAATTACTACTAAATCTAAGAGTGAGGAAAGCATTCTGTGTGATACGAGTCCCCTGCATCATTTTCTTTTTGTTTTGTTTTATCCAGCAGGTGGGGATACTATTTATACTGAAAGAGCCCCCTGCATCCCCACGGGGGAAAGTGCGTCCTTGTAACATGTTGTAGATGGATGTTATTGAGAGTATGTGCGTGATGTTAACAGGCAAAAACATCAAATATGTTACATGTATAATTCATTTATTTTTGTAGTGTAGATTGTTAAGTTCCTAAAGCACAATCAGACACACTATAAATTACATTATTATTATTGTTATTATTATTATTATTAAATTCACACTAACAGACAGTGCCCTAAGCATATGAAAATGAAGAATACATGGATGCTTCATTTGTTCATATCGCTATTTCCTTTTTAGTTCTTTATTTTGAAGAGATGCCAGAAAAGGATACCCATCAATAAAACCAAACATCCATACATCCAGTACTACCATCATTACTCCTCAATAATTACAATTCCTGTAGATGTAAATTTTACTCTTTTATTTTATCTATCATCCTAATCTCCTAGATATCAACTCTAAATAAGAACAAATGTAATAAAACGCACACTGTTGGGTAACCTACTAAAAACATTTGAGCGTGTATGAATACACGTACATTAGGTCGTCATCATCGTCATCATGTGCCCTCCATACGAATCTGTCTTTTGTCGCTGTAAGTACATCTCCAACCCTCTCTGTCTTCATCCACTCCGCAAGTCCATAGACTATTTTCTCTCTGGGTCTACCTGATGTTCTTTTCCCCTGCAGCTTTCCCGTTGTGACTAGGTGCTCTATTTTCTCTTACCTCATACAATGCCCAATAAATGTTGCTTCTCTTTTCATCTTTTTCATTAATTCTCTTTTTGTGTCTGCCTCCTTCAAGCTGTCTTGTTTGTTTTTTTTGCTGCCCATGGAACTCTTAACATTCTTCATAGAAACCACGTTTCAGTTGCCTCAATCTTGTTCTGGCTTTGGGTGTTGACTGTCCATGCCTCACAACCGTACAAAAGTATCAGTTCTATATAACACCGAAGAACTCTCTTCCTGATGTTAACTGATAGGCATCTGTTGGTAAGAACGCTTTTTATTTTCTTGAACGCTGATTTAGCTTGGTCGATTCTGCTGGCTATTTCTATTGTACATCTGCCGTCAGGTGAGATGACTGTTCCCAAATATTTAAACGTATCAATGTAGTGCCATTTGCTGTTATTTTGTATGAGGGGATTTCTTGTTTTTTTGTTTTTGTTTTTTGTTTTTATTGATTACCATGACTTCAGTCTTCTTGCTATTTAGCTCCAGTTCTTTATTTCTACTATTTATTTCTATTATATTCACAACATTTTGTAGGTTTTTTTTTTTTAATTTCTGCAATAAAAACGGTATCATCTGTATAACAAAGATAGCTTATCATTTTTCCTCCAAACTTTATCCCAGGGTATTCTTTTAGGTTTCTCATGATGGTTTCACTGTAAAATGAAAACAGATCCGGTGGCAGAACATATCTCTGTCTACGCCCTCTTTTGTTATTTTGGAAAGAGCTTATACGGTATCATTTTCTACTCTCATTGCTGTAGTTTATTCCCAATACATATTCCTTATTATTCTTACATCCTTTACATCAACACTGAGCCTTTCTAATTGGTTGATCTATTATTCGTGTCTTACCCGATCAAAAGCCTTGGTGCAATCAACAAAGCACAAATATAAATCCGTATTCAACTCCGTTAAATCTTTCTATTAGAAATTCTTAAGAT
>CM060305.1:65488163-65525663 GCA_030674185.1 Monoplex corrugatus
TTGTGATAAAACCCTTTAAAACTCTAAGCTTGGACACTGACCAAATTTTTACCCTTACAGCAGTGACTACTATTCACATATAGCGAAACTCCTTTTGAAACAAATCCCTGAATTGTCTATCTACATTTCAAGTGTACATATATTGGTTACAGGTTACCATTACTGTTATTCTTGTCTAAAGCCCAGCCGACTGCGTAGAGCCATATCAGGGCTATAACGGTTTCAAAACATGCACAATACTTCAACAGGAATAGGTTATCAAACAACTACCAATCAAAACAAAACAAAAATCAATCAATACATTCACAAAAAAGGAACATAAAACAACAAATAAATGAACACATAAATATCCTTTGAATAACTAAATCAGCACTATAATTCAAACCAAAGTTAACCCTTTGACTCCCACACCTTGTCCACCAGCATCCTGCATTGTCAACCACACTAGCAAATCAAAAACTTAACCTTTTCATTTCCTAACCCTGTCCTGCAGGAAGCTGGTGGATAGGGTGAGGGAATCAAAGAATCAAAGGGTTAAGTTTTTGCCATTGGTGGAAACGTGCGGGAGTTAAAGGATTAAGCAATAAACAAATGCCCAAACAGATATATCAAACGTAATCCTGATACAATATTGACAAAACGACGAGTCAATCTGGGCAAACAGTTTTAACCACATTCACAGCATACCACTTCCCACCAACAGCCGTCAACATCCATCGTCTCTGGTATGTTACTGGCATGACAAAAGCAGGACCAACATGTCAGATGCACCACAACAAGTGGACTAGCCACAACACAGCGTCGTTGAACAGTCATTCCTGAGGCGGCACAAAAGGCAGGAAATGATTGAGTTTGTTGATGGTCCATGAGTCCTCCACCCCTTTTGTGAACTCTCGGATGAACCTGAACAAAGGAACATCATTGCTTCAATCGGTGCCTTACAGTTCTTTTGACAGAGCCGTGGATTCGGACGATATGTTTCAAGTTCAATCCCACAACATAGTTTGGATTTGGAGTTTGTTCAAGAGGGATTCATCACACTCAGATGATTCCATATGCGCTCCACCTAAATCTGTCTGCAATTACCTGGCCCACTCCCTAAAACCCTGCACAAAACCCTATGCGCTGGTAAGGTACTGAACTGGGGAGCGGAAAAGGGGAGGTGGGAGAGAAGGCCTATGAAACACTAAGCTGACACCACAAGAATGATGGAAACATTAAGATGGGCAGCAAACAGACCCGTTTTTAATGTTGCGGGCTGGGACTGAATTCAAGATATCAGATCCGGAGTCCGTGGCTCTATCAAAACATAAGAACTGGCCTGTTTGTTGCACTTAACTTTATGCTCAATCATTCTACTGGTGTCAGATTACTGTTTCTCTGCTGCCCCTCCTCCGCATTTCAAAACCTTGCCAGTGCATAGTGCTCTGTGCAGGTTCAAGGACTCCATCAGACAACTGCTGGCAGATTTGGGAGAACAATGAATCCTTCTTGAACACACTCCAAACTCCTAAACAATATCACAGTGAGCAGATGATGCCACATGCGCTTTGCAACAAATAACGTGCCGAAGTATCATGTCAACTTCATCATCCGAAGTCCATCGTAAGACTTTCAATGCCAGAGATACAGATCGTCAAAAGTCCACCTTAAGACTTCCAATGCCAGGCACAGAAGTCCACTTTCAGTTTCAGTTTTCTCAACACCAGTAAAACACTAAGCTAAAACCACCAGAATAATTTCAGCATTAGGATGGTTTATGAATATGTCAGCTTTAATGATGCAGAATGGGATCAAACTTGAGACATCAGATCTTGAGTTCACAGCTAACACAGCAAACCAGTGTGCACTTGGCTCCAAAGTATATATATAAACATGAATATCAATCTACGCTACATCATGCATTCACTTACATTAACACTTTATAAATGCTTAAAAAAATGGTCAGGTCATAAAACGTGTGAAAACTATGATGAAAAACTAAAAGTATCTGCAGCCTGCAGACATTTGAATTTAACTCAGCCTCTAAACTTCCACTAGTGTTTCTGTCATGAGACCAAGTACTTACAGCATTCTCTTGCTTTGTTTCATTCTGCTAGTGAGAAACTAACAAATCTCTCTCTCTCTCTGTGTATTAGATAGATAGATAAATAGATAGATAGATAGATAGATAGATAGATAGATAGATAGATAGATAGACAGATAGATAGATAGATAGATAGATAGATAGATAGATAGATAGATAGATAGATAGATAATCTACATATCTACACATCTATATATATCTGATTCTATATATCTATGTCTACATCTATACTGTATACATACAATATACATATTTTTTAACTATGCTGGTTGTACTTTACCTGTAGTTACAGACAAAAAAGTTGTCAGGGTTTTCACTCATGTGACCGTAGAGGTCTGAGATGCTGCTGGCTGGGTTGTCCTCCAGATTATGGTACCCGTGTAGAACTACAGTGATCTCCACAAAGCGCTGATCTGCACACCATAAAACACTCCACCACTCTGACTGCTGACAGAGAAATGAAGGCAGCTGTGCCACCAGTCTAAAAGAAGAGCCAGAATGAAAGGAATAGGATCAGTGCCAATAAAACAGACAGAAAATGGCTCACCACACACAAAAAAGTTGTTTCCAAGTCTGACCCGAATCCATGCAGTCAGACTTAAAGGCAGCAGTTTGATCACTTCACCAACCAGGCCTAACATCATAAAACATTCCACCACTAACTGAATGAATGATACAAATGAAGGTTGCTGCGTCTCAAGTACTAAATACAAATACACATGTACATGAAACTGTCAATTTCATATGATGTCATTTTAGTCATTTAGTCCTTTTCTCACAATGGACGAAGCAGCAGGGAAGTTTCAATCTTTTTCTCTTAATTTTTGTATTTGGTGTTTGTTCATTTGTGATCTTACTTTTACACTTGACAAAGGCCAGTTGGCCGAAAATTTGCACTCGTCTTGTCTGGTTGTATTAACCCTTTGACTCCTGTACCCTGTCCACCAGAATCCTGCACTGTCAACCATGCTAGGAAAGCAAGACTTAACCCTTTAACTCCCTCACCCTATCCACCAGCTTCTTGCAGGTGCTAAATCTTTCAATCAATCATCCCCACATGTCAGTGTCATCCTGAATCAGTTCATGCAAATCAATGAAAACTGAACTACACGTGGGCATGTGCATACAAGTGTTGTGTGTGTGTTTGTGTGTGTGTTGTGTGTGTGTGTGTGTGTGTGTGTGTGTGTGTGTGTGTGTTGTGTGTGTGTGTGTGTGTGTGTGTGTGTGTGTGTGTGTGTGTGTGTGTGTGTGTGTATGTATGTGTGTGTGTCTGTATGTGTGAAGTATGTGTGTGTATGTGTATGTGTGTGTGTAATATGTGTGTGAGTGTGTGTGTGTGTATGTGTGTGTGTGTGTGTCACTGTGTGTTGTGTGTGTGTGTGTGTGTGTGTGTGTGTGTGTGTGTGTGTGTGTGTGTGTGTGTGTGTGTGTGTGTATGTGTGTGCATGCATGTGTATGTGTGTGTGTGTCTGTCTGTCTGTGTCTGTGTGTGTCCGTGTCTGTGTGTTTGTGTCTGTATATGTGTCTGCATATGCGTGTGTGCACATGCATATAATTTAATTATACCTGCGCCAATTTCAACACACCAATTTCAACAAACACAAATTAATCAAATCCAATGAACTCATTCCTTATTGATACAGTCACTGCTCATCACCCAAGAGGAACAATGCACCCTGGAAGCAACCATGGTTCAGCAACAACTGACAAATTCCCACCAATTCACAGGAGGCCAACAGCCTTGTGATTCCACGGACCACAGTGTTCATTAACTGATTCACTTTTGCAGCCATTTCAACCACCAGTTACACACTGATTCAACCTAAACAACCAACTCACCCCTAATTAATACACTCACAGCTTGACATGATCATTAGATCAGGGATTTTTTTTTTCTAGTGTTCTGATTTTCTCAGGCATGTATATGCACACTGTTCTGTCCACACTGTGCAGGCATTCTGTTGCTGCACAGTTTGCAGAGTCCATCTTTGCTGGGTGCACATGCTGGCTATTTTCATGTTTCCATAAACAGTGCACACTAATTTGAGTTACAGGATCTTTAAACCTTTTGATTTCCCCACCCTGTCCACCAACATCCTGTACTGTCAACCATGCTAGCAAAGCAATATCTTAATCCTTTTGACTCCCTCACCTCCAGGAAACTGGTGGAAAGGGTGAGGGTCCAAAGGGTTAAGTTTTTGCAGTTGATGGATAGGGTGCGTGAGTCAAAGGGTTAACGAGCATGCCTGATCTTCTGCATGCATATACACATGAAGGGGATCCAGGCACTGGCAAGTAAGCACACATATTGACCTACGAGATCCCAAAAAATCTCCACTCTTTACCCACCAGATGGGAGATACCCAGGCAGAATCCAACCCAGAGCTTTTGTCTGAAAGTCCTACATTTACTTGGTTGACTACCATGCCTGTTAATCAGTTGGTGAAAATGCTGCGCTGATAATGTCAAGGCCTCGAGTTCAGTCCCCATGCGGGTCACCATTTCAGTTGAGTGTTTGTCCTAGTGAATAAAGCAACACCTGGGATGTGAGAAACCTGCGTTCAATTCCTGGTCAGACAGATTTTCTTCCTCCACCACTAGACCCAAAATGGTGGCCTGGGTAGACTTTCGGACGAGATGATAAACTCAGGTCCTTTGTGCAGCAGGCATTTGCAACACATAAAAGAACCCACAAAGAAGGAGTCCCTGGCAAAATTCTGAAGAATATGAATCTATTTTCACTGTTATTTTTATTGTCCTTTTTTTTGTTTAAAGCCCAGCTGACAGTGTAGAGCCATATTATCACTGTAACCTTTTCAAAATACACACAGTACCTCAACAGGTTAAAAAAAAGGAAAAGAAAATTAAAAACACATATCAATGCATTTGCACATATAATCTAAGGAGATACCCCTGGCGTTGACCACTCCATCCAATTTATAACACAGATTTCAAAAAACATACCTGAATACAAATTTAAATATAAGTAAGGACACAAACAATGAAACATAAAAACGGGCCTAAATTACCTAAAATTGCTTTTGCATATCTCATTTCCCTAGAGCCAAAAATGCACTTGTTACCCAAGTATCAATCCTAAGAGAAAGTAAGTAAGACTTTATCAAACACATACAGGTGAATGGACTAGCAAGGTAGAAAATGATAGAAGAAATGACAGAAAGTAAAGGACCAATGCAGAAACAAAGAGAGTGATAGAAAAGAGGAAATTTCTAGCACAGAATTTATACTGAGAGCCCCTAGCATCCCCATGGGGGATATCTATTCTCATAGATAAAATAGAAGGATTGCAGGCAGAAAGAAAGAACTAAAATGTTGCACTACATGGTGGCAATGTGCTCTCCCCATTGAGAGCAGACTGAATTTCACATAGTAAATTGGTTATGACAAAAAGAAATAAAAGATCAAAATATCCAATCATCATCTGAGAGCATCAAAGCATCCTGGATGTAACTAAGGCTCAGAAATAACTGACAATTTCCTCACAATTCACACAAGCCTGACGGCCGCAGCAGGACTCCCAGGAGATTATGAGCCAGACTCATTCGAACTTCAAACCCCCATCCATAATGTAATACTTCTGTTTTTGCTGCAGTTTTATCATTACTCTGGTTCATAATAACCACGTGGTTGCGTGAATTATGGAGGCAGCAATTAGTGTGAGAGCTCAAAAGTAGGCATCTGTCAACTACACTGTGTGACATTCCCACCACGGCCCATGTGGACCTGATAAAATTCTGAAAAAAAACACACAAAAAAACAAAAAAACTATGAGGTTAAACTTGGAAGACCTACGCTGATGTGATGATCTCTTATGAAAAATAATTGAGGTTAATTAAAGATGGTGAAGAACCTTCTTAAAAATGTGTGACAATGGTGATGATGATGTCAGAAATGTGTGAACTGGTCACAACTTTTTTTTCTCATTTACACACACACACACCACACACACACACACACACACCCCACACACACACACACACACACACACACACACACAGGACACACACACACACACACACACACACACACACACACACACACACACACACACACACACACACACCACATGACACTCTGAAAGTAAAACATGCACACTCTCACACAACCATATCAAACACACCTAAACATACTCTGAATGCCAAACATGCATCCTCTTGAAAAAACAAATGACAAATAACTTATCTCCTACAAAGGCCAATATGTAAATCAAGTCCAGAAACATTTTCTTCATGCTAAAGTATAACATTCTACATTGCAAATCAATGTTATGTGACAAAAAAAAGCTTCCCAGATCATATGATGACAGACTTTCCAGAATACTGTTATCATGTAAGATAAACTCAATCCAAGCATGCCAGTTCTTATGTGAGATGAAAATAAGCTTTTATGTGAACAGACACTTCCAGGATTTATGGAAACTAAAATGACCATTTTTTATGTTGGCAGACATGCCAAGTTTTTATGTTGCAGCATGAACATGCAAGGTTTTATGTTGAAACAGAACATGCCAGTTTTTATGTTGAAGCAGAACATGCCAAGTTTTTATGTTGAAGCAGACATGCCAAGTTTTATGTTGAAACAGAACATGCCAGTTTTATGTTGAAACAGAACATGCCAGTTTTATGTTGAACATGACATGCCAGTTTTATGTTGAAAAGAACATGCCAGTTTTATGTTGAAGACAGACATGCCAGTTTTATTTGAAACAGAACATGCCAAGGTTTTATGATGAAACAGAACATGCCAGGTTTTATGATGAAACAGAACATGCCAGGTTATATATTGAAACAGAACATGCCAGGTTTTATGATGAAACAGAACATGCCAGGTTTTATATTGAAACAGAACATGCCAAGTTTTATGATGAAACAGAACATGCCAGGTTTTATGCTGCAGTTCAATCAAGGTATCTGATGACTGGGCCTGAAAGGCTCATGCAATGCACAGACAGTCCCCCCCCCCCCCCCTTTTTTGCTTGATGAAATGGCTATCAAGTGGCATTGGGAGTTTGGGAGGTGATTGTCCAGACAGTGGTGAGGCACTGGTGTTCTGGGTCCCATCTGCAACCTTTGGGGTGTTTCTTGTTAACTTGCCTTTTTTCATGCTGCAGTTCAATCCAAACTTGCAGCATAAAAATGGCCTGTTTGCTGCCTATCCACACACACACACAAAATCGTTTGGGTGGCGTCAGCTTAGTGTTTCATAGGTCTAGTTCTCCCCTTATCCCTCCCCATTTCAAGATCTTACCAGCCCATACTGTTTTGCGCAGACTCAAGAACTTTGTCAACTGATAACTGACAGATTTGGACGATGTACAAACAGAACTGCCCAAGCATGATGAATCCCTCCAAAACAAAATTAAAACTTGGTAGCAATGGTCAGAACGGCACTTTGTTTTAGGGACTAATCATTTTCCCCAGCCATTCTTGATTAATAATCCAGTAGTGATTTACCCTTCACTCACAACTTCCGGTCACAGATAACTGCATTGGAACATGTTAGCAAACAAACTTAACCACTTTGATTCCCTCACCTATCACAACTTCTGGCAGGAAGCTGGAGATAGGTTGTTTAGGGAACAAAGGGTTTAAATTTGTTATATTTAGCAGGTGTGAGTCAAGGTTAAAGACAGAACAAAATCAACCGAAAATCCATCACTACTGGCGCAACATTTGCAATCTTTTTTGTTGTTGTTGTTGTTGTTGTTGTTGTGGAAGTGTGTGCGCACATACCAAAAGAATACACTAACCACAAGAAGAACAGATTATTTAATCCTTTGACTCCCGCACCCTATCCAGCAACTGCAAAAATTTAACCCTTTGACTTCCTCACCCTATCCACCAGCTTCTTGCAAGAAACTGGTGGATAGGATGAGGGAGTCAAAGGGTTAGGGTTTTGATTTGCTAGCATGGTCAACAATGCAGGATGCTGGTAGACAGGTGCGGGAGTCAAAGGGTTAAGACACAAGTTTACATGGTGTAGTTATTCTAGATCAACCTCATATGCCATTTCACCACAAGAATGGATTATTTCAAACACAACTTTACATGGTGTAGATATTCTAGATCAACCTCATATTGCTGTTTCACCTACATTTCACAATCAATAATTCACGAACTCCACCATCCAGATGAAAAACGTTACGACATCTCAAGAGTAATAAACTCGACAGGCAAGTCCTGTTAGGCCCCTCTTATGAAAATTACGCCATGACAATTGCCCTTCCATCTCTAAGCTTATCTGCCTGTCAGTCTTCTCTCCATGAAAACATCACCAAATTACCCTAGGGTGAAGGCGCTCATTTTCATGGTAGGTATTATGGTAATTCAATCCATCATCTAGGACCTGGCTTATGAATGATGCAGATATCAATGGCGGTGTTGCAACTACCACCCTTGCTAACTGAACTTCTCTCTCTCTCTCTCTCTCTCTCTCTCTCTCTCTCTCTCTCTCTCTCTCTCTCTCTCTCTCTTTTTCTGTCACTCAACTGGAAAAACCCAGAATTTTTAACCTACGGAATGAATTATGACACTCTCATAGCTTTATCTCTAAGCTTGGTTTAATCATAACTTGTTTACAAAAATTATCTGAGTTCCAATAAAAAAACACACACACACACACACACACACACACACACACACACACACACACACACACACACACACACACAACACTCTCATACACACACCATGGCATGCAAGCACACACACACACACACACACACCACACACACACACACACACACACACACACACACACAACACAAACACAAACCAACACATACTCATACAGACATGCAGCAGTACATGCACCACGCATGCACACACGCACGCACGCACACACACACAGACACACACAGGAAGCTGGTGGATAGGGTTAGGGAATCGAAGGGTTAAGTTTTTGCTTTGCTAGTATATACTGTTGACAGTACAGTATGCTGGTGGTCAAGGATGCGGGAGTCAAAGAGTTAATGAAAATATGTGACCCGGTTTCACAACAGGGGGCCAATGTCACTGGTGTCAAGCCAACAACAGCCCAGAAAAAGCACTTTGAGGGTCAATCTGGGTGATTTTGAGATTGTTTCCCTATATCTAGTAACACAATGTTTATCATACAATCAGAGTTCAAAGTAAAATTTGACAAGGAAAAATGGTAACACTGCCTTTAAAAATGATCTATCCTCTTCAAAATAAACCAGATCATTAAGCAAAAATCAGAGTTACACACAGCATTTACAGTAATCAAACTGCGCAGGTCCTGATATCATACCTCAGAGTAAACAATTGCATGTGCAAATACTGCAAGTTTGAGAAAGTTTTCACAGAGACTGCTTATAAAAAAAAAGTTTGAAAACTTAATGCCTGTGTGTAGCCCTTTCACTCCCGCAATCTGTCTGCCAACGGCAAAAACGTAAACCCTTTCACTCCCTCCCCCTATCTACCAGCTTGCGATAGGGAGAGGGAGTCAATTTTCTCAAAATGGCCAATTCTTCATCTACTCTGTTTAAATGGCTATAACTCAGGCACTACTAATTTAGAGATTTGATCCAAACACCACTGGAAAGAGCATTTCCTTTAATTTTCAGTGATGTACATATACCACAAAAATTTGACTTTGGCCCCCTTTCATGAAAATAGATCACATATTGTTTGTATCTGGAGCAGAAAGAGACAAGTACAGAACAAGAAATGGATCTACCGCTAGAAAAAACTGTTGAATGTAAGATGTCTACTATCTTTTAACATTAAACTTAATGAAAATACTGTTGCATTTGGAGCAGGCTTTGGATTTAGGATGGACGCAGTTCTTGACTTCATAATACCATTTGGAAAATGTATATCTATAAATGTAGGATGTACAACACTTTACCAAACATTTCAAATGTCAAAAAACAGTGGAAATACTAGCATTAGATTGAAGAACATAATTTTAAAATCAAAGGTAGACATACTTAAGTTCAGGAGGATTGACTGCTCTATTCTGCAATGTTCGATATCACCCTTGTGACTATTCCTTTCATGTAAATATTGTAATGTAGGATTTGTCTGAAGCAACAATGATGTACGTTTCTGTTATTGTGGGCCATACATGGACAATTTACGCACATTAAGTTGCTGAGTTTAATGCTGTCATCTCTGATGAGAAGCACTATACTTTGTCCCTTTTTATATAAACAAAGAGAGTGACAGAAAAAAAGGAAATTTTTAGCACAGGATTTTCAGAAGGTGGGGATGCTCTCTGTACTGAAAGAGCCTCTAGCATCCACATGGGGGGTGGAAAAAGTATCATTGCATTCATGGAAATAATCTAAGGTGTTGGTCATTCCACCCAATTTATCATCACCAGAGGATTACCAAAACAAACTTGATTACAAACACATAAACCTAACTTAGTACACATAAGCAATCATCAAAACTAGCCTATACCATGATGCATAAAACTGCCGCTAAGCAGCTCATATTCCCGTATAACCAAAAATGCAATCGCTACCAATCCTAACAGATATAAATACCTAAGGCTTTATCAAAAACTTGCAGGTCAATGGACCAGCTAGTTAGAAAGGAAGAGATGACAGCAGGCAGAAACAGAGTGACAAAAAAAAGAATTTTTCTTACAGAGAATATCCAGAATGTGGGGATACTGTTTATACTGAAAACCCCCAGCATCCCCAAAGGGGAATTTCAGGGGAAATTCATAGTGATTCTCAAATACAATCTTAGCCAGTTTACACACATATTCATGTATATACATACACCTGCATAAAGCTACAGAATGTGTAAGATTAGCACTCACCATCATAAGTCAACAGTGCAATTAACACACACACACAAACACACAAACACACACGTGTGTATGCACACGCACACAAACACATTTTATACATTTCAAGAATGCACACCCCTGACTGCCTCAACAGTGGGGAAAAAAGGGCCAAAAACACAAAATCCCACATGCGGCCCACAAACAACAGAAAAAAGAAGTGTCCATCAAAGCATGACTCAGTGAAATCCCCCTTTTCACACCCTGCCCTACCGCCCCTTTATCTCACCATCCCTCCCACTTTTCAGTGTCTCATTTCCTTTGAATAAGCAGTTGCTTTTCCAGTTTGTTACTCCACTGTGACTGTGTGTTGCTCCACTGTGGCTGTTTGATGCTCCATTGTGGCTGTTGCTCCACTGTGGCCATTTGATGCACCATTGTGGCTGTTGCTCCATTGTGGCCATTTGATGCTCCATTGTGGCTGTTGCTCCACTGTGGCCATTTGATGCTCCATTGTTGCTGTTGCTCCACTGTGGCCATTTGATGCTCCATTGTGGATGTTGCTCCATTGTGGCCATTTGTTGCTCCATTGTGGCCATTTGTTACTACATTGCAGCTGTTTTGTTGCTCCACTGTGGCTGTTTTGTTGCTCCATTGTGGCCGTCTGTTGCTCCACTGTGGCCGTTTGTAGCTCCACTGTGGCTGTTTTATTGCTCCACTGTGGCTGTAGCTCCACTGTGGCTGTTTTATTGCTCCACTGTGGCTGTAGCTCCACTGTGGCTGTTTTATTGCTCCACTGTGGCTGTAGCTCCACTGTGGCTGTTTGTTGCTCCACTGTGGCTGTTTGTAGCTCCACTGTGGCTGTTTGTTGCTCCACTGTGGCTGTGTTGCTCCACTGTGGCCTTTTGTTGCTCCACTGTGGCTGTGTGTCACCCCACTGTGGCTGTTTGTTGCTCCACTGTAGCTGTTTGTTACTCCACTATAGCTGTTTGTTACTCCACTATAGCTGTTTGTTGCTCCACTATAGCTGTGTGTTGCTCCACTGTGGCCATTTGTTGCCCTACTGTGGCTGTGTGTTGCTCCACTGTGGCTGTGTGTTGCTCCACTGTGGCCATTTGTTGCTCCACTGTGGCCATGTGTTGCTCCACTGAGGCTATCTGTTGCTCCACTTTGGCTCTGTTGCTCCACTGTGGCTGTGTGTCACCCCACTGTGGTTGTTTGTTGCTACACTGTGGCTGTGTGTCACCCCACTGTGGTTGTTGCTACACTGTGGCTGTTTGTCACCCCACTGTGGTTGTTTGCTGCTACACTGTGGCTGTTTGTCACCCCACTGTGGTTGTTTGTTGCTCCACTGTGGCTGTGTGTCACCCCACTGTGGTTGTTTGTTGCTACACTGTGGCTGTTTGTCACCCCACTGTGGTTGTTTGTTGCTACACTGTGGCTGTGTGTCACCCCACTGTGGTTGTTGCTACACTGTGGCTGTTTGTCACCCCACTGTGGTTGTTTGTTGCTACACTGTGGCTGTTTGTCACCCCACTGTGGTTGTTTGTTGCTACACTGTGGCTGTGTGTCACCCCACTGTGGTTGTTGCTACACTGTGGCTGTGTGTCACCCCACTGTGGTTGTTGCTACACTGTGGCTGTGTGTCACCCCACTGTGGTTGTTGCTACACACTGTGGCTGTTTGTCACCCCACTGTGGTTGTTGCTACACTGTGGCTGTGTGTCACCCCACTGTGGTTGTTGCTACACTGTGGCTGTGTGTCACCCCACTGTGGTTGTTGCTACACTGTGGCTGTTTGTCACCCCACTGTGGTTGTTTGTTGCTACACTGTGGCTGTTTGTCACCCCACTGTGGTTGTTTGTTGCTACACTGTGGCTGTGTGTCACCCCACTGTGGTTGTTGCTACACTGTGGCTGTGTGTCACCCCACTGTGGTTGTTGCTACACTGTGGCTGTGTGTCACCCCACTGTGGTTGTTTGTTGCTACACTGTGGCTGTGTGTCACCCCACTGTGGTTGTTTGTTGCTACACTGTGGCTGTGTGTCACCCCACTGTGGTTGTTTGTTGCTACACTGTGGCGTGTGTGTCACCCCACTGTGGTTGTTGCTACACTGTGGCTGTTTGTCACCCCACTGTGGTTGTTGCTACACTGTGGCTGTGTGTCACCCCACTGTGGTTGTTGCTACACTGTGGCTGTGTGTCACCCCACTGTGGTTGTTTGTTGCTACACTGTGGCTGTGTGTCACCCCACTGTGGTTGTTGCTACACTGTGGCTGTGTGTCACCCCACTGTGGTTGTTTGTTGCTACACTGTGGCTGTGTGTCACCCCACTGTGGTTGTTTGTTGCTACACTGTGGCTGTGTGTCACCCCACTGTGGTTGTTTGTTGCTACACTGTGGCTGTGTGTCACCCCACTGTGGTTGTTGCTACACTGTGGCTGTTTGTCACCCCACTGTGGTTGTTGCTACACTGTGGCTGTGTGTCACCCCACTGTGGTTGTTGCTACACTGTGGCTGTGTGTCACCCCACTGTGGTTGTTTGTTGCTACACTGTGGCTGTGTGTCACCCCACTGTGGTTGTTGCTACACTGTGGCTGTGTGTCACCCCACTGTGGTTGTTTGTTGCTACACTGTGGCTGTGTGTCACCCCACTGTGGTTGTTGCTACACTGTGGCTGTGTGTCACCCCACTGTGGTTGTTTGTTGCTACACTATGGCTGTTTGTCACCCACTGTGGCTGTTTGTTGCTACACTGTGGCTGTGTGTCACCCCACTGTGGTTGTTTGTTGCTACACTGTGGCTGTTTGTCACCCCACTGTGGTTGTTTGTTGCTACACTGTGGCTGTGTGTCACCCCACTGTGGTTGTTTGTTGCTACATTATGGCTGTTTGTCACCCCACTGTGGCTGTTTGTAGCTCCACTGTGGCTTTTTGTAGCTCCACTGCAGCTGTTTGTTGCTCCACTGCAGCTGTTTGTTGCTCCACTATAGCTGTTTGTTGCTCCACTGCAGCTGTTTGTTACTCCACTGCAGCTGTTTGTTGCTCCACTGCAACTGTTTGTTACTCCACTGTAGCTGTTTGTTGCTCCACTGCAGCTGTTTGTTACTCCACTGCAGCTGTTTGTTACTCCACTGCAGCTGTTTGTTGCTCCACTGCAGCTGTTTGTTACTCCACTGTAGCTGTTTGTTGCTCCAGTGTGGCTGTTACTCCACTGTAGCTGTTTGTTGCTCCAGTGTGGCTGTTACTCCACTGTAGCCGTTTGTTGCTCCAGTGTGGCTGTTACTCCACTGTAGCTGTTTGTTGCTCCACTACGGCGTGTTCTCCATGTAGCTGTTTGTTGCTCCACTATGCTTTTGTTGCTCCAGTGTAGCTGTTTGTTGCTCCAGTGTGGCTGTTACTCCACTGTAGCTGTTTGTTGCTCCACTGCATGCTGTTTGTTGCTCCAGTGTAGCTGTTTGTTGCTCCACTATGGCTGTGTTGCTCCAGTGTAGCTGTTTGTTGCTCCAGTGTGGCTGTTACTCCAGTGTAGCTGTTTGTTGCTCCACTATGGCTGTTTACTCCAGTGTAGCTGTTTGTTGCTCCAGTGTGGCTGTTACTCCAGTGTAGCTGTTTGTTGCTCCACTATGGCTGTGTTGCTCCAGTGTGGCTGTTACTCCAGTGTAGCTGTTTGTTGCTCCAGTGTGGCTGTTACTCCAGTGTAGCTGTTTGTTGCTCCATATGGCTGTGTTGCTCCAGTGTGGCTGTTACTCCAGTGTAGCTGTTTGTTGCTCCAGTGTGGCTGTTACTCCAGTGTGCTGTTTGTTGCTCCAGTTGGCTGTTTGTTGCTCCAGTGTGGCTGTTACTCCAGTGTGGCTGTTTGTTGCTCCAGTGTGGCTGTTTGTTGCTCCAGTGTGGCTGTATCTCCAGTGTGGCTGTTTGTTGCTCCCAGGTGTTGGCTGTTTGTTGCTCCACTGTGGCTGTTGCTCCAGTGTGGCTGTTTGTTGCTCCAGTGTGGTGTAGTGTACTTACTCCAGTGTAGCTGTTTGTTGCTCCAGTGTGACTGTTACTCCAGTGTGGCTGTTTGTTGCTCCATTGTGGCTGTTTGTTGCTCAGTGTGGCTGTTTGTTGCTCAGTGTGGCTGTTTGTTGCTCAGTGTGGCTGTTTTTCTCCAGTGTGGCTGTTTGTTGCTCCAGTGTGGCTGTTATCTCCAGTGTGGCTGTTTGTTGCTCCAGTGTGGCTGTTACTCCAGTGTAGCTGTTTGTTGCTCCAGTGTGGCTGTTTGTTGCTCAGTGTGGCTGTTTGTTGCTCCAGTGTGGCTGTTTGTTGTCCACTGTGGCTGTTTGCTGCCAGTGTGGCTGTTTGTTGCTCCAGTGTGGCTGTTTGTTAGCTCAGTGTGGCTGTTTGTTGCTCCAGTGTGGCTGTTTGTTGCTCCAGTGTGGCTGTTTGTTGCTCCAGTGTGGCTGTTTACTCCAGTGTAGCTGTTTGTTGCTCCACTATGGCTGTTACTCCACTGTAGCTGTTTGTTGCTCCACTATGGCTGTGTTGCTCCAGTGTAGCTGTTTTCTTGCTCCACTATGGCTGTTACTCCAGTGTGGCTGTTTGTTGCTCCACTATGGCTGTGTTACTCCAGTGTAGCTGTTTGTTGCTCCACTATGGCTGTTACTCCACTGTAGCTGTTTGTTGCTCCACTATGGCTGTGTTACTCCAGTGTAGCTGTTTGTTGCTCCACTATGGCTGTTACTCCAGTGTGGCTGTTTGTTGCTCCACTATGGCTGTTACTCCACTGTAGCTGTTTGTTGCTCCACTATGGCTGTTACTCCACTGTAGCTGTTTGTTGCTCCACTATGGCTGTGTTGCTCCAGTGTAGCTGTTTGTTGCTCCACTATGGCTGTTGCTCCAGTGTAGCTGTTTGCTGCTCCATTATGGCTGTGTTGCTCCAGTGTAGCTGTTTTCTTGCTCCACTATGACTGTGTTACTTCAGTGTAGCTGTTTGTTGCTCCACTATGGCTGTGTTGCTCCAGTGTGGCTGTTTGTTGCTCCAGTGTGGCTGTGTGTTGCTCTACTGTGGCTATTTGTTACCCCATTGTGTCTGACACATCATCATCATCATGTGCCCTACCACAGTGCGTTGGCGATCATGGCCCTCCACACGAATCTATCCCCTGTCGCTGCAAGTACATCTCCCACCCTCTCTGTCTTCAGCCACCCTGCAAGTCTGTTCAGTATTTCCTCCCTGGATCTACCTGTGTCTGACACAGCTGACAATGACATAATACCACATAGTCTGAGAACACTTTAGTTTGCCTTGGTCTGTTTAGTGTAACCAGGGACAACCGCTAATTTGATCAAATCAGACAATAATGGTACTATTTCAAAAGTACCGCTACGTAGCATGAAAATTGAAATGCAAACCATTTGATATTTTCATGCATCTGAGATCAAACAAATTTCAAGAAATGAAAAGAGCAAATGAAGAGAGAGTGGAGCAGAATGTTGTATGTAATGGGCAAAGTATACTAAATATAAGTGATGTAACTGAAAAAGAGGGTTTTGGTGTTTTTTTTTGGTGGGTGGGGGTATGTATTTTGACACGAAGTTGAAAATCAGCAGAGGGTATGTATTGGCATATGGGGCATTGGCAGATTTGTTTTTCATTCATTTCCATTTTTTTTTCCTTTATTTCATGATACACTACAGACAGAGAAATACATTAAACTACAAACACAACCTGAACTGTTTAAATGCAGTCCAATACAAAGATAGAACAGAAAATAACACAGCACTACACAGACTAAAAACCTATACCCTAGGTAGGACCTCAAGACCTTGCCAGCATGCCGGACTTCTGTGCAGGCCTATGGTTTATACCATGATCATTTGGGTAGTGTCCATAATGTGGCCTCTATGGTGTCAGTGTGAGTGTGGACAATGTTAACTGGAAAAACTAAAATTTAAATTGGTCACAGACCGTACTCGAAACACCCCCAGATGGAAATCTTTTACATAATGAGACTTCTCTGTCAACCTTATGCATGTTAATAACCCTTAGTTTGATTCTGTAGCTTTAATACCCATTCAGTAGAATTTCTTTATATGATTTCAAGTTTCATGGCAAATTATCCCCATTTGTACATGAGATGCATCCCTGACAGCAACACTGTGACAAGATGAATTAAGCTTACATTTCTGCACTAACATGAGGTAGCCAACATAGCTATCAGACAGCGATGTTGAGGTAGCCCAACAGATTTGAAGGTAGACCAACATATTTACTGGGTGACTGCACTGGGCTTATTTCCCCCTTGTTCTGGTCCCAAAGTTGTAGGCTACCAGCCAGGCTATCTAAACTGTAAGGCTGATTACCTGACTACCAGGAAATGTCTGCCAGCTCAGCCATCATCCAATTTTGTTACATAACTTCTGATCTGTCATGTGCCTGAAAGCTGCTTGTATCAGTAAGCACAAGTCATCAGTGAAAGAAACACACACACACACACACACACACACACACACACACACACACACACACACACACAACAAAACACCCCCACCCCCACAAGACTGTTCTGTCTTGGCTGCTTAAGTTAAAATTACCTGCACATTTCTGATATTTATATGGTCGTTCACTTTCGTTTCAGTCTTATCAATGACTGAATGCCACTAATTGATTGAAAGAGAATTATACAGCACACAACTTGCCCTCTTGTTTGTGAAGGCTGTAAAGAATGTCTCTGCGGTACAATTATCAAGCTAACATGACTATTACCTTTTCTTCTTTATCATTCCTTCAATTCAAGAGTCACATAGAACATGAAAATATCAGAATGAAGCATATACATATATACACATTATCTCTCTTTTATACACACAACAACCTCAACAAGCACTTTTACCAAAACAAAACCCAAGATAAGAAACATGAATTTATAAGGATCTGAACAATGGACTGTAAGAGGGAGAGAGAGAGGGAGGAAGAGAGAGAGAGAGAGGACAGGTGTGTGTGTGTGTGTGTGTGTGTGTGTGTGTGTGTGTGTGTGTGTGTGTGTGTGTGTGTGTGTGTGTGTGTGTGTGTAGGAGAGAAGAGGAGTGAGAGAGGAGAGTGGTGTGTGTGTGTGTGTGTGTGTGTGTGTGTGTGTGTGTGTGTGTGTGTGTGTGTGTGTGTGTGTGTGTGGTGTGTGTGTGTGTGTGTGTGTGTGTGTGTGTGCGTGTGTGTGTGCGGTGCGTGCGTGTGGTGCTGTGTGCGTGTGTGGTGTGCGTGCTGTGTGCATGCATGTATGGTCTATGTACATGTGGAAAAAAGTAAGCAAGTGCTATTAAACTATTTCCCTTAATTCCTCCACACCCAATGCCACTATGGTTCATGGCATTACCTCCCTTGCCATTTGATTATGGCCTACATAGCTGAGCTATTTATTTTCAAGTCTGTTGTACATTACTGCAATCCAACAAACAAGCAAAGGCATGATATATATATATATAAATACTAACAAGCAAACAAACAAATGCCATTAACAAATAAAATTTTACACATAATCATCAAATCACCTGTCTTTTTCTTACAGACCAACTAAGATATGCCCAAGACATCACACCATTTTTAGGAAAATTTCGCAAAACTGCAGCTGTTATGTTGGTTCAAAGCTCATGAAACTGAGCTAGAAGTCTAAAGTTTGGAGTCTGTTCAAAACAGATACATTGCACTCTGACAGTTTTGTATATGCTCCACCCAAATCAGCTATCAGTTACGTGCAGACTCCACAAGCCTGTGCAAAACCTTATGCACTGGCATAGACTTGAAATGGGACAGGGACTAGAACCTTTAAATTAACCATTAAGCTGACCCCATCAGAGTGACTGCAGCATGAAGATGGGTAGTGAACGTGCAAGTTTTTCTGTTGCTGGATGGGAGTGATCTCAAAATATTAGACCTTGAGTTGACTGCTCTATCGATGGGAGTGATCTCAAAATATTACACCTTGAGTTGACTGCTCTATCGATGGGAGTGATCTCAAAATATTACACCTTGAGTTGACTGCTCTATCGATGGAGTGATCTCAAATATTCACCTAGTGATGCTCTATCGATGGAGTGATCTCAAAATATTACACCTTGAGTTGACTGCTCTATCGATGGGAGTGATCTCAAAATATTACACCTTGAGTTGACTGCTCTATCGATGGGAGTGATCTCAAAATATTACACCTTGAGTTGACTGCTCTTCGATGGAGTGATCTCAAAATATACACCTGATGACTGCTCTATCGATGGAGTGATCTCAAAATATTACACCTTGAGTTGACTACTCTATCGATGGGAGTGATCTCAAAATATTAGACCTTGAGTTGACTGCTCTATCGAAAGAGTCAGTTTATTTTAAAAAATAAAAGTTCTGAAATTCAAACTCATGACCTCTGCATTATAAGCTAATGGCCTAACGAGTCGTACTAAAAAAAAATCCTGTGGTCCACCAACCACTGTGTTATCAGTATGGCGCCTTAATTAAGTTTAACAGCTGAGCTAATAAGCCCACACTACAGCCCACCTGAGGATCAAACCCATGTCGATTGTGTTTTCAGCATGGTGTTGTAACTAACTAAGCCAACCGGCCACTTTGCAAGAAAAAGAATTACACCAACAGTAACAGACCAGAAAGCATAAAATAAATCAGTGAATGTACACTATCATCAGTTCCTTCTGATAAGGTCTTGTAAAAATACAGTAAAAGCATACCTGTGTCATCATCAAACATCATGCCAATTTCATAGACGAATTTGCCGATGATTTCAGATGGCTTTACTCTCAACCACTTCCGCTGCTGATACGTCAGATCTGCATAATTGTTTTGTATCTCTGGAAGTGCCTGCAAATCAAGTACCAAAATAATATTGTCAATGCATACAATATTTCTTTTAATACATTTGTAACAAGTATCTATTTTTCAAATTGCTCTAGTGTAAACTGTTTATCACAATACCTATTCCATATGAGAAAAGTTTAAAATTTCACCCAAAAAAACAAAAAAACAAAATAAAAAAGAAAGAAAAAATGAAAAGACACAGTTTCTCATTTGTTACCAAAATTTACTTGTTTCCTTTCATTTCACTTCATGTAACATTTGTACTGTTCGTGGAAAAGTAGAGATGGCAATACTAATATCAATATATTCTATCAGAAACAAAGATTTCTTTTCACATTATATGCAGAGCCAGCTTCATATTTTTTCATAGTTTCTTTTCCTTCAGAACTAATACAAAATACAAACATACCAGGAAAAGAAGTCTTGCTATCAAACCGAAGCAATGCTAGCTCTTTCCTGCTGCAACTTAGGTTCATAAGACTTTTAGAATTTGAGATACGTTTAGAGGCCAAATTTATGGTACGTGCCCACTGTTCTCCATCACTGCTTTCTCTTTCCCCAGTCCTGTATCAGCCAATACATGTTTAAACTCAACAGTGATAAAAACACAAATATCACTGATCATTTTCCATAAGTTCAAACCATGCGCCCGACTGAAACTCTTTCAATCCGACTCTGAGAAGGGTCGAGATTTCCTGGAAGCCAGTTAGCCAGTGAATTCCTAAAATTGAGTCAGATTACCTCACTTTACAGTGTAGGTAGCCCAGCTAGCAATCTAAAACTTTCGAAATAGAACAAAGAAAAAATGAGCCAAACCCAATCATTTTTATCAAATTCAAATCAAAAACTCCTGTTATGCATCTGCAGTCACTGCCACAGTAATTTTGGCGACACTCATGTATGTGTGAAGCCTCGTGCAGATTTCAGTTTTCAGTTAGCCATGGCCAAGTTACCATTTTCAGATTGCGCTAAGCACATGTCCATCTGCTGTGATCAGAAGTTGATCACATTACATGTTTATCTTTTCAAGCGGCATTTCTTACAAAAAGTTAGGGAGTCTAATGCAAGACATGATATCTTCTGCTGAAAAAAAGCAAGTAAACAAGGAATATGAAGATACAAAGATGGAGAGAAACTGATCGTCTAACTGGATAAGGACAAGCACTGATGCAGAGAGAACTCAACTTTTCTAAGATTCAGAAAAAAAGAGATGCAAGGTAAATACTATTGGGCTTTCGCCTTCAACATAAAAACAAGCCCAATCTTATGTAGGGTGTAATATTTGTACTCTACAACAATACATAAAGAATCCTTGATAGAGTGTTCCGATGCACAGCCGTACTGTACTTATAAAATAACCATAACTTTTGATACTGATACATACTGTTTTACTGAATTCCTGCTGTTGACAATGGCAGACTGACTGCAAATCTGTTGGGTTATTTCAGTCTCCCTGGCTTATATTTTGTCAGCTGGCTGACAACCTCATGTCAGTATGGGTGCTTTATGCCTACAACTGTAAACGTAATCTACAGATGCCATTCCACAGTGATTTAAAAACAAACACACAAACAAATGACAGTAAGTTTGGAAGAGGGAAGGAATGGAATGGGAAACGTTCAGCTGAGTCTACAAGAACAAAATAGTATTAAATTTAGCATAAAGTCAGCACTTTGTTAAATAATCTATGACAGAAAATGTTAAATTCAATTAACAAAAATGTTAGAAAAAGCAATTAAGCAAAAAGTATTCAAAAATGCAACTGAGCACTAACAAAGTACTTCTGTACATTACTGACGATTAACAATTTAATGCACCAAAATGTACACAAGTTACCAGAGCCCAATATTACAATGCTTTACCTCATCAGCAACAAGTCCTTTAAGATCATCAAAGTTTCCCTCAGAAATACTGGAGGATACACAAGAAGCTGCCTGAAGAAAAAGAAAAAAAATGTAAATGGTAAACAAGAAATAATCAGGTAAATAAAAGAAAACATAAATATCAGCAATAAAACTATTTCTTAACCTAGCCAACAAAACACTCACTCACCTTCAAGGTCACTTGCTTGTTGTCATGCTGCCATACATATTTTTTGCCTGGTTGATTTATCCTTATTAAATAATAACCCTTTATCAAATAAAGAAACTGATTTGCTTGTTCAGTTCTGTAACAAAATTATCTTGGTCCGGTTTGAGGTACAATAAAAACTGTATAATAAGCCCTGCAAACATATTCAGCTCTTATCACGATAAAGTACATTTAGTGTTCACCACTGCTTTTTCCCATGCCTATAAATTGTAAAATAAAAAGAAAAAACACTAATCACATACCCATCTTCCATCCTCACACACTTCTGCAATTTATGTTTCAATTTAAAAATATAGTTCAGGTATTCAAAGCAGGATATACACAAGATTACATTGTCCTCAAAATGTAGTCTATACCTAACAAAATAAGCTTATAACATCCACATGAGTAACAAGAAACTCAGGGGAGAGCTGGACTGCAGAAGGCCCTCAGAGGAGAAACCCTCATCAAGCAAGTATTTCAGCCCTTAACTCCTGACCCTCTTAGCAGAACCGGCCAGGCCGCATCCAGATTAGGGCTGCTGGATGCCCTTCTGCTATTGCGACATGACATAAGCAACAATCACAAAAATAATAAAATTTGAATTAATACATTGATTAATCAATTAAAATTACTAGTACTACTACTACTACTGCTGCTGCTACTGCTGCTCCTCCTACTACTAGTACTACTACTATGACAAATAATAATAATATAGTAACAATAATAATAATATGAATATGAATATAAATACTATATAGTTTAAGTTAACACTCTCCGACTTCTAGACAAACAAAAGAATGGCAGGCTACTGTCTACTGAGCAAATACTTAGCTCCCTACATGCTTTCAATTTTCAGACACTAAATCCATGTCAGTTACCTAAACTGCAATGTTAAACTTATAGTTTTCAGAGGCCCACCATCTTGTTGGTATACAAAGGTCGAGCTCCTGCCCTCCAATTGGACTGCATAAATTCCATTTCTGGCCTGGCTCAGAAAAATCTGCAAAAGCAGCTCCAGTCCACCCAGCTGTGAATGGGAACCTGATGCCCATCACAGTTAGGGAAGATGGCGCAGCAAGTTGCAGTCTGGAGTTTGTTCAAACTCGGACAATTTCACATGCCCTCCACCCAAATCTGTCAGCAATTATCTGGAAGACTCCCTAAGCCTGCATAAAACCTTATGCAAGGTTGGAAATGGACTGGAGGAGGGTGGGGGGAGGGAGAAACTTATGAAACACGAAGCCAATAACATGAGAATGATGGAAACATTAAGATGGGCTGCGAAGGGGCCATTTTCAAATGTAGTGGGCTGGGAATAAAACTGAGATATCAGATCTTAAGTCCATGACTCCATTAACCCTTTGACCTCCGCACCCTATCCACTAGGCGTCCTGTATCGATAGGGTAAGGGAGTCAGGGTTAAAAGAACTAACCAGCCATAAGCAAATGGGAGAAGCCTACAGGATACTGTCCTCATACTGCTGACCCAAAAAGATGTCTCTACTACTTTCCTAACCTATAACCTTAGGCTTAAGGGGCAACAATTACCTGACAGTTCCTCATTTTATAATTCAGTTTCTAATAAGAGTTACCATCTATGATCAGTCAGTCATTACTCTCCCATACCCCACTCTACCTCTGGCTGCCAAACCCTTTCCCTCCCCAGCATACACACCTGAGGCTGAATCAAATGAAAAGAAGTCCTCTTATTCCACCCCCACACCATCCCACTTTCAGCATCTTATTCAAAATATAAAAAAGCGAACAATTTCCATTTCTCAAGACAGTGTATTTGCAATCATAACAAATTCCAAATGCACCAATATCACATGATGGAAAAGATCCAAAATGATCATGGCAAAACCCATAAGCCTGCGCAGCATAAGCCTTAAGCGCTGGCAAGGTCTTGAGATCCTACCTAGTGTATGGAATTGATGTCTATCTAAAAAAAAACAAAAAATCCATTATTAACTAAAGGATGTTGCATACTGTGTTTCCCTTGTTTTCTATGTCGTCATGATATCACATGGGAGATGGTTCTCACAGACCCAGCAGGCTGTAACTACTAGTGTAAGCAAAATGCTGCCACTACAAAATGGGATTTGGGAGCAAGAAAGGTAGTGGTGGTGATGAAGAAAAGAATTCCATTCACTTAACCATATAATTACCTGACAATTCAGCAGAAGAGAAAAACAAGTGCTTGCAAATAAGCTTTTCTCATTCTGATGCACTCATATGACTTCGCAAACATGCCAAAAACAAATAAAAAAGATCAAATTTGCTGCAACTGCCATTACTGGAAAAATAATAATAATCACCTGCAATGCTCCTTCTAGGAAGCCATCGATGGTGAAGGTGTTATCATAATATCCTTTTATTAAAATACTGAAAAATCTGTTTCTAAAAGATTTGACAATGTCCGGCACTGTCCGTTGAGGAAAGTCCATCAATTTAATGGGAAACCGTTCTCGTCCGTCTCCTCCGTCTTCCCACCCGCCCCCAGAGCTGGACTGTCGTGAAGGAAGCTGTTGATGATGCAAGCGATCTTTGGGATTCTGTTGTCTGCTTCTGGATGCGAGCGGGGCATACAATACACAGTTTGAGCTGCGAAAAACACCGGCATTACCAAACAGGCGCTGCAGATGTGGTATAATTCTAATTTTCGAAGTCATCTTCTTCACTTTAGAGGACAAATGGGACCTCAAAGCGCATGATATGAGAGCGCTGCGTGTAATAAACATTCCTCGCTGCATGATTTTCTTGAAAACTTTTCAGACCGGAAGTGCATTCATACTTATCGAACCTGTCCCTTTTTTTGTTCGGAGTACGTACCCTTACTTTTTGATAAAAGCGAAAGTGTGAGAACATTCCCGAAACCCGAGCTGTATACCAAGAGAGAAACCAGAGGACACAGTCTCAAACTCCAGGCTACATGTGCGTAGAAATTTCTTCTGAGTGCGTGTTGTCAATTCGTGGAATCGCCTGCCAATACATACGGTCTCTGCACCGACAAGGCTCATTCAGTCAATGAGATACAGTTCAGAGAGAAGCTTCTTGAGACCTGAGAGCTTTGGATGGTTTGTGTGGCAGGAGTGCTTTGGATAGATTTATATGGCAGAGGGATGTTGTCTTTGAACTCAAACACAGAAAGGAGAGTGTAGCAATTTTATACTGAATTCTTGCTTTCATTGGTAGCCAGTGTATCTTATGCAAGAGTGCTATTACATTGTCCTGCTTGCTCTCCCTTGGGACAAGTAGAGCTGCACTGTTTTGGATATGTTGGGATTCGGATAGCTTGTCATCAGAAGGTCCAGATAAAAGAGAGTTACAGTAGTCTAGTGTGGATAGAATAAAAGATGTACACAGCTTGTACTGGCATCAGCAGAGAAAAATGTAGCAGTAGCAGTAATAGGGACTGGCTTTCAATGGCCTAGGCCTTGCAGCCTATTTACGTCCCCTCTTCCTCAACTATTTCTAATACAGGTGTTAAAATGTGCATTTTCTTTTTGTTTGCATAAGCCTAATCAGGCCTTTAATCATCATAATCGATGAAAAGTTCTTTGAATTTTGGAATTTCGTCCAAAAAATTCTTGAATTTGTTAGTATCTTGTGCAAATTTTATATTAGTTGGGAGTTTATTCCACAAAGGGGCTACTCGATATGAAAAAGAAAATGTTCTTGTGTTAGTACGACAGTGCTGAATAAATATCTTTCCTTCCTTGTTTCTTGTGATATTACATTGTGAAACAGAAAAGAGTGAGTCAACACAAATATTATCAACTCCATTAAATATCTTATATGTTTGAATAAGGTCACCTCTTGTCCTTCTGCCTTTAAGTGAGTGTAATTTCAAATACTTCAATCATTCTGCATGAGATTTATCTTTGCATTCTTTTAATAGCTTTGTTGCACGTCTTGGTGCTCTTTCTATTTGCGCTGTCTTTTCAAGGATGGACACCATATTGCATTTCCATATTCCAAATGTGGTCTAACAAAAGATTTGTATAGTTTTAGAAATATATCCTTATCTAAGTAAGAAAAGCTTCTCCTAATAACTCCCAACATTTGATTTGCTTTAAATATTAACTATTTTACCAATATGTAAATCAAAGGACAACATGCTGTCGAAAGTTACTCCCAAGTCCTTTTCCTCTTTTAGGATTTTTATCTGCTTTATGCTGTCATTTTGTCTCATATAATATGTGTGTTCTTGGTTGGTTTTATGAATATGTAGAACACCACATTTAGAAATATTAAAATATAGATTCCATACATCTGACCAATCGTGGAGTTTATAGATATATCATTTTGTAAACCAGCGAATTGAGATGTGTTGTCATATAGTTTTGTATCATCTGCAAATATTTTGCAGGTGCTATTTAGTGATATTGGCAAGTCATTTATAAACACTGTGAATAGTATTGGGCCCAGGATACTACCCTGAGGTATTCCACTTAAAACCTTAGCTTTATTAGATCTTTCACCACCTACTCTCACATGCTGTACTCGACCTTTCAAAAAACCTTGTATCCAGTTTAATAGTTTGCCAGATATACAATAAGCAGACAATTTGACTAGTAACCTTTAATGGGGCACAGTATCAAAAGCCTTCTTAAAATCTAAATATATAACATCAACATTATGACCATCTTCTAATCTTTTTGTCATATCTTCTACTACTTCAAGTAATTGCATTACACACGAAACCCGTGCTGACATTTTGCGTACAATTCATTATCCGTAAAGTGAGTTACTATTGAATCTCTAATTATGCTTTCTAACACTTTACATATCACACAAGTCAGGCTGATTGGTCTATAGTTTCCTGGATCTGCTTTAGAACCCTTTTTAAACAAGGTTGTTACTTCAGCTGTCTTCCAGTCTTGTGGTAGGGTACCTGATTCTAATGTCTTGTTGAACAAAGAACATAGTGGGACTGATAGTTCATCACCTAGTTCTTTGAAAACTTTTGAAGGAATATGGTCAGGTCCCTGTGCTTTATTTGGGTTTAAGTTAACTAATTTGTCACTCACTGCTTTTGGGGTGATTCTTATCTCTGACAAGGATACATCATTTGAATATGCACATTCAGCCAGTAAGGGTATATTTGTTACATCTTCACATGTAAAAACACTAGCAAAGAAGTCATTTAGAGTTTCTGCTTTTTCCTTATCATTTATGGCCAAGGATCCATCTGATTTAATTAGAGCACCTATATCTGTATTGATTTTTAACTTATTTTGGACATACTTCCAAAATAATTTAGGATTATCTTTACTATCTTTAGCAACCTTTTTTTCATAATCCCTTTTTGTTACCTTTAACAGTTTTGTGCATTTATTTCTTTCCCGTATGTAATTCATATAATTCACTCCTGATTTAGTACTCAAGTATCTTTTAAATAATTTGTACGTCTTTTTAATGCTTCTCATAGCTTTTTTATTCATCCAGATTGGGGTATTTTTCTTCCTAGCATTTTTCCTTATTTTGGGGATACACTTCTCCATTCCTTCATGTATAGTATTCTTTATATACTTCCAGTTTTCCTCTATGTCCATATCTGATATAACCTTCCAATCATGTTCAACTATTATACTTCTTAATTTAGAGTAGTCCCCCCAGTTCAAATTATAAATAAATTCTACTTGATCTGTAACTTTAAGCTTTTCCAAATTTAATTGAAATGATAAGACGTCATGGTCACTTTTACCCACTGGATCAAGATGTACAACTTCTGAAATAAATGTGTCATCATTAACTAAAACCCAGTCATCAAGAGTTGGGTTTTGCCCTGGTCTTCTTGTTGTTGGTTTAGTCACCTTTTGAATTAAGAATGAATCCTGCACCTGTCTCATGATCTCATTTCCTTTTATCCGGACCATTTTCCATCCCAGTGAACATTATGATAATTGAAATTGCCCATAATGCACATCTTATCATATTTTAAAAATTTGTCTGATTTTAAGACTTCAAATAGTTTGTTATTATTCTCTACCGTACTGGTGTTAGGATTTCTATACACACATCCAATCAACACTTTACCATTACACACACAATCAAAAGTACACCACACACTTTCTTGATACTTATACTCATCAAATTCATCACACTCTCGAGCATTCAGGTGTTTATCCACATATACGGCTACACCTCGTTGGTGATCTCTATTAAAGAAATGTCAAAATTAGGGATGCGAAACTCTTTCTCGCAAAAATTAGGAAAAAAAATGAGCGGATTAGACTTATTCTGCATAGATGAAGATGCAAGATTTTGCTCAAGTAGTTAACATGAGTTCTTTGGATAGGGATTTATCAAGAAAAACACCAAGATTCCTTGAATCTTAGCTGAAGGCTATAGTAGTATTAATACAGCCAGAGATAATCATGGTCTTTGAGGTTTTTTTATTTAGGTCTGATTTTTTACCCTGTGGGACACCATACTTCAGCAGAGATAGAGCTGACTCAATGTTATTGGTGACAACAGATTCAGTTCAAGGGAAAAGATATAACTTGAACCATTCTGGAACAGTTTCAACGCAACCAAATGGGGACAGATGTGGATGACAATCTTGAGATCATGTTATGGTCAATAATATATATATATATATATATATATATTATATATATATATATATATATAAATATACATACATATAGATCTATATCATAGATAGATAGATAGATAGACAGAGAGACAGACAGATGTATATATATATACATATATATATAGATAATACATACATACATACATACATACATACATACATATATATACATACATATATATTGTCAGCATATGTACACACACACACACACACACAAACAAACAAATATAAAGAAAAAAACAAACATAATTTGCGTAAAATCAAAAGAAAAGAAGAAAGTATTAGAAGCATTAAAGAACAACAAGGAAGAAGAGAAAGAAGTCAGCTAACACTATGATGAAAGTAGGTGAACCATAACTCATATAATGTCAAGGAAGTTATAGAAATGAATTCTAATAAATTATCGACTTTGATATGTCAAAAGCTGGAGGGAAAGAAAACACCAGGTAGACCCAGGGAGATAATATTGGACGGACTTGCAGTGTGGCTGAGGACAGAGAGGGTGGAAGAAGATGTAGGCCTACTTGCAACAACAAGAGATAGATGCATATGGAGGGCCATGATCACCAGTGCCATGCGGCAGGGCACATGATGATGATGATGATGATATGTCAATCCATCAAGTGCATTACAAAAGCATGAAAGGTAAAGGCACACATACGTAAAGCAAATACCTGTCAACCCCTAACAATAACAACAACAACAACTATAAGAGTATAACGATGGCTCCGTCTGTCTGATTAGACAATGGATGTGCCCACCTTACCCCTTTGGCTCCCGCACTCAATTCACCAACTAAAAAAAATATTAACCCTATGATTCCCTCACCCTATTCACCAGCTTCCTGCAGAAAGCTGGTGGATATCGTGAGGGAATCAAAGGGTTGTTTTTTTCTTTCTCAGCATGGTTGACAATGCAGGATGCTAGGAGATAGGGTGAGAGAGTCAAAGGATGAAGTCATGGCAGATTAAGCCTGTACTTAAGGCTGATAGCTGTGGCTATAGGGTGGATGCTGCTGCTCTTTACGTCTGTCTCTTCAATACGAAGGCATGGATCATATAACACGTACTGGCGCATCTCATCGATTTAGTTTCTAATGATGCGTAGAAATGACGAACTATAAACATTTGTTTGTCAGGCATGTGATAGGCGATTAAGGAAGGGTATAAAACTCTTACAATCTTAGTGCAACAAACATGTATTTTCTCCCTTGCCTCTCTGCGCTTTGCTCGATGTACTGCGGGTCTTTCGTTCAAGTTATGTATCGTTTTATCAGTTCTATGTCTGTCTCTCTGTTTCTGTCACTCTGTCTCTGTCTCTCTGTCTCCTGTCTGTCTCTCTATCTGTCTGTCTGTCTCTCTCTCTCTCTCTCAGTCTGTCTGTCTCTCTCTCATCTGTCTGTCTGTCTCTCTCTCTCTCTCTCTCTCTCTCTCTCTCTCTCTCTCTCTCTCTCTCTCTCTCTCTCTCTCTCTCTCTCTCTGGTATTTCAGCTTTGCATCATTTTGATGTCTTATGCTGTAATAGTGTATAAGTGTAGACTCATTATGGGCGAAAACTGGATGAAAAAAAAAAAGTTGTTTATGCCACTGCCTTCGAAAATAAAAATATCTTCTTGTTCTCTTCCTCTTTGCTTCCGAGTTAAATACAAACGAAAAGATGGAAAGAAAAGAAAGAAATAATGCGAGGGCGAAAAAAATAGGGGAAAAAAACAAAAACAAAAACAAAAACAACGATAACAACAAACAAGAACCATAATACAACAACAAAAATAGTAAAACGGTGAGCGATGCCCACGCGTGTCCTGACTGGTCAAGTTCCCAAATAATATAAACGATAAAGAATCAGTAATAAATAAATAAATACCACAAATACCAACAACAACAGACTGTCTCTTCAACACCCACAACCGCATATGATCACACTTGTGTATGATAAAGAGGACTATATTATATATCCATCTTCTTCTTGTTCTCATTCTTCTTATTATTCATATTGTTGTTGTTGTGTTCTCCTTCTCTTCTTCTTTTTCTTCTTCTTCTTCTTCCTCTTCTTCTTCCTCTTCTCCTCCTCCTCCTCTTCCTCCTTCTTTTTCCTCTTCTTCTTCTACTTATTCTCCTCCTCGTCTCCTTCCTCTTGTCTTCCTCGTCCTCGTACCCCTCCTCTTCCTCCTTCTCCTCCTCCTCCTCCTCCTTCTTCTTCTTCTTCTTCTTCTTCTTCTTCTTCTTCTTCTTCTTCTTCTTCTTCTTCTTCTTCTTCTTCTTCTTCTTCTTCTTCTTCTTCTTCTTCTTCTTCTTCTTCTTCTTCGCATTCTTCTTCTTCTTCGCATTCTTCTTCTTCTTCTTTGCATTCTTCGCATTCTTCGCATTCTTCTTCTTCTTCTTTCTCTCCGATTCCCTCTCACAACAGTTCCTTGAAGGATTGGTTTAGCATGGTCACCAGATCTTGTTACAAGTGCAGTTTTTTTTTCTTGTCATGTATCAATATTCTCAGGGAATACAATGATGTGAACAACAACGACGACGACAACAACAACAACAACAGCAACAACAACAACAGAACTGAATACAATTCATTCCACTTACCAGATTGTGATATAACAAAATATGTGTCACAAACACGAACAACGACAACAACAACAACAGAACTGAGTACAAACAACAACAGCAACAACAACAGAACTGAGTACGAACAACGACAGCAACAACAATAACAGAACTGAGTACGAACAACAACAACTACAAAAGAACAGTACGATTCTCAACTCCCACGTTCATGCCACTTAACAGATTGTCTCTGATATAAAAAGCATGTTTCACAAACACGAACAACGACGACAACAACAACAGCAACAACAACAACAATGGAACTGAGTACGATTCTCAACGCTCGCGTTATTGTCTTTACCAGTTTGTCTGTGATATGAAAAGTATGTGTCGCAAACACGAACAACGGCCACAGCAACAACAACAACAACAGCAACAACAACAACGGAACTGAGTACGATTCTCAACGCTCACGTTATTGTCTTTACCAGTTTGTCTGTGATATGAAAAGTATGTGTCGCAAACACGAACAACAGCCACAATAACACCAGCAACAACAACAGAACTGAGTACGATTCTCAACGTCCACGTTCATTCCGCTTATCAGATTGTCTGTGATATAAAAAGTATATGTCACAAACACGAATAACGACAACAACAATAACAACAGCAACAACAACAGAACAGTATGATTCTCAACGCCTACATTCGTTCCACTTATCAGATTGTCTGTGATATAGAAAAATATGTGTCACAAAACACGAACGACAACAGCAACAACAACAACAACAGAACTGAGTAGACTTTTAACGCCTACGTTCATTCCACTTATCAGATGGCCTGTGATATAAAAAGCACGTGTCACAAACACGAACAACGATGACAACAACAACAACAACAGCAGCAGCAACAACAATAATAACAAAAAAATCTAGTCCATTTTTTTGCACCCATCTGCGATCAGTGGCATAATAGACCATGACGATTGACTCTGTTTTTTGCTAAATCTAATAGGCCTACTTGCTTCTCGCCCGTGGTGTTAGCCCATACTGTAGCCTACAGATCCATGCTACTGAACAATCAAATTTGTCTCAGTGCATCTGTTGCCACCTGAACGGTTTCTGCGATAGCATCATGATTATCATCCTTATCGTCGCCATCATCATCACAGTATTATTAAAACTCTCTCGGTGTCTGTGACCATTGAGATGACATAGAAAATGAGAGAGAGAGAGAGAGAGAGAAGAGAGAGAGAGAGAGAGAATCTCTTTCCCGACATAGTATACTTAAGAGCCTTAGTTATTTCACAATATTATAAAGGTAAAATGCGACAACTATAACTGCGAGAGAGAGAGAGGGGGGGGGGGGATATAATGTCTTCCAAGACACAGTATACTAAAGAGCATTAGTTATTTCACAATATAACAAATGTAAAATTAAGCCAAAACTACAACTAAAAGAGAGAAAATGACAAGAGAGAGAGAGAGGGGGGGGGGGATATAGTCTCTTTCAGGACACGGTATACCAAAGAGCATTAGTTATTTCACGATATAAAAAGGAGAGAGAGAGAGAGAGGGGGGGGGGGGAGGGGAATATAACATCTTACAAGATACAGTATACCAAAGAGTATTAGTAATTTCAAAATAAATCTACGGTAAAATGCAGCAACAATCACAACTGAGACAGACAGACAGACATACAGACAGAGATATAATCTCTTACAAGATACAGTTTACAAAGTACATGTTATTTCACAATATAACAACAGTCAAATGGAGCAACAACTATAAGTGAGAGAGAGAGAGCGAGAAAGAGAGAGAGAGGGGGGAATATATTCTTTTACAAGATACAGTATAGCGAAAGAGCATTTGTTATTTCACAGTATAACAACAATAAAATCAGCAGCAACTATGACTGCAAGACAGACGGAAGAGAGGGAGGGGGTGGGTGGGTAATACTCTTTCAAGGCACAGTATACAAAGAGCATTAGTTTATTTCATAACAACTAGCAACAACTATAACTGTATGGCGGACCACTTCCTTAACACCCACGCGCACGTTTGTGACCAGACTATCTATAATCAGAAAGATTTTTGTATCAAAAACAACCCTAAATAACGTCGAACATCACTACCAGCAGGAACAACAACAACAACGGAACTGCCTGGAGGTTTCCGCCCAAACTCCTACGTGCATGCTTCTGACTTTACTGTCTGTGACAAAAGCAAACAAACAAACAAAAAGAATTTTTATCTTAAACAGAACACAGCGACAACAACAACAACAACATAATTGCTTGGAGACTTCCTTTCAAACTCCCAAATGCAAGCTTGTGATCAGAGTGTCAAATCATCCGAAAGATCCTTGGGGAAAAAAGGCAGAAAAGACAGAAAAAAGCAGAAGAAAAGGGCAAACAAACAACCGTAGCAGCAAAACAACAAAGGTCGAACAATAGGCTACTACCTTATTTTAACATCCACGCCTGAAACCGACAAGAAAATAGATAAATAAATAACTGATAAATAAATAAATAAACAAACAAATAAATAAAATAAAAAGATGGTCAAGCCATTCAAACACCTCCCTTTATGTTCGAAAATCGATACAAGAAATCGAGACGTTGTGTTTCTCAAGTCATTGTAATGTTGGAGTAGAAGTACATGAGAAAAAAAAGAAAGAAAAGAAAAAGAAAAAAGAAAAGAAAATCTGGACGTCAAGCTAGGACAGCGGTAGTCTGTGATAACAAGAAAACGATTATAAAAAAAATTGTCAGAAATTCCTGAGACAGAGCTGTTCACACACCTTCCTGAAAAATGCTGAATTCAGACACTTTTGGGGCAGTGATTGAGGGGGGGGGGGGGGAGCGTATGACCATGACTTTGGCGCCATGCATTCCAAACTACAGCATTCGCAACTCTTGAACGATCCGCAACTTCAATTCAAATTTGTTAAAGGTCCATCCAGACACAGGCGAGAAAATTTTGATAACACTTATTTGTCACTCGCGCACACACACACACACACACACACACACACACACACACACACACACCACACACACACACACAACACACACACACACACACACACACACATATATATACACACACACACACACACACACACTCACACAGACTCTATCTGTCTCTCTGTCTGTCTCTCTCTGTCTCTCTCTCTCTCTCTCCACACACACACACACACACAACACACACACACACACACACACACACACACACCACACACACACACACACACACACACTCACACAGACTCTATCTGTCTCTCTGTCTCTGTCTCTGTCTCTCTCTCTTCACACACACACGCACACGCACGCACGCACTCACACACACACACTCACACACACACACACACACACACACACACACACACACACACACACACACACACACACACGCACACGCACACATACACACACACACGTATCTGTCCGATCAACATGAAACAATCTCACTGGCCCCGTTAGCTCATTTGAATAGATTGCCATGTGCTGCTAACGTAGAGATAGTGAGTTTTGATCCCGGGACGAGCTTCTTTTTTTCTTTCTTTCTTTTTTTTTTTTTTTTTTTTTTTTTTTTGTAAGCAGGCTGGCTGGTGGCTCAGGTCATATAGCCATGGACTCAAGACCTGATGTCCCGAGTTCAATTCCAGCCTGCAACATAACAGCTGGCCTGGTCGCCGCTAGTCATCTTAACCCCTTGACTCCCGCACCTATCCACCAACTGCAAAAACTTTAACCCTTTGACTCCATGACCTTATCCACCAGCTTCCTGCATGAAGTTGATGGATTGGATGAGGGAATCAAAGGGTTAGGTTTTTGCTTTTGGTAGCATGGTTGACAGTGCAGGATGTTGGTGGGCAGGGTGCGGGAACCAAAGGGTTAATGTTTCAGTCATTCTGGTGATATCGGCTGGGTGTTTTATGGGTCCTGTTTTCTTCCTGCCCCTCTCCTCCTCTTCCTCCTCCCTCCCTCCCCCTGTTTCAAGACCTTGCCAGCGCATAGGGTTTTGCGCAAGCTTAAGGAGTCTGCCATATGATTTACTGGGTAGAAAGAGTATATAAAATCGCCCCGAGTTCGGTGAAAACCCTCTTTAACCCTTTGACTCCCGCCCCTGTCCACCAACTGCAAAAACTTAACCCTTTGACTCCCGCACCCTGTCCACCAACTGCAAAAACTCAACCCTTTGACTCTCTCACCCGATCCACCAACTTCCTACAGGAAGCTGGTGGATAGGGTGAGGGAGTCAAAGGGTTCAGTTTTTTTTTTGCTTTGCTAGCATGGCAGAAGTGCAGGATGCTTGTGGACAGGGTGCAGGAGTCCAAGGGTTAACCAACTCTGAATTCCAAACTCAAGACACACACACATACACAGAGCCCTCTCCAGTCGATATGAAACGATCTCCCTTAGAAAAAAAAAGGAGAAGAAAAAAAAAAGAAACAGATTAAAAGAGTAACGCATACCAACCGCTGTGCCGCCGCTGGAGATTTGCTATTTCCGTTGACGTTCTGTCATTTTCCTGACACACGCGAGAAAAAGTCAGCAGAGAGACTGAGTCGGGCAAGAGTGGGGTGGGGGTAGAGAGTCAGAGCAAGGAGGAAGGACAGCGGGGGTTGGGGATGGAAGGGGGAAAGGCTGGGTGAGAGATTGGGAGTGGGCGGAGGTTGGGTTGGGAGACGTGGGGCTGGGAATGGGGGTAAAGATAGTAAATTACTATTATTATTATTATGATTATTATTATTATTATCATTATTATCATCATTATTATTGCTGTTGTTGTTGTTGATGTTGTTGTTGTTGTTATCATTATTGTTGTTATTGTTATTATTATTATTATTATTATTATTTTTATTTATTAATGTTGTTGTTGTTGTTGTTACTATTACATGTTGTGTTATTTTGTTATTATTATTATTATTATTATTATTATATTATTATTATTATTGTCATTATTATCAGTATTATTATATTAGTATTATTATTATTAGTATTGTTGTTGTTATTATTGTTATTATTGTTATTATTATCATCATTATCATTATTGTTCTTGTTGTTGTTTAAAGCCCTGCCGACTGCATAGAGCATATCAGGGCTATAACCATTTCAATACACACACAATACTTCAACAGGGAGACAAGGAAAAGAAAAAGAAGTATACATATCAATGCATTCACGCACATAATCTCAGAAGATGCCCCTGATGTTGACCACCCCGTCCAATTTATCACACAAAAGGATTTTTTTAAAAACATACCTGAATTCAAATTTGAATAAGGACTCTAAAATACATACAGAAACAGGCCTAAATTATCTAGAATGGCTTTCAAATATCTCATTTCTCTAGACCAAAAAATGCGTTTAATACATGTACCCAATTATCAATCCTAAATGAAAGTACGTACGACTTTAATGAACACATAGAGTGAATGGACCAGCAAAACAGAAAATAATAGGAAGAAATGACAGAAAGCAAAAGAACAAGGCAGAAACAAAGAGAGTGACAGAAAAGAGGAAATTTCTAGCATAGATTTCCCAGAAGGTGGGGATACTATTTATACTGAAAGAGCCCAAGGCATCCCCATGGGGGGTAGAGTAGTAAATGGATGAATAATGAAATACAAATTGAACTACAGTTCATAACGTCTAAGAAAGTATGTACAGTTCTTCTTTCTTTCTTCTTCTTCTTCTTCTTCTTCTTTCTTTCTTCTTCTTCTTCTTCTTTTTCTTCTTCTTCTTCTTCTTCTTCTTCTTCTTCTTCTTCTTCTTCTTCTTTTCTTCTTCTTCTTCTCTTTCTTCTCTTCTTCTTCTTCTCTTCTTCTTCTTTTCTTCTTCTTCTTCTTCTTCTTCTTCTTCTTCTTCTTCTTCTTCTTCTTCTTCTTCTTCCTTCTTCTTCTTCTTCTTCTTTCTTCTTCTTCTTCTTCTTCTTCTTCTTCTTCTCTTCTTCTTCTTCTTCTTTTCTTCTTTTCTTCTTCTTCTTCTTTCTTCTTCTTCTTCTTCTTCTTCTTCTTCTCTTCTTCTTCTTCTTCTTCTTCTCTTTCTCTTCTTCTTCTTCTTCCATTCTTCTTCTTCTTTTCTTCTCTCTTCTTCTTCTTCTTCTTCTCTTCTTCTCTTCTTTCTTTTTTCTTCTTCTTCTTCTCTTCTTCTTCTCTTCTTCTTCTTCTTCTTCTCTCTTCTTCTTTTCTTCTTCTTTCTTCGCATTCTTCTTCCATTCTTCTTCGCTTCTTTTCGCATTCTTCTTCGTTCTTCTTCGCATTCTTCTTCTTCTTCTTCGCATTCTTCTTCTTCTTCTCTTCTTCTTCTTCTTCTTCTTCTTCGCATTCTTCTTCTTCGCATTCTTCTTCTTCTTCGCATTTCTTCTTCGCATTCTTCTTCTTCGCTTCTTCTTCTTCGCATTCTTCTTCTTCTTCTTCGCATTCTTCTTCTTCTTCTTCGCTTCTTCTTCTTCGCATTCTTCTTCTTCGCATTCTTCTTCGCATTCTTCTTCTTCTTCTCTTCTTCGCATTCTTCTTCTTCGCATTCTTCTTCTTCGCATTCTTCTTCTTCGCATTCTTCTTCTTTTCTTC
>CM060305.1:65535663-65540663 GCA_030674185.1 Monoplex corrugatus
ATTTCCATATGCGCTCCACCCAAATCTGTCAGCAGTTATACAGCAGACTCTTTAAACTTGTTCAAAAACCCTACGCGTTGGCATGGTCCTGATACGGGGAAGGAGGAGGGATTGAAATGGGGAAAGGGGGGGGGGGTGGTAGAGAGGGACCTGTGAAATGCTAAGTTGACATCATTAAAACGATGGAAACATTAAGATGGGAGAGACATCTCAGTGTTTAAAATTGCGGGCTGGATTAAGCCGGACTCTGGATTTCTCAAGACAGGGTGGCAAAGAGATATACATGTAGATCCTGCCTTCCCTAAGCTTTTTGTTTTTCTGCACAGGTTCGAATCTTGTTTTTCGAAATGTGCTGCATCAGGGACTAGGGGCACTACACGATTCGTTCGAATTTTTTTCAGATGCGTGTATGCCCATTACTTTGCCCACACTGTGCAGGCAGGATGTTGCTGCACAGTCTGCATACTCCGTCTTCAGTGGGTGTGCTTGCAGGGTGTTTTCATTTTTCCATAAGCCGCCTGACGCTGATTTGATTAAGGAATTTTTAGCGTGCATGTTTAACTCTTTGACCCCTACACTCTGTCCACCAGCATCCTGCATTGTCAACCATGGTAGCGAAACAAAAACTTAAACCCTTTGAATCACTCATCCTATCTACCAGCTTCCTGCAGGAATAGGGTGGATAGGGTGAGGAAGTTAAAGGGTTCAACTGTTTGCAGTCGGTGGATAGGGTGTGGGAGTCAAAGGGTTAATGTTCGGACTTGTAGAGTGGTTGAGAACAGAGAGGGTGGGAGATGTACTTGCAGCGACAAGGGATAGATTCGAATGGAGGGCCATGATCGTCAACGCCATGCGGCATGACAGGGCACATGATGATGATGATGATGATGTTTAATGTTCTGCGTGTGTATACACACGAATGAGGGTTTTTTAACCTTTTGACTCCCGCGCCCTGTCTACCAGCATCCTGCATTGCCAACCATGCTAGCAAAGCAAAAACTTAACCCTTTGACTCCCTCACCCAATACGGTGAGGGGGTAAAAGAGTTAAGTTTTTGCAGTCGGTGGACAGGGTGCGGGAGTCAAAGGATTAATGCCAACAGATCTGCACACATGTTGATCTGGAAGATCACAGAAAAATCTCCATCCTTCGCCCACCAAGCGGGGGAAAACCAGGCAGCATGGAATCTAGGATCTTCTGATCAAAAGTCCGGTGTTTACCTACTAGATTAACGTACATTTCTTGGTTACGAAAGTTTCAAAATTCTTCCGCAGTGCACACCCCCTTCTTTCCCTCCCTCCGCCTCTTTCCCTACCCCCACCCCACCCCCATCTCTTTCATTAGAACTCGAGTAGTGGTCTGGATACTAAGTTAATAACAAACATCTAAGGGTGCTGGATGGGACCCAGAGCATTAATACCTCACCACTCTCCAGATGATCACTTGCCAAGCTTCCGACGCCACACGATAGCTATTTCATCAAGCAAAGGGAGGTTGTCCGTGCGCTGCATGACCCGTTCGGACCCGGTCATCGGTTACCTTGTTTTACAAACCGAATGGCAAGGTGGGGGGGGGGGGGAGATGACAAACCCCAGGACATAGCCACACACTGCGCACCAACCAGGTCCAGCCTAGCTACTCATTATCATCATCAGGTGCCCTGCCGCATGGCGTTGGTGATCATGGACTTCCATCTGTCTCTATCTCTTGTTGCCCCAAGCATCTCCTCCATCCTTCTCGTCTTCAGCCACTCTGCAAGTCCGTCCAGCATTTTCTCCCTGGGTCTACCTTCAGCTTTCCCATTGTGACCAGGCGCTCCAAATGCCCCTTCCTCATAAAATGGCCCATAAATGTTGCCAGTCTTTTCCTAATCTTCCTTATGAATGATCTACTTGTGTCTGCCTCAATCAAGACTGTCTTGTTTGTTTTCTTTGCTGTCCATGGAACTCTCAACATTCTTCTTAGAAACCACATCTCGGTTGCCTCAATCTTGTTCTGGCTTTGCCTGTTGACTGTCCACGCCTCACATCCGTACAACAGTATTGGTTCTGTACAACATTCAAGAATTCTCTTCTTGATGTTAATTGATAGGGTTCTTGAACAAGTTTAAAGAGTCTGCTGAATTATGAATGGACAAACAAAAGCCTAGCTACTACCGGACAAAAAAAAAAAGAATAACAGAACCCTCTCTTGCCATATTCTGGGCCTTCATCTCTCTATTGGGCAACCCGGCCACGCCGCCAGTTTGCTTGGCTGCTATCTCTGTTCCCCTTACTATATAGTCTCGACAGCAGTCGAAAGCTCCCAACGTTGATGCACTACAAAACATAGAGGGCTTTCGAACAGCCACGAAAATGGCCAGGCAATGATGCTCTAGACAATTCAGCTACGTCTGACATGCCCCCAGAGGGATCCCAAGTTTGTCGTCTTTTCCGGAGCCGCCAGCAAGTCTTTCCCTACAGTCATTTCGTATGGGGAGGGGGGGGGGATGAGGTTCCAAGTGCTGCTCGCACCTAGCACAAGTAAAACAAATCTCACACACAGCAAATTCTGTGGAAAAGTCCACTTTCAAAGGTGGAAAAGTCCACTTTCAAAGGTCAAAATGAATGACGACGATGGTGATGATAATAATGAGAAGAAGAAGAAGAAGAAGAAGAAGAATCATCATCATCATCATCATCATCATCATCATCACCCTCATCATCACCCTCATCATCATAATCATAATCATTATCATAATTATAATCATAACAATAATGAAACCAATCATCAATATACAAAGACAATAAATACAAAATGGTGGCACTGTGTCGTGGCGACGTGCTGTTCCTGGGGAGAGCAGTCCCAATTTTATCAGCGACAGAGAGAGAGAGAGAGAGAGAGACAGACAGACAGACAGATACAGAGACACACAGACACATAGACAGACAGAGAGCGGTGAAACTACCACATACCGATACAGCTCATGGACAAAAGACCTACCCTCTGAGCACAAGGGGCTAGGTCTATAATCAGCGTGGCCCTTTATCCGCACGATGGCTCCGTCGTAGCACATAATACAGTATCTTAGGTTGTGACCTACCAAGAGGTGCTTGAGGCAACAAGGGATAGAAACAGATGGAAGGCCATGATCGCCAACGCCAAGTGGCAAGGCACTTGATGATGATGATGGTGACCTACCAAGGGTCACCTCGCCCCATCTGGATAGCAACAATCGCCAGTCATTCCCGAACTGTTTTTGTTTGTTTGTTTGTTTGTTGTTGTTGTTTTCGCCAGGCAAGCTTGGCTGATTTCGCAGCTAACCTCATTCTCCTTAAGTAACCCTTCGACTCCCGCAGCCTATTCACTAGCATCCTTCATTGTCAACCATGCTTACAAAGCAAAAACTTAACCCTTTGACTCCCTCATCCTATCCACCAACTGCAAAAACTTATCCCTTTGACTCCCTTATCCTATCCACAGTCTTCCTGCGGGAAGCTGGTGGATAGGGTGCGGGAGTCAAACGGTTAAGTTTTTGTAGTCGGTGGGTAGGGTGTGGGAGTCAAAGGGTTAACAAAGAAGCGTACACTCCGTGAGTCAAACGTTTATATACATGTACACTATCGGGAATTTACTGCCGTGGAACCGAAGGCGTTCTCTTATTTATAACGTCTTTGACTGGAACTCACCCGTGTCCTGACGTCTATGTCTTATTTTGGGGCCAGTGACATGAAGAGAGAGAGAGATCAGTAATTGCATGATTTTGCCAGATTTGTTGTCAGGTCTCTCTCTCTGTCTCTCTCTATCTCTCTCTGTCTCTCTCTCTCTTTCTCTCTCTATCACTCTCTCTCACTCTACTCTCTCTTTCTCTCTCTCACTCTCTCTCTCTCTCTCTACTCTCTCTGTCTCTGTTTCTGTCTGTTTCTCTCTGTCTTCTCTCTCTCTCTCTGTCTCTCTCTCTCTCTCTACTCTCTCTCTCTCTGTTTCTCTCTCTCTCTCTGTCTGTCTGTCTGTCTTCTCTCTCTCTCTCTCTCTCGCTCTCTCCAACTCTCTCTCTCTCTCTCTCTGTCTTTCTGTCACTGTCTTTTTGTCTCTGTCTCTGTCTCTCTCTCTTTCTCTCTCTTTCTCTCTCTTACTCTCTCACTCCACTCTCTCTCTTTCTCTCTCTCTCTCTCTCTGTCTCTGTCTCTCTCTCTCTCTCTCTCTCTCTCTCTCTCTCTCTCTCTATTCGTCTTTCTCTGTCTGTCTGTCTGTCTCTCTGTCTGAGTCTGTGTGTGCGTGTATGGGTGTGTGCGTGCGTGCGTGCGTTCGTGCGTGTGATGTGAACGTGTGTGCGTGTACGTTCGTGTATGTTCACTTGGTTCAACACGCAGGAATCAGAATTACCCTTCTAACCCCCACAGTGTTGGGCACACCTAGTTTACTTACTACCCGGTGTCTCTGTTACTTACCACGGGTATCAAGTACCGCTGTTTCTCTGTAGTACTGTCTGAGAGCCGTTATGAAGCCTTGATTTTCTGTTCACCTGATCTCACACAGTAGGCTCTGGGGGTCAGGAAGTTTGGCGTGTATTCAAGAGGAGCTCGTCATGGTTTTCTCAGCTGTTTCTGGCCGGATTTTTTTTTATATCAAATTTGGATCAAAGGTGTGGACTATTGCGAGAAACCAATGTATAAATCGAAACAGAAAGAGCAAAATATTTATCAAGTTTGGATCAAAAGTGAGGCCCATTTCGAGTTACCAATGCATAATCAGTAACAAAATGATCATTTTGTTTTTGTTTTTATCAAATTTGATCAAAGATGTGAACACTGAGAGTTACCGATGCATAAATCGTGACAGAAAGATCAAAGTTTTTATTAAATTTGGATCAGTGGTGTGGACCATTGAGAGTTATCAATGCATAAATCGTAACAGAAAAATCCAAATCTTTATCAAATTTGGATCAAAGATGTGTACCATTGAGAGTTACCAACGGATAAATCATAACAGAAAGATCAACATTTTTATCAATTTTGGAT
>CM060305.1:65548163-65568163 GCA_030674185.1 Monoplex corrugatus
CACCACCACTACTACTACTACTACTGCTGCTACTACTACTACTATTACTACTGCTGCTGCTGCTACTACTACTGCTACTATTATTACTGGTGGTGATTACGACGACAACAACGAGTACGACGATGATGATGATGATGATGATGACGAAGACGACGCCGACGATAATAACAGTAATATGATATGATGATGATGAGATGATGATTATAACAACAATAATAGTCTAATACTAACTAACACACACACACACACACACACACACACACACACACACACACACACACACACACACACACACACACACACACACACACACACACACACACACACAACGAAAACAAAAAAGAAAAGATCAATCAAACAAACAAAAACAAAACACAAAAGGGAAAAATCTCTACACGTATAATACAAACATAGAATCCTAGGGAAGAAGAAAGTAAAAATCCATTAAGAACACACAAGGGAGACGGAGTGGGGTGAAGACATATCAGCTAACGCTGTGCTAAAAATAGATGAACCTAAATAACACTTGCAACACCAAAGGCCATTAAAATGAATTGTGATATAAATATCGGGTTCCATACAGCAGTCGTTAAAGTAAGCTTGCTCTACACAAACATGACAGACAAAGACGACCACATATAAAGCAACTACATATCAACAATGTGCTAAGATCTTCATGTTCAGTTTTAACACTTTGACTCCCGCACCTTATTCATCAACTACAAAAAAAATAATTTTAACCCTTTGACTCCTTCACTCTATCCACCAGCTTCGTGCAATGAAGCTGGTGAATAGGGTGAGGGAATCCAAAGGATTAAATTTTTGCTTTGGTAGCATGGTTGACATTGCAGGATGCTGGTGGACAGGGTGTGGGAGTCAAAGAGTTAAAATAGGCAGCGAATAGTACTAGGTCCTTTTCTATGTTGCGGGCTTGAGTCAGCCTCGAAACATCGGAATTTTTATGGATCATTCCACTTAGGTGGGTTTCTTTGTGCTTATCCCCCTTCCTCATTTTCTACGCCATCATAGCAGGATGCTGGTGGACAGGGTGCGGGATTCAAAGGGTTAAACCTCCAATGTATAAAATGTCCTTATGTATATTGTGTATGTGTGTGGAGTTCATACGTCAACAATATCTTTTCATATGTATATATATATATATTGTGTGTGTGTGTGTGTGTGTGTGTGTGTGTGTGTGTGTGTGTGTGTGTGTGTGTGTGTGTGTGTGTGTGTGTGTGTGTGTGTGTGTGTGTGTGTGTGTGTGTACTTTTTTTTAATCGTGTTTCGATACCCCATTGTATGTTTGATGTCCGTTTGTCGTAAAACAAAAAGATATTTTTTAATTTGTTACAAAAAAACAACAACAAAAAACAACAACAAAAAACAATAATAAGAAAAAGAAAGAAAGACAGAAAAAAAGAAAAGCAAGCAAGCAAGACAGAAAGAAAGACAGAAAGAAAGATAGAAAGAAAGACAGAAAGAAAAGCAAGCAAGAAAGAAAGAAAAAGAAAAACTACAAGTCAGCAAGAGAGCAGGTACAATATTTCACTGAGTGAGAAGACAGGTTTTTCTTTCGGTCATTGTCATCGCTGTTTCTTTCTTCCTTCTGTTCAACTGTATCATCAAGGGAGCTGCCTCTACAAAACAGTTGCCGGTGAGCATCGAAATGGAAGACTTCAAATGGACAACTGTCATGTGACGTCCATTTCTGCTGTTAACATAACAATAACGTCTGTATGGAGATGCTTGCTGGTAAATATCTTCACACTGCGTCGTCGTTCATTAAAATAGGATTACTGCTGGTGTGTGGCCCCTTTGAAGTTTTGATAACTTCGAACGAAACAATTCGAGATTTTTCTGTTAACTTTTATTTCATCTTATTTATTTCATTTTATCTTGTTTTACCTATTCTATTTTCTTTCTTTTCTTTTCTTTACTTATTTATTTAATCATTTACTTTGTAATGACTGCAGTTTTTGTGTCATATTTGTAATTTTCTCAATTTTTGTGTCATATTTGTAATTATCTCAATCTTTCCTCCTAAAATATAATTTATTCATTCATTTATTGACCTGTTTCTCTGTTTATTCGTTCACTTTATTTCTTGAATAAGTCTCACCAATAGCAGCTGTGCACATGCGCAATGGGCCTATGTGGCAACAATAAGTCACTCAGTTGATTGAAATGTGGTGTTTGCCTAATACTAATATATGAAACAGTTCATGTTAGTAGTAATCATAACTAAGTCTGATTAATTCAACACCAAAAAAAACCAGCACATTATTTTTTGCGTGATCAAATAGCTCTCATCTTGGGCCTCTATATTTATTAGACCAAGACAAAAACAAAAACACGAATTATAACATCAACGAAGTATTTGCGCTTGAATGGGTAAATAGATCTGCGCTTATTTCTTAGCTGTTCCGGATTTTCCACAGTATAAATATATAAATTTCAACACACACTCCCTTAAACGCTTGTTGTTCCGCCATACAAGAGACCACCCACATAACGTGACCTACAAACGAGCCACAGCGATGACAACAGCGGAATTGGGTTTTGTCACTTTTGTGTGCCCACTGGCTACCATTCAACTCTGAAGTCAACGCCGCTAGAAGTTTTACTTTTCAATGACACTGACGTGTGGTGTTATTATATAGCCTGCCAAGGGAGAGAGCTTTGGTATTGGGAATTTCAGAGTTTCTGAATTTGCTCGAGAGAAGTTCATCATCGCGCTCAGGAAGTTCCATATGCGTTCTGCCCAACTGATGATATATTTTTTTTCAATTTTGTCGGTTCGGTGCTTGAATTTCGAATTTGGAAATTACTGAAGAGGAAATTCATTTCGTTATATTCCATATGCGCTTGGTCTAATTATGCCAGCGATGATTTAGGTGGTTTTGTCATTAAGTTATATTCCATATGTGCTTGGTCCAATTGTGCCAGCGATGATGCAGGTGGTTTTGTCATTTCGTTATATTTCATGTGCGCTTGGTCCAGTTGTGCCAGCAATGATGTTGTACCTTGTGTGGTGTGTGTGTGTGTGTGTGTGTGTGTGTGTGTGTGTGTGTGTGTGTGTGTTGGTTTTTTGTTTGTTTGTTTGTGTGTGTGTGTGTGTGTGTGTGTGTGTGTGTGTGTGTGAGTGTGTGTGTGTGTGTGTGTGTGTGTGTGTGTGTGTGTGTGTGTGTGTGTGTGTGTGTGTGTGTGTGTGTGAGTGTTGTAAAACGCTATGTATCGGCGAGTTCAGCAAGTGAGACACGGGGATACATTTTGCATTATAAAATCAGTACACATTCATCGCCACATGTGACCTGACCATCTAGACAGTGAACAGAAAAAGAAGACGAAGATCTGTATGATATATAGACCTATATGCAAGCAACGGTAGAGGTTGATAGTATTTATCACGCCTATATCCACGGCCTTATCGCCCGAGCCTTCTCTCTTGCTGTCAAATAAATAAATAAATAAATAAATAAGTATAAAGGGGAAGAAAAGGAAAAGAAAACGATAAAGATTTTTCTGTAACCCTAAAATTGTAGGGGAGAGAAGCTTCGACTTTTGGGAAGGTGGAGGGGGGCGGGCGGCGGAGGTTATCACTATAATGGCTAGCTGGATTACCTTTCCTTACCCTTATTAAGAGTCAGGTACCCATTCACAGCTGGGTGGCTTGGAAGCCGTTCTCAGAGGCTTTTTTTTTTTTTTTTTTTTTTTTTTTTTTTCCTTTTTTTAGTGGAGGATACTATCGAACTGTGCAAGCCATTTAGAAGGCCTTTACGTCAACCATCCCACCCACAATAGTTCTATCTCATGATTGTGCCTGAGTCCTACCTGCCTGCTGGATGTGGGATGCATATTTTTCCGACCTCCCAGGTCAGCAGGTGTGCAGACCTGTTCAAGTCCTTAAACCCCCTTCGTGTGTATATGCAAATCAAATAAGTATACACACGCTTAAGATCTTGTAAGTCATGTCGGTTTTTTTTTTTTTTTCGTTTCTTGAGTTATAAGTCCTACCACTCTCAAAGTATATGAGAACTAGTTATAAGAATGTTTTTGCTCAAAGAAGCCTCAGAATATTTTGGTTGCACTGTGAGATACTGATGCTATTGTCGGAATTTCCTTAAAATTCTCTAAGTCATGTCACACCCCCTTCCAGTATATTCGCACGCACAGAATCAGTTATACACGTTAAAGATCATGTAAGACGGGTCATCCTCCTTCGAGTATATCCGCAAGTATACAGGTTAAAGATCCTGTATGTCAAGTCAGTCGCGTCTGGTCGCTCAATTATGGGAACATGAAAACATCCAGCATGCGCCTCAGTGAAAATGGAGTATGCAGACTGTGCAGCATCACATCGCCTGCACAGTGTGGGAAAAAGAATATGCATGCATGTATCCGGTATGAAATCAGAACGCTATACACACATACACACACGCGCGCGCGCGCGCGCTCGCACAATCACAAACACACCCTTACACATACATGCAGAGGCACGCACGCACACACACACACTCACACACACACACACACACACACACACACACACACACACACACACACACACACACACACACACACACACAAATACATAGACACTCACATACACAGAGGCACCCACACACACACAAACACACACGCACGCACACACACACACATACACACACTGGCGCACACACACATACACACACACGTACACACATGCACACACACACACACACACACACACACACACACACACACGCACACACACATATGCACACACACGCAAACACAAGCACACACATACACATACACACACACACACACACACACACACACACACACACACACACACACACACACACACACACACACACGTACACAAAAAAGGTTTACCCCAACATTAATGGATCGTGTTTATTTAAACTTTACGCATCTCGGAGCATGCGCTGGACTGGATACGTGGTCCTAATGTGGTTTGTCTCTTTCTCCTCCCTCCCCCCCCCCCCCTCCACCAACCAACTTTATTTTCTTTTTTTTTCCCCTTAAGTATTCCTTCCCACAATGGAGTTGCCATGTGCAATTCAGGATGTTTTTCCGAAGGAGTGCGTCGCTGCAGTCCAGCAAAGATAAACAAACACACATACAATCAAACAAACATAAATAAATACATAAACAAATGCATGAATGAATAAATAAATAAACAATAAACAAATATATAAATAAATAAACGAATGAATGAATAAATAAATAAACAAATGAATATACTTTTTTATTCCTATATCTCTGTACTGAAAGTGAATATTTTGCTACAGAATTTTTCCAAGGACAACTTCATCATTGTTGAGGATTCTTTAACGTGTGTTAAATGTGTGCTTGCATACGGAACCTCGGTTTATCGTCTTATCCGAGAGGCTAGCACCCAGACTAACACTTAAGATCTAGTGGATGAAGAGATAGAATGGGAGAAGAAAAATCTCTCGCTCATCCATGAATCGAACCCGGATTTTGGGCATTCTAGGCAGTCGCTGTAACCACTGGGCCAAATAGTCCACAAATTGTTGATGAACGACAGAGAAATTCTTGCTGACGCAATGTAAATATGTTTCGTGTAGCTGTGACCAGCAACCTTTGGTTTAGCCCCAGTGAAACCTGCAGAATAAGACGTATGTTCAGTCAGCTATACATACTTTTACTACATCTGTTTATAAAGTGCCTTTCAAATTGTCAAAAACATGTCCAAGTAAAGAGGTTCATGATTTATCAGTCGCCGTGGTGTAGTGGTTAGCGCAACGGACTACCGACTGGAAGGTTGCGGGTTCGAATCCCATCAGTCCCTTCAAAAATATATCCTTGTGGGGTTTTGGCTCTAACCAGCTCCTACCCAGAGTTGAGCGTGCTATGGGCTCATTGGGAAGACTGGGACCACACAGTCGAGTCCCATCCACTTCACGGATACGTCATTGAGGGTGTTGTTCAAATTTTCTGACCAGCACCGCAGGTGTCCGTATCTCTCGGGCCTGGTTGACGCCAGGATATGTTACGATAGTAAGCGTAGAGTACGGCCCTGTCACGCAATCTCAATCCTAGATGGCACTCCTTAACATCATGAATATCATCCTCATCGACATCATCATCGTCGCACTGTGAAAAAACAAACAAACAACCTGTTCCAGCTTCTGTGGCCATTGATGTGGCGTAGAAAATTGGAGAGAAAAAAAAAAAAAAAGAGGTTCATGATTTGGGCACTCCCGGTTTGAGGAGATGTTATTCTGTCCTGGACCATGCCTGTAACATAATGAGGTGCTACGACGTACACACTGCAAAGGGCACATGACTCAAATTTTGGTGACAATCCGTCCACAATACATTTCGTTCATAGACAAAGACAAGAACAGACGGACAGAAAGACAGACGGACGGACGGACAGACGGACGGAAGGACACACAGGCAAAAAGACAGACAGACAGGCTGACAGACAGACAGACAGACATACTGACTGACGGACGGACGGACAGACGGACAGTCAGACGGACGGACACACAGACAAAAATACAGACGGACAGACTGACTGACAGAGGGACGGACAGACAGACAGACAGAAAGACAGACAGGCAGACTTCCATGTCAACATTTAACCTTTTGAAGAAAAACGGGGGAATGGAAGAGATAAAAAAAAAATTTAAAAAAAGGGGGGGGGGGGGGGGGAGATTGTTTCATGCCTAATATCTCCCTCTTTTTATCCACTGGACGATGCGGCAGGGAAGTTTTTAGTCCTCTTCTTTTTATTCGTTGTTTGGTGTTGTTTGTGGGTCTGTTTGTGACCGTGCATTCGCGCTTGACAAAGGCCGGTTGGCCGAAAATTTGCGCTTGTCTTGTCTTGTGTTGAATACGCGCTTACTTTGGTTTGCTTGTTCTTCTGGTTCCTGTTTGCTTGGGCGCGGGCAGTCGCACTTGTTTTGGATCTCCCTCTGTGTCATCCTGTTTGTCCGTCCGTCCGTCTGTATAATTATCCTGTCTGTCCGTCCGTCTGTATATCCTGTCTGTCCGTCCGTCCGTCTGTAGATTCTGTCTGTCCGCCCGTCCGTCTGTATATCCTGTCTGTTCGTCCGTCTGTCTGTGGATTCTGTCTGTCCGTCCGTCCGTCTGTCTGTCTGTCTTTCAATCTGTTTGTCTCTCTGTCTATGTCTCGCTCACTGACTTCTACCTAATCAAACGATTAAGTTCTTGGTCTATGTACAATGTACTGGTGTAATGTTTCATGTGTATAACCCTTTCAATAAGGTCTTGGCCTATATTGAATGAAACACAGTCGTATTGGTATTCATATTGGTATTCTTTCTGTCTCTGTTTCTGTCTGTCTGTCTCTGTTTATCTATTTGTCTGTCTGTCTGTCTCTGTCTCTGTCTGTCTGTGTCTGTCTGTCTCTGTCTCTCCCTGTCTCTGTCTGTTTTGCTCGCTCTTTGTCTCTGTCTCTCCCTGTCTGTGTCTGTCTGTCTCTGTCTTTGTCTGTCTGTCTGTCTGTCTCTCTCTCTCTCTATGTCTCTGTCTCTGTCTCTCCCTGTCTCTCTGTCTCTGTCTGCTTCTGTCTGTCTGTCTCTGTCTGTCTGTTTGTCTCTCTCTCTCTCTCTCTCTCTCTCTCTCTCTCTCTCTCTCTCTCTCTCTCTTCTCTCTCCTCTCTCGGCCGATGTGAACAATTTCCAATGGTAAGTTTGAAATATGGCTTCAGCTTAAAAGTCCAACAATTTGATCATAAAGAATCATCGTCATAGTCATTGTCATTGTCACTGTCACTGTCACTGTCACTGTCACTGTCACTGTCAATGTCAGTGTCAGTGTCAGTATCAATGTCATTGTCATTGTCCCTCTCTGTTTGTCTCTGTCTCTCTGTCTCTCTGTCTCTATATCTGTCTGTCTGTCTGACTGTCCGACTCTATGCCTATCTCTCTCTCTCACATACACACACACAAGCACGCACACACACACACAAAACACGCGCGCGCACACACACACACACATGCGCGCGCACACACACACACACACACACACACATACACACACACACACACACACACACACACACACACACACACACACACACACACACACACACACACACACACACACACACACAAACTTTCTTGTGACGGTGATTTACTCTGGTAGTGACTACAAACACCAGGAAGCGTTTAGTCAAGGGTCCATGACAGCAAGATGTTTTATGCAGTTACGCAGTGTTCAGACGATACACAGAGCCATAGCCTGTTTCAGAGCGTGCAAACCAGAAACAAACAGCAAAACTTAGGAAACCACTTGAAGGCAGGCAGTTAGTTTGGTTCAAATGATTTACACAATTTTTTTCTTCCTTAACCCTTTGACTCCCGCACCCTATCCACCAACTGCAAAAACGTAACCCTTTGCCTTCCTCACCCTATCCAACAGATCCCTGTAGGAAGCTGGTGGATAGGGTGAGGGAGTCGTATGGTTAAGTTTTTGCTTTTGCTAGCATGGTTGGCAATGCAGGATGTTGGTGGACAGGCTGCGGGAGTCAAAGGGTTAAAATTTGTTTTGTGAACCAGTGCCGCTATGAACTAGTTCTGATTTCATGTTTCGATCTGGTATTATTTTTGATGTACTTATTATGGTAGTGCTGTATTAACCCTTTGGCTCCCGTACCCTGTCCACCACCATCCTGCACTGTCAACCATGCTAACAAAGCAAAAACTTAACCTTTTGATTCCTTTCACCCAATCCACCAGAGAGAGTCAAAAGGTTAAGTTTTTGCAGTTGGTGGATATACTGCGGGTTAAATATTGTTTTGTGAACCAGTGCTACTATGAACTACTTCTGATTTCTTGTTATGATCTGGTGTTATTTTTGGTGTACTAATTATGTTAGTGCTGTGTTAACCCTTTGACTCCCGCATCCTGTCCATCAGCATCCAGCAGTGTCAACCATGTTAGCAAAGCAAAAACTTAACCCTTTAACTCCCTTACCCTATCCACCAGCTTCCTGCAGGAAACTGGTGGATTGGGTGAGGGAGTCAAAAGGTTAAGTTTTTGCAGTTGGTGGATATACTGCGGGAGTCAAAGGGTTAAATATTGTTTTGTGAACCAGTGCTACTATGAACTAGTTCTGATTTCTTGCTATGATCTGTTGTTATTTTTGATGTACTGATTATGTTAGTGCTGCATTACTCCTTTGGCTCCTGCACCCTGTCCACCAGCATCCTGCAATGTCAACCATGTTAGCAAGGCAAAAACGTAACCCTTTGACTGCCTCATCCTATCCACCAGCTTCCTGCAGGAAGCTGGTGGATAGGATGAGGGAATCAAAGTTCCTGCAGCAAGCTGGTGGATAGGGTCAGGGAGTCAAAGGGTTAAGTTTTTGCAGTTGGTGGATAGGGTGCGGGAGTCAAAGGGTTAAAGTCTAGTCACGGGAATCCCCACCTCAGCCTTTGCCCCTGCCGCTCCTTTCTCTCTCTCTCCTCTATGTCGTCGTCATCGTCATCACCATCATCATCATCATTCTTCTCCTCGTATATATAGTACAACAGGCAAGTTTTGACATGAACTGTCTGCGCTATATAAATGGGATTGTTATCATCGTCATTACCATTATCATTGTTATCGTCGCTATTCTCAAAATATATAATGGTTATTACTATTATTATTATTATTATTCTTGTCATAGTCATTATTACGAGAATCTGTGGTTGTTGTTGTTCCCATTCTATTATTAGTAGTATTGCTGTTATCATTGTTATTATCATTAGTATTATTATTATCTATAATGATGATGATTATTATTATTATCATTAATGATGATTATTATAATTATTATCATTGTTATTACTACTACTATTATTATTATCATCATCATCATTATTATCACTTATCATCATCATCACCATCATCATCTTTGTTCTTCGTCTTCATATCATTATCATCATCGTCGTCGTCATCGTCATCACCATCATCATCATCATTCTTCTTCTTTTTCTTCATCTCCTTATTCTTCTTCTTCGTCGTCGTCTTCTTCTTCTTCTTCTTCTTTTTATTATTTTGTGTAGTGCAGCCATCATGCTTTTGGCGTGGACACTTTGCCGCGGCTACATAACTGAAATAATTCTCAGAATTATTGCTATCACTATTATTACTATTATGTAATAATAATTCGTGATCTGTTGGGAGCGTCACGGTAGGTGATGACATCGCTGTTCGCCCGCTGAGCCTGTGGCGCAGAATATTTTCCTGGTAAATAATGTATAGACCTATGTATGCAATGCCGCATGCTTTGATGATACACTGAGTGTTAGTTGGTATATCTAGCTGTTCAGTCTTTCAGTCAAGAAAGACAATCAATCAGGCCGCAGCGTGTGAAGTACTGCAGTTCGTGCACCTAAAGAAAGACCACGACAACAGAATTGTCTTTCGAAAACTTGTTTGGAATATCGTTCATGGAGAGAGAGAGAGAGAGAGAGAGAGAGAGAGAGAGAGAGAGAGAGAGAGAGAGAGAGACAGACAGACAGACAGACAGACAGACAGACAGACAGAGAAAACAGAGAGAGAGAGAGAGATACAAACAGAGAGAGACAGACAGATAGACAGACAGACAAACAGAGAGAGAGAGAGACAGACAGACAGACAGATAGACAGTCAGAGACACACAGAGAGAGACAGACAGACAGACAGACAAACAGACGGAGACACAGAGAGACAGACAGAGAGAGAGACAGAGAGAGAGAGAGAGACAGAGAGACAAAGAGAGAGAGACAGAGAGAGAGAGAGAGAGAGACAGACAGGCAGAGAGACAGAGTGAGAGAGACAAAGTAAGTGAGAGAGATGGAGGGGTATATATATATATATATATATATAAATAGAGAGAGAGAGAGAGAGAGAGCCAGACAGACAGACAAATAGACAGCCAGCCAGCCAGCCAGCCAGAGACACAGAGAGGCTGAGAAATAGACAGAGAAAGTGACAGAGAGACAAAAAGGGAGAGAGACAAAGAGACGGTGACAGAATAGAAAGAGAGAGAGAGAGACAAAGAGAGAGACAGAGAGAGACACACAGAGAGAGAGAGAGAGAGAGAGAGAGAGAGAGAGAGAGAGAGAGAGCAAATGTATTATAATTAGAAAAGAAACTTAATGATAATAATACGCCAGACGTGCACACACACACACACACACACACACACACACACACACACACACACACACACACACACACACACACACACACACATTCTCTCTGTCACACTGAGAATCGTACTGAGAAAAGGAAAAGACGAAAGATTTCCAGTGCAAAGAGCGTGAAGTCACAGCAGGGGAAAAAAAAGGAAGGAAGGAGAAAGAGGGATAGGAGAGGAGAAAGGGGGGGGGGGTAAAGGGGGCAGTGGTGAGCGGTAGCTGAGAAGGTAACTGGAGGATTGTGTGAAGGAGGGGCCCGACTACCAACACTTGAAAATGACGTACGAGAAGTGTCTTTACTACAGAGAAGTGACAGTGGTCAACTCATCGGTAAAATCGTCGATTATTTTCCCCCCACACAATAACACGTGTTACTTCATCATACGTCAGCGTAGTCACTTGGTACAACAGGAGATGATGATGATGTCATAGTTGTCAGTCGCGTGCTTCCGAAACTAATATAGTGATGACATAAAGACACCAGCAAATGATCTGTGGAACCCCATCTGTCAGCTGTTCGCTTCGCCTCCCCGTAGAAACAGGTTATCTCCTGTCAGTATTTTATAACGGTGGATTCTACAATAAGGAGATGGTGTGAAATAAATTATTGACTATATAACCTTTTCAGTAACAGCGTCGATAAACGTTACGGAGTTCTAAACTGTTTCAGCCACGGTAAGGAAACTTGCGCGACTTCTCGTAGGAGGCGTTTGGAACAGCCAAGTCCATTTACTCGGGTCATAGCGAAGAAGTTGAGGAAGCGTGGAGCATCGAAGTCTGAAGACTGCCAGAAATCGTATTGCTGTGTCTTTCACTGACATCCCAGCCACCAGGTGTGTAAGCGAGGCCGAGCGAGAGAGGTTTAGCTGTCACTATGGTAAATTTGGAGTAGTTGTGTGGAGACTGAAGCCGGGTGTTCTTTGTTGAAATCGAGTGAGGGTCTGGCGTTGTCGCTTCGCCAGCAGCGTGGCTCGCAACTGACAGGTTACTGCAGTGATTATTATTGGAGACTCCTTTCGATTTTATTCTTGCCGTCTGTAAGCTCGTTTACTGCTTGTAGCTTTGTCACGGAAACTGTGAAGTGGGTTGTCAAGCTTTGTGAATGTTAGATAATAGCTAGAAAGAAACCAGCACCCAGGCACGAGTCCTGAGATAACGTTAGGCTAACACTCGGTGTAGGCTCACGCAAGGCGTGCGCTGTGGGAGAGGACTGGTGGTAGCGTTCTGTGTTTTCTGGTGGCTGAACAATGTGTTAGCTGTCCGAACAGGTTCCTCTCTGTACAGTTCGTCGCTTTATTTTCAGGTTCACCGGGTTTATCGAAGGATTTCTTCTTACGAGAGGCTCGCACAATGTCTTCGGAACGAGCATCTACTAGCAGCACCAAACGTCGCTCGGACACAGACACTGGAGAGGGTCCGTCTACCTCGACAGCTAAAAATGGAGGAGCTTTGCCCAAACACAAATTTCCCAAAACCATGTCTACAAGTCTGAAAAGGTGAGCCAAATTTCTGTCATGACCTTTCTCATTAACCCCATGCTTTATGTTTAGTACCCTTTAATGTAAGATCAGATCATGTGTCGTCGAGATCCGCTGTAGTCATATACGTTTAGTTCATTTATGAGCAATATTCCCACATTGCTTTTCACATGTCTGCGCGCGTGCTTATTTTTGTATGGTTTACGGTACGTGCACCGAGCGAGCTCATTTGCATATAAGCTTTTATTCGTTATTACGTGAAATTAGGGTCAGTGTTGGTTTAATTGTTGACATGAGGTCAAAGTACATAGGTCAGAGAACGGTTTTGTGTCATCAATGGGAACGGTCAAATCCGGGGAAGGAGGGGGGAAGGGAAATTCCCCCTGCGGCCCCGGGTCACAGCCAGTTGGCTCGCCATGTTGTTGATGTTGTCGGCTGCTTCTCTCATCTCCCCCCTCCCTCTCCCTCATTTTGGCTCAACGATCGTCGTTAGCGGTTTCCCCCACCTCTTTGGACAATCTTTTTTTGATATCGGGAACTAGTGAGGAGAAAGAATGCCGAGAAAAGCTCTGTTAGGCAGGTTTATTTAGTGTGTCTGTGTACCGTAAACTCTCTAAAGTTCATGGTTAGCAGGAAACCCCCGTCGAGGCGGAACAAACTGTTATTCAGAAATAACCGGTGACTTGTTATTCTTGGAAGTTTTTTTCCCACTTCATTAGAAGTGTATTATTATTGAGTCCATGGACCATTAGCACAACATGATGTTTGTGTGTACATAGCACATTTTATTTTGATTGTTTGGTTTCAACTCTTGAGTTCTTGAAATGTAGGTGCACGTCAGGTTTTTGCCAGCCAGTTTATAAGCGGCAGGTGTTCAGTGTTTACAAACGGTGGAAAGAAGACGGGGATGGTGGTGTTGGTCGGGGGAGGGGGAGGGGGGTAGGGTTATAATACAATCCATAGTTACAAGATGCCATGAGACCAGAGACATCTGTATGATGCTGAGTGTAAGATTATAAACATTTTCTGTTTAAACTCGTCACTAAGAAACCAATATTCTGCATGTATGTAATTTTTTTGTTCCTGCTTGCAAGTGGTTTCATGTTCAGTTCCTGCTGTTGTATTTTTCTTCCTAACAACCAGTCCCTGGCGCTTCTTGCCTTTGGGGATTGTAGGATGTAAAATGTAAACTTTACAGCAGAATGTAACACACACAGTTGTACACATGCACCCTCTCTCTCTACACTCCACTCCACTCCACTCCACTCCACTTATACTGTAACTACACTACACTACACTACACTACACTACACTACACTACACTACACCACACCACACCACACCACACCACACCACACCACACCACACCACACCACACCACACCATACTACACTACACTACACTACACTACACTACATTACACTACACTACACTACACTACACTACACTACACTACACTATATTGTATCACTACACTTCACTATACTATACTACACTACACTACACTCCACTCCACTTATACTGTAACTACACTACACTACACTACACTACACTATATTGTGACTCTACACTACACTATACTACACTCCACTCCACTTATACTGTAACTGCACTACACTGCACTACTACACTGACTACACATGCACTACACTACACTACACTACACTACACTACTACACTACACTACACTACACTACACTACACTACACTACACTACACTACACTACACTAATATTGTAACTACACTACACTATACTACACTCCACTTATACTGTAACTACACTACACTACATTACACTATACTACTCTACACTATGCTAGGCTGCACTATATTTTAACACTACACTACACTATGCTACACTATGCTACGCTATACTACACTACACTATATTGTCACACTATAGTACTCTACACTGCACTACTCTATGCTACACTATACTATGCTACACTTTGCTATGCTACACTATATTATAACACTACACTACACTGTGCTACTCTATGCTAAGTTACACTGCACTATGCTATGCTACACTACACTATTGTAACACTACACTACACTACACACTGCACTGTACTATGCTGTGTTACACTACATTCTATTGTAACACTACACTTCACTACATTACGCTGCATTGTAACACTACACTGTGCTACACTACACTGTATTGTAACGCTACACTCACTACTACACTACACTACACTACACATACACTACACTACACTATATTCTGTCACTACACTACACTACACTACACTACACTATATTGTAACACTTCACTACACTACACTATATTCTAACTACACTACACTACACTACACTACACTACACTACACTACACTACACTACATACACTACACTACACTACACTACACGTATTGTAACACTACACTCACTCACTCACTATTGTAACACTACACTACACTACACTACACTATTGTAACACTACACTACACTACACTACACTAAATACTTACACTACACTACACTACACTACACTACACTCACTACACTACACTACACTACACTACACTACACTACACTACACTACACTACACTCACTACACTACACTGCACTGCACTGCACTGCACTGCACTGCACTGTATTGTATTACTACACTACACTACAACTACACTACACTACACTACACTACACTACACTACACTACACTACACTACACTACACTAACACTACACTAACTACACTACACTACACTACATATAGTGTAACACTACAAGTGCTACACCACAGTATAGTGTAACACTACAATACACTATGCTACACCACACTACATTATGATACACTACACTATAATAAGCTACACTGCACTGCACTGTACTATACCTATACACATGCACTCAAACATACAATACACACAAACACCCACACACACACACACACACACACACACACACACACACACACACACACACACACACACACACACACAACACACACACACACACACACACACACACACACACACACACACACACACACACACACACACAGAGACAGAATTGAGAAAGATTCAGTGTTATTTTTGATGAGAGAGTTCAGATCAGCATATGCAAAGTACAGTTAATTTAGTGAACAAAACATTATGGCTTAGCAAACATTACAAGAAATAGACAAGAATATTATAATATATAAAAGAAGTAATGTTTTTGTACATTTTGCACTACTAACGTCTGGAAAAAAATTTCTTTCTCTGAAAGAATTAAAAGCACTTAGATCACCCTACAACCAAGTATACTACAAAAAAAGATGAAAAAAGACAGACAGACAGACAGAAAGAAAGAAAGAAAGAAAGAAAGAAACAAAGAAACAAAGAAAGAAAGAAAGAAACAAAGAAAGAAACAAATGAACAAACAAACAAATGCTGAAAGTCTGAGAGTGTTTTGATGACATTGGACATAATATCAAATCTGAATTGGAAAAAGATACTAGACAAAATAACAAAAGTTGAGTGAATTAAGTATGTGTTTCATAAATAAGAGGAAATGTTTGATAAACCAGGGTATCAGGAGGCCATTAGCTGCACTTCTAAGCAGACCCATTTACAAACAAACACACACAGAAATCTAATAAGGAAAAGATTTAGATTAAGAGCCTAATGTCCTCAGGTCAAAATCTCACTCAAACACATGTATATATATATATATATGCATAGATAGAAAGAGACAGTGTTTTAGAAATGACTTTTTTGTGTCACAGTCATGGTACCTTTGATTCAAAGATCACTACATTTGTTATACATGGTTTCTTTTTCCAGAACCATTTAGTTTTTTTGTGTGTGTTTTGGGGCTTGGGTCTAATCAATGAATTTACTATCATTGTATGACAAGTTACAATTCACTGCCCCCTGTTTCATAGGTCTCAACTCTCTGCCCTCCCCATTTCAAAACCTTGAAATTTGGTCTCGCTCATGCTTACAGAGCTGCTAGATTTGAATGGAGCGCATGTGGAATTTGTCTGTGTACAGCGAATTCCTCTGGAACAGGCTCTGAACTTTATACTTATTACTGCTTCAGCTGAGTAGAGTGATAGGAGTTGCATTAACTGATAAAGAAGTCTGTTTTTGGCCCTTTAATGTGGAACAGGTTTCTCTTCTGCCTACTTGATATGCTCTTTGAGAAAGTAGACTGATGATACTTCCTGCAGCCATATTTATGACATGTTGCCACAAAAGATATATATTGAATTGTCTTTTGAAGGTTTTGAGTTATTTGATATTGGTAAAAACTAGAGGAACTAAGCTTTCAAATAGTGTAAGAAGGCTTCAGAGTTCTGTTGTAGGATTTTTGAAACACTAGTTAAAATTGTTTGAAATCAGCTGTTTGACCTGAATGAAGATATGTATTCTCAGTTTTAGTTATGTTGTTAAATAAGGTGGTGTGTTTAGTGGATTAAGACAAGCGAAGAATGTTTAAGGTGTGATCAAGAAGTGATTAACCCTTTGACTCCCGTCAAAGCTGGTGGAAAGGGTGAGGGAGTCAGATGGTTAAGTTTTTGCTTTGCTAGTATGGTTGACTATGCATGATGCTGGTGGACAGGGTGTGGGAGCCAAAAGGGTTAAAGAAATGCTATCAAGTGGTAATTGAAGAAGTAGCAAATACAGAAAAGCTGAAAATCAATACAAGTGGGCCATCATGGGTGCACAGGCCCATAGGGACTGAAGTATCCTGTGGAGTTTGGAATTTGGAGTTTGTTCAAGATGGATTCATCACAACTGAACAATTCCATATGTGCTCCACCCAAATCTGCCAGCAGTTAACCTGGCAGACTCTCAGAGCCTGCACAAAACACTGTGTGCTGGCAAGGTCTTGATCAGAGGAGTGAGAAGGGGGATGGGGATGAGGGAGACTTTGAATCAATAGGCTGACACCACCAGAATGATGGAAACATTGAGATGGGCAGCAAACAGGCCAATGTGTAACCCTTTGACTTCCACACGGTATCGTCCGACTGCAAAAAACTTAACTCTTTGATTCCCTTACCCAATGGTGGATAGGGTGAGGGAAGCAAAAGGTCAAGCTTTGCAGTTGGTGGATAAGGTGCGGGAGTCAAAGGATTAAAGTTAAAGTACCCCTTGTGGAAGCATGTCACATTTTCTAAAGTAAATGAACATTACCAGAATCAGTCAGCTAGTTGTCAAGTTGTTGACTAATTTTCACAGTCTTTCAGGATGTCCCTATTTCCCTGTATCACCTGAGATGGGTGCTGATTTAAAAGTGAATGGAGTCAGTCAGAGGAGTAAATTAATATTTCACTGTCTTTCTCTTACTTACTGTCTGTGTTTTTGTGCATGTGCCTGTACCTGTTGTCTCTGTTTCTTTGTTTGTCTGCCCTTCTCTGGGTCTCTCCAAATGTGTGTGTGTGTGTGTGTGTGGTGTGTGTGTGTGTGTGTGTGTGTGTGATGAGAGAGAGAGAGAGAGAGAGAGAGAGTGTGTGTGTGTGTGTGTGTGTGTGTGTTTGTTTGTTTGTGTGTGTGTGTGTGTGTGTGTGTGTGTGTGTGTGTGTGTGTGTGTGTGAGTGAGTGAGTGAGTGTGTGGTGTGTGTGTGTGTGTTGTGTGTGTGTGTGTGTGTGTGTGTGTGTGTGTGTGTGTGTGTGTGTGTGTGTGTATGTATGCAGAAGTTGGTATTTAATTTCAAATCTTCAGAACATTTTATTACACCAGGATAACAGCCTAAGTTCCCACATTTAGCAGTAAATCCCTCTGGACATGTATTAAAGCTTGCCTTAGCTACTCTATAAAGATCTTGTCAACATCGGTTTCATTGTAAGTATATATATATTAACAGTGATACTTAAGCCCAAATCAAAACAGTGTGTTATTTTGTCTCTCAGCCTCTCTGACTTCTCCACTCACACCTCCTGTCTCACTTCCCCCATCCCCACCTCTCTCTCCCCTTTGCCTCTTTTTGTTTTTTACTTTTGATAGATCTGCCTGTTTTATATGCAGATTTTTATCATCTATTTCAGCCAAATCTTTTTGCACAATGAAAAGAATAGTGCTGCATTAACTGTTATTACTCTCCCATTCTCTATCACGGCTTTGTACTGAAGGAATTATTTTTACGCCCTTGCACAAGGGTTTCTATCTTCCAGACAGCAGGCATTATTGATCCTGTGAAGATGGCATGAAGTGTTGCCTAAGACATGACAAAGTAATCAGAAACAGCCATTCATGCATGCTCCCACCCTGTGGAATGCTGCTCATGAATTATGCATTGAGTGCATACGCACAACAATACCTTGTGATCTTTACAAAGTTCAGCTTCTGAATGCTAACGGTGAAAATGGCATCAAATCAGTTCGAGATACAACCGATAAAGGCTGTGGTTTCAACTTGTTCAAAACCTATTTGGGGGAAATATTGATTTTGGAATTCTGTGCTTTTGAGATTCTTAAGTTTGGTTCTAGACCTAACTCTTTATCTTAAATAAAAAAAAAATCCTTTTGAATAAGCGGAATGCTGCTTATACTTAGACTTGTTTTCAGGAGTATTGATTTTACAATTCTGAGCTTTTAAAATTCAGAGTATGGTCCTTGACCTAAGTTGATTTTTCAGCATGAATGGAATGCAAATACAGGTTACAGATTATTTTCTTTTGAAAGCATGTAACAGAAAATCATATTCTCCAGCTCTGTTGTGTTCATAAACAACTGTGATGAGAAGCATGTTTACAACAGAAAATCATATTCTCCAGCTCTGTTGTGTTCATAAACAACTGTGATGAGAAGCATGTAACAGAAAATCATATTCTCCAGCTCTGTTGTGTTCATAAACAACTGTGATGAGAAGCATGTAACAGAAAATCATATTCTCCAGCTCTGTTGTGTTCATAAACAACTGTGATGAGAAGCATGTTTTACAACAGAAAATCATATTCTCCAGCTCTGTTGTGTTCATAAACAACTGTGATGAGAAGCATGTAACAGAAAATCATATTCTCCAGCTCTGTTGTGTTCATAAACAACTGTGATGAGAAGCATATAACAGAAAATTGTATTCTCAAGTTTTGTTTTGTTCGTAAACAGCTGTATTGAGACATAAGCCATTGAAAGTTTGGATCATGGATCTCTTAGATAGCATTGAATGAGACTTAATTCGTTAAGAATGTTTTATTGAAGTGACAGTTTTCAGTCTGCTTTTCACTTGGAATTCATAGATGTTAGAAATGTAAGTGCTATCAATTTATTAACAGTTGACAGCCTTTTGATCCAAACTAGTCTGCTGATTGGCATGTGTGTGTGCACACACACGCGCATACACACACACACGCACGCGCGCACACACACACACACACATACACACACACACACACACACACACACACACACAC
>CM060305.1:65585663-65625663 GCA_030674185.1 Monoplex corrugatus
AAGGGTTAATACCTCCATTGAAATTGGATCAGTTCTGAGAAGTTTTGACAGACACAAGCCGTAACCTCTGAGCAGGTTGATATTCTTTACATGTTGTGATATGTGGTTTCTAAGAAAAATGTTGAGAGTTCCATGGACAGCAAAGAAAACAAACGAGACGGTCTTCATAGAGGCAGACACAAGAAGATCATTCGTAAGGCAGATTAGGAAAAGACAGGCAACATTTATAGGCCATTTTATGAGCACCTGGTCACAACAGGAAAGCTGGAAGGAAAGAGAGCACCAGGTAGACCCAGGGAAAAGATATGGAACGGACTTGCAGAGTGGCTGAAGACGGAGAGGGTGGAAGATGTGCTCGCGGCAAAAAGGGATAGATGCATATGGAGGGCCATGATCGCCAACGCCATGTGGCAAGGCACTTGGTGATGATGATATTCTTTACATGCTATTTGTTTGTAGCAGCGAAGATGTAGGCCCTACTGTTTCTGTTTCCGCTGTATGCCTCACACGGACAACGGACATGCATTATGTTGTTGACTTTTAAGTATGTCGTCTCTCAACGGACATGCATTATGTTGTTGACTTTTAAGTATGTCGTTTCTCAACGGACATGCGTTATGTTGTTGACTTTTAAGTATGTCGTCTCTCAACGGACATGCGTTATGTTGTTGACTTTTAAGTATGTCGTCTCTCAACGGACATGCGTTATGTTGTTGACTTTTAAGTATGTCGTCTCTCAACGGACATGCGTTATGTTGTTGACTTTTAAGTATGTCGTCTCTCAACGGACATGCGTTATGTTGTTGACTTTTAAGTATGTCGTCTCTCAACGGACATGCATTATTATGTTTTTGACTTTTAAGTATGTCGTCCCAGACAAGTTGCTGTATATTTTGTCTGTCGTTGTATGTTTATGTTTTCTTCGTGTTTGTTTGTTTGTTGTTGTTGTTGTTTTGCAGATTTTGTATCCTTTTTTAAATACATTTTTAGTGTCCTTAGTTATGTTTATATTCGTTTTCATTATGTTTATATTGTATTCAGTTCTGTAGGTTCTGTTCTGGTTTTCAGCTCGTCTCTTATATTATCACATACTTATTATGTAGTAAGAAACTCAGTCAAGTAAGTGTTTCGGTCCTTAAGTCCTGACACTCTAAGGGGGTCGGGTCGCATTCAGGTCATGACCCCTGGATGCCCGCCTGCTGTCACCGTATTTTTTTCTTAAATCATTATCTTTTCTTGTTCTCCCGGTTTTGGGTCATCACGGCAACAGGTCATTTTATGAGAAAGGGGAATCAGAGCACCTGGTCACAACAGGAAAGTTGGAGGGAAAGAGAACATAGGTAGACTCAGTGAGAAAATATTGGACGGACTTGCAGGGTGGCTGAGGACAGAGAGTACTTGCAGCGACAAGGGATAGATTCATGTGTATGGAGGGCCATGATCGCCAACGCCACGCGGCAGAGCACATGATGATGATGATGATGATGATGATGATATGTCAGTTCATCAAGTGCATTACAAAAGCGTGAAAGGTCAGGGCAGACATCATCATCATGAAGTGTCCTGCCACACGGCGTTGGCGATCATGGCCCTCCACATGCACCTGTCCCTTGTTGCCGCAAGCACATCTTCTACCCTTTCTGTCCTCAGGTCTCTGCAAGTCCGTCCAATGTTTTTTTCCTTGGGTCTGCCTGGTGCTCTCTTTCCCTCCAGCTTTCCTGTTGTGACCAGGTGCTCCAATTCCGCTTTCCTTATAAAATGGCGTATAAATGTTGCCCTTCTTTTCTTATCTTTCTTATGAATGATCTTCTTGTGTCTACCTCCATCAAGACTGTCTCGTTTGTTTTCTTAGGGAGACATACGTAAAGCAAATACATGTCAACCCCTAACATGATGATGATGATGACGGCAATAGATTGTGAATCAGGACACTTGTTCGACGGGGGTTTCTTCTCTGAGGACCTTCTGCTGTCTTGACTCTCCCCAGGGTTCCTTGCTGCTGAGTCAGGACGCGTTCCGCATGATTGAGTTTGAATCGCGAGGGGACGGGTGTAGAGAGGAGGGGGTGAACGGTCTGTGTGGGTAATAGCAACCGAAAAGAACGATGGGGGTGGTTTCCCTTGGAGGCATGTTATCTAACCATGGCCGTGATTGGGTTGTATATAGTTGACGATTCAATTCAAGCAACCATTATTACCGTTAGAATATTGCAACCATTTATCGTCAGATTATTGAACCACTGTTGCGTTGCCAAAGTTGACAGACTTTTGGTCTCATTCTGTTCGTATTTCATTGTAAGGTACCTGAAGTCGGAACTCGGAACTCTTGTCATTGTTAAGGGGATTTATTGCGGACGGATTTTTGTCGCGTTAGAATCGTAGGTCCGTTTGAATTTGTCATTGTTAACATTGTCAGTTATTAATTTTTCGGTTCTTTTATTTTGCATTTTATCATCGTCGTTATTTTCAGTGCAAATATGTGGAACTGGAAGCATTAGGTGCTGTCTGAAATGTAAAAAACATTCAGCTGAGACATCTTTCAAGCAGACTGATGGGCTGTGTTGAAAGAGTGGTGATTGAGCCATGGATTCCTTGGGTTCAGTCCCAACCTGCAGCATAAAAAAAAATGGCCTGTTCGCTGTCCGTCCCATCTTAATGCTCCAGTCGTTCTGGAGCACTTATGGTATTGCCCGAATGCTATGAATCCGTCCGGAACGTACGAATTCCAAATTGGACTGAAGTTCTCAATCGCATGAGTGAGTTTGAAAGGTGGTGGTGGTGGTGGAAGTAAAGTGTGTGTGTGTGTGTGGGGGGGGGGGGGGGAGGGTTGGATGTACGCTGTGTGGGTTACGGTAACCAACAGGGGAGGACGTGACCTCTGAAGGATCGTTTTCCTTGGAGCTATGCTATCTAATAAACGGCCCTGGACTGCTGGCATGCTGTGATCGCATTGTCAGGTTGACCCAGACTGCTTTCTCTCTCTGTCTGTCTCTGTCGCTATCTGTCTCTCACTGTCTCTGTCTGTCTGTCTGTCTGTCTGTCTCACTCTCTCTGTGTGTCTGTCCCTCTGCTCCTCCTCAGCCCTTTTTGTCTGTCTGTCTGTCTGTCTCTCTCTCCTCCTCCCCCATCCCCCTCTCTCTCTCCCCTCCTCCTCCTCAGCTCTCTCTCTCTCTCTCTCTCTCTCTCTCTCTCCCTGCCTCCTTCCCCTCCTCGTCCTCAGCCGTTTCTGACTGTCTCTGTGTGTGTGTGTGTGTGTGTGTGTGTGTGTGTGTGTGTGTGTGTGTGTGTGTGTGTGTGTGTCTCTCTCTCTCTCTGTCTGTCCCCTCCGCCTCCTCAGCCCTCTCTCCCTCTCCCTCTTCCTCCCTCTTAACTCTCAACCCTTTCTCTTTCACTGTGGCCTCATCATGTTTCCTTAACCCTCTCAGTTGCATTCTCCCACTCTATCATACTTCCTAAACATTTTCAGTCTCACTCTCTCATCATGTTCTTTTTTTTTTTTAAATCCCTTTAAACTCTACTGTCTCATTTCATCATGTTTCCTTACATCAAGTTGCATTCTTTCGCCCCATCCATTAGCTGCCACTTGAGCTTCCTTTTTGAAGTTCAGCCTTTGACTTTTAACTCTTTCACACCCTCTTTGACTTTTAACTCTTTTTACACCCTCACAAGATAGGGTGAGAGAGTGAAAATGTTCAGCCTTTGACTTTAAGTTTAACCTCTTTTTTTGACACTTTCATAAGATAGGGCGAGAGAATGAAACGGTTTTCAGCCTTTGGCTTTTAACTCTTTCACACCCTCACAAGATAGGGCGAGAGAGTGAAAAGGTTCAGCCTTTGACTTTTAACTCTTTCACACCTTCACAGGATTGGGAGAGAGAGAGTGAAACGGTTCATGAGCCTTTGACTTTTAACTCTTTCACACCCTCACAAGGTAGGGCGAGAGGATTCATCCTTTGACTTTTAACTCTTTCACATCCTGACAAAGTGGGGCGAGAGAGTGAAACGGTTCAGTCTTTGACTTTTTCACACCCTCACAAGATAGGATAAGAGAATGAAACGGTTCAGCCTTTGACTTTTAACTCTTTCAGACCCGCGTCTTTTCCATCATCGTCTTGTATCATCCTTAACCTTTTTTTTTTCCATTACTTTATCCACCACAAACTTCCCACAGGAAGCGTTAAGTAGAAGCTGGTGGATAGGGTGAGGGAGTAAAAGGGTTAAGTGTTTGCAGCTGGTGGACAGGGTGAGGGAATCAGAAGTTTGTGGTACTGGAAGGGAGGGTGTGCAGATTAAATGACTATGTCTCGTGTTTTGTATCTTTTTTTTTTTAAAGGTCGTACTTTCTTAATAATGAAATGGGTAATTGACACAGATCGACGTGCGTGCGTGCGTGCGTGTGTGTGTGTGTGTGTGTGTGTGTGTGTGTGTGTGTGTGTATGTATGTGTGTGTCTGTGTCTTTGTGTGTGTGTGTGTGTGTGTGTGTGCTGGTGCGTGCGTGCGTTCGCGTGTGTGTGTGTACGTGCGGGAGTGCGCGCGCGCGCTTGTGTGTGTGTGTGTATGCGCGCGTGCTTGCGCTTGTTTGTGTGCGTTAAATAGAAAGGAAGATTAAAAAGATGTAATACTTGTTTTAATTTAATTTGCATTTCCTTGCATTCGTGAGGCAAGAGACTATCGCATTTGTATCGAGATTACACTGCCGCTTTGACCTTTTGTCGTGAAGTTCTGTATTTTATCTTTGTGTCTCTCATTCAGAGGTGCTTTGATTGATCGTGTCGTATGCACACACAGTGTGATTCATATTCAACATTGATGAGGTATTATCGTCGGTCGTATATGATTGTTTTCATGAATCCTGTTAACAACCTTTCAGGTATGTTCTTTTTTAATCTCCTGTGCGATAAATTGGACGGAGTGGTCAACGCCAGGGATATCCCTGTAGATTATGTGCGCGAATGCATTGATATTTGTTCTTAATTTTCTTTTCTTTTTTTGTTTTTGTTTTGCTGGTTTTTTTTGTTTTTTGTTTTTTTGGTTGCTGTTTTAATAATTATAGTGTATGTTTTGAAACGGTTATAGCCCTGATATGGCTCTACGCAGTCGGCTTGGCTTTAAACAAAAATAACAGTAACAGTTGTAAAATGAAGATGTTAAAACAAAAAGTGTGACAAAGTACATCGTCTATGGAAAACTAAGAAGCAGACAGAATGGGAAGATGTGCATGACAAGAGGCTGTTCAGTCATCGTGAAGATATTAGTTTCATATACAGAACGCGTTGCTCGTTGAGCAAAGAGACAATGTAACTTTTATCATGGCGTGTTCTTTTGCAGTATTATGCAGAAACGAGATAAGTCTTGAAGGAGGCAGACACAAAAAGAATATTAATGAAGAAGATTAGGAAAAGACAAGCAACATTTGTAGGACATTTACGAGATAAGAGAAATTAGAGTATCTAGTCACAACAAGAAAACTGGAGGGGAAAAGAGCACCAGGTAGACCCAGGAAGAAAATATTGGACGGACTTGCGCAGTGGATGAAGACAGACAGGGTGGGAGAAGTACTTGCAGCGACAAAGGATAGATTCATAAGGAAGGCTATGATCGCCAACGCCATGCGGCAGGGCACATGATGATGATTATGCAGTTGTTATTTTGGTCTTCGTGTTCTACTGGGTGAGCCTGTGGTCGTCAAAGTTTATGTGGCCGTGCTTTTTGCGTTGTCCGTGTGAGGGGCATACTTACTTTTTTTATGTATGAATCTATTTTCGTTTCATTTCATGTTCTTCTTTTCTTTTTTTTCTTTGTTTCTTTCTTTTCTTCTTCTTCTTTTTTGTGTGAAGATCGGATTTCTTCATTGTTGTCTGCAGTGCGTGTTTGCTCCTGGAGAATGGGAGGGAATCTTAGCTCTTTCTTTTAATGTACCTTAGATGGACAAAAATTGTGCATGCATTTATACTATTTTTTGTATTTTCTCACTCTCTTTCTTTCTTCCTGTGTCGTCTTTAGCGCTGTATTAACAGTGTTTCATGTCATGTTTGTTTTCTTTGTTATGTTTGTAAGGAAAACAAACGAGACAGTCTTGATGGAGGCAGACACAAGAAGATCATTGATAAGGAAGATTAGGAAAAGGCAAGCAACATTTATAGGCCATTTTATGAGGAAAGGGGAATTAGAGCATCTGGTCTCAACAGGAAAGCTGGAGGGAAAGAAAATATTAGGTAGACCCGGGGAGAAAATATTGGACTTAAAGGATGGCTGAGGATAGAGTAGGATGTAAGATGTACTTAAAGCGACAAGGGATAGATGCATATGGAGGGCCATGATCACCAACGTCATGGTGAGGAAGCTGGTGGATAGAGAGATGGAGTCGAAAGGGTTAAGTTTTTGCTTCACTCGCATGGTTTGACAGTGCACGATGCTGGTGGACAGGGTGAGTGAGGACTAAGGGTGAAGGAAAAACAGTGTTGGCATAGCCGGACTATCGTGTATCTATCAGTGCGATGATTGTCATCAGTAGAAGAGAGGTTGCTTGAACTATGAAGGCTGCGCGTCACCAGGTTGTGCTATTTGCGGCTCGCTATTTTGGTCCACCAAGTCAGTCGGCTAGCTAGCTTTGAGCCATACTCCCCTTTGCTTCACCCCTATAGCTCTCTGCTGGCTTCTAGAGAATGAAGCGGAAAACCTGAATGTCACTCTTCTGATGCTATCCGTTTCAGGATTTAATGAATAGAAAAGTTTGGGTTTTTTATGAGTTTGGAGTCACAAAAATCCGAAATATACCGGGATAATCACAACTCTTGTCTCCTCCACTTGGCCATCAACTTACAGTCGTGCTATCCGATTTAAACATAAAATTGTCCACTTTTGCTTGTGAATTTTCGTGGTTTTTCCTTAAACCATCGATGTGACTGTTCATTAATTTTGTTTAAAATGATTTCCATACGAAGGAAATTAATGTCATTTCTTTTTAATTTGAAAAAAATTTCGGTGTGAAAATATTGCCCTTTCGTTTTATTTTATTTATTTATATGTTTATTTATTTATTTATTTTCTTTTATTAGTTATTTTCTTTGTTGCCATGAAAATTTGATATTTTTACATTTTCCCCATGAAAATTTGAGCTTTCTACTCAGGACGCAAGTAGTTTTCCATAGACGTTGAGACAACCAGGTGCAGCGTGCGCGATTAACTGCCTTCAAGACCTGTTGTGTTTCAACCCAGTGTCTCCTCTCCTCCTTTGTATATTCATGTATTTATTTTGTGTACTGTTTATTACAAGTTGGCTGTTCTGTTCTGTAACACAAGTAGGTTTTCATAGACATTGGGATTGATTGTGCTGCATTATGCGTATTGAACTGGCTTGAAGACAGTTACCCAGTTTCGCCTGTTGTCGCCCTGTTTCCTGTGCCCCCTGTCTGTCTGATTGTCTGTCTGTCTGTCTGTCTGTCTCTCGTTTTCTGTCTGTCTCTCTGTCTGTCTGTCTCTCTCCCTTTCCCCCTCTCTCTCTCTTTTTGTCTGTCTGTCTTTGTTTCTTTGTGTCTCTCTGCCTCTCACTCTCTGTCTCTGTCTCTTTGAATCTGTCTCTCTGTCTCCGTCTGTCTGTCTCTGTCTGTCTGTCTGTCTGTCTGTCTCTCTCTCTCTCTCTTTCTCCCTCTGTCTTTCTCTCTCTTGCAAATTTGTTTTCTCTTTGTACACAAGACATTTTCTAGATCTATAGGCGTTGATATTGGCATCTCCATCATGTAGCACGAGCCGGCTTGAACTGAAAACAGTTGTTGAGTTTCGCCATGTGTCCCCTCTCCCTTGTGGGTGGGCGGGTGGGTAGGGGTGTGTGTGTGTTTTGTTTTGCTTTTTTAATAATGAAAATCTGGCCATTCTTCCATCTACACAAATAGTTTTCCATAGCGCTGGCCAGAAGACAAATAATAGTTTCGACCTGTATTCACTCTCCCTTGCCTTTGTATTAAAGTTTTAGCCATCGAAAATTTGATCTTTCCACTATGCGTACGAGAAGTTTTCCATAAACGTAGTGATTTTCCTGCTGCACTTATTCCCGATGATGTTGCTGGCTGACGACAGTTTCGCTCTGTGTCTTCCTTCCCTCTCCCGCGACCTCGTATTTAATTTTTTTTAATGGATGAAAAATTGCCCTTTTACACTTCTAGACGCAGGAAGTTTTCCATAGACGTGACTTGCACACTATTCACGATGAGCTAGCTAGCTGCTGCCCGAAGACAGTTATTGAGTTTCGCCTCCTGTCCCCGTCCCTTGTGTGAAAAAGGAGAATAACATTGTTCGGCGCAGCCACCGAGATAGTGCTGCACACGGTAGCGGAGTGGGTGAAAAGGTGATTGGCCCGCTCCAGGCTTTACTGGTGGTAGAGTGGTGGGGATATTTAGTAAGGTACTGCAACTGACTGGCAAAGAGGCAGGGAGAGATTCCCATACAGCTGCTGTATGAGAGATCCAGGCTCTTTGGTACTGCTTACTACTTCTGTAGGTATTTTGGTATTGGTTACTATTTACTGTAGGTATTTTGGTATTGGTTACTACTTACTGTACGTATTTTGGTATTGGTTACTACTTGCTGTACGTATTTTGTATTGATTATACTTACTGTACGTATTTTGGTACTGGTTACTACTTACTGTACGTATTTTGGTACTGGTTACTACTTACTGTAGGTATTTTGGTACTGGTTACTACTTACTGTAGGTATTTTGGTATTGGTTACTACTTACTGTAGGTATTTTGGTATTGGTTACTACTTACTGTAGGTATTTTGGTACTGGTTACTACTTATTGTACGTATTTTGGTACTGGTTACTACTTACTGTACGTATTTTGGTACTGGTTACTACTTACCGTAATTATTTTGGTATTGGTTACTACTTACCGTACGTATTTTGGTACTGGTTACTACTTACCGTATGTTTTTTGGTACTGGTTACTACTCACTGTACGTATTTTGGTGCTGGTGACTACTTACAGTACGTATTTTGGTACTGGTTACTACTTACCGTACGTATTTTCGTATTGGTTACTACTTACTGTACGTGTTTTGGTACTGGTTACTACTTACTGTATGTATTTTGGTATAGGTTACTACTTACTGTACGTATTTTGGTACTGGTTACTACTTACTGTACGTATTTTGGTATGATTACTACTTACTGTACGCATTTTGGTACGGGCTACTACTTACTGTACGTATTTTGGTACTGGTTACTACTTACTGTACGTATTTTGGTATGATTACTACTTACTGTACGCATTTTGGTACGGGCTACTACTTACTGTCGGTATTTTGGTATTGGCTGCTACTTACTGTAGGTATTCTGGTACTGGTTACTACTTGTTCTACGTATTCTGGTACTGGTTACTAGTTACTGTAGGTATTTTGGTACTGGTTACTACTTACTGTAGGTATTTTGGTACTGGTTGCTACTAACTGTAGGTATTTTGGTACTGGTTACTACTTACTGTAGGTATTTTGGTACTGGTTACTACTTACTGTAGGTATTTTGGTACTGGTTACTACTTACTGTACGTATTTCCCGATGAACCGATCTTGAAGCATGATGTGTGCAGACCTGCCAAGCGCCTTACCTCCCCCCTCCCCCCCGCCTCCCCCCCCCCCCCCCCCGTGCGTGTATAACGCATGTAGAATGTCAAACATGCACGCTAAAGATCCTGTGGGTTGTGTAAGTGGCTGTCTGGCTTGTGGGATTATGAAAACACCCAGCATGTATGCATATCGAAGACGGGAATATTGCAGACTGTGCTTCAACGTGCCGCGTGCATAGTGTGGGTGAAAACAGAGTGCATATGCACCCATCCGAGAAAAAATGAACTGCTTGATTTAAGAGAGAGAGAGAGTGAGAGAGAGAGAGAGAGCACAAAGATACACACACCACACACACACACACACACACTCACACTTACCTCATACACACACACACACGCACACATTCTCTCTCTCCCAAACACACACACACACACACACGCACGCACGCACGCACGCACGCACACACACATAAAGGGAGAAAAGCAGTTTGTAGCTGCAAACATCCCACAAACATTACGCGCTTGCATATACGCACAAGCACGCGTCGTACACGCTGATTCACAAATAGCTTCATCGCACGCGCTTGCGCTTGCGTGCGCATACGCACACGCGCATGTTGGCGGGCACGCACGCGCACACACATACAAACGATTCTCTCTCTCTGTGTCTCTATCTCTCTGTCTCTCTCTCTCACACACACACACACGGACACAGACACACACACACACAGACACACACACACAGACAGACACACACACACACACACACACACACACACACACACACAGACACACACACACGGACACAGACACAGACACACAGACACAGACACACACACACACACACACGGACACACACACACACACACTCACACACACACAAACACACACACACAAACACACACACACACACACACACACCACACACACACACACACACACACACACACACACCACACACACACACACCACACACACGGGGGCACGCGCCTGCTCGCTCGTGCGCGAGAAAGACAAGAGAGCAAGATACTGGTGGCTGTGGATTGGGTTAATGGATTTACGGGGTTAGTCGTGTCAATAGATTGTTTGCAGAAAGTATCGTATGAAGCCAGGAGCGATTAGGTTTCTAGTTTTGTGCTTGTGACCAACTGTGTAGGTCTCTTGTCTTTACGACGAGCGGTGAATCTCTCATCTTTCCTTGGCGAGAGATAACACCCTGTTTTTGTTTGTTTGTTTGTTTGTTTGTTTGTTTGTTTCTCTAGATGTCTTGATTGTCAAAGTCTGCTTGCCGTATGCGTTTCTCACCACGGGTATGTGTACTTAACCCTTTGACTGCTGCACCCTGCACACCAACATCTTGCATTATCAACCATGCTAACAAAAGCAAAAACTTAACCCTTTGACTCCCTCACCCTATCCACCAGCTTCTGACAGGAAGCTGGTGGATAGGGTGAGGGAGTCAAAGGGTTAAGTTTTTTGCAGTTGGTGGATAGGGTACGGGAACCAAAGGGTTAATTTTCTGTTCCTTTAACCTTTCTACCTGTTGAAGTGTTGTGTCTGATTTGAAACAGTTATGGCCCTGATATGGTTCTACGCAGTCGGTTGGACTGTAAACAAAAATAACAGTAACACCGCGCGTACCTAGTTTCTCACTGTGACGCGGGCAGGTTGGTTGTTTTGATAGAGCGGTGAATTCAAGAACTGGTATCTCGTGTTCAGTCGCAGTTCGCAGCATTGAAAAGCTGGCCGCCTGTTCGATGCCTGTCTGAATGTTTCTATCATTCTGGTGGTGTCAGCGTAGTAATTCATAGGTCCTGCTCCACCCCACCCCACTCCACCCCCAACATCCCGACTTAAACCCTTTGACTCCCTCACCCTATCTGCCAGTATCATGCATTGTCAGCCATGACAGCAAAGCGAAAACTTAATCCTTTCATTCCGTCACCCTATCCTCCAGCTTCCTGCAGGAAGCTGGTGGATAGGGTGAGAGTTGTAACGCTGGAAGCTGGATAGGGTGAGAGTTGTAACGCTGGAAGCTGGTGGATAGGGGAAAGTTGTAATGCAGAAAGCTGGTGGATAGGGTGAGAGAGTTGTAATGCAGAAAGCTGGTGGATAGGGTGAGAGAGTTGTAATCAGAAAGCTGGTGGATAGGTGAGAGAGTTGTAATTCAGAAAGCTGGTGGATAGGGTGAGAGAGTTGTAATTCAGAAAGCTGGTGGATAGGGTGAGAGAGTTGTAATTCAGAAGCTGGTGGATAGGGTGAGAGAGTTGTAATAAGAAAGCTGGTGGATAGGGTGAGAGAGTTGTAATCGAAAGCTGGTGGATAGAACGAGGGAACTGTAATGCTGGAAGCTGGTGGATAGGAGAGAGTTGTAATTAGAAAGCTGGTGGATAGGGCGAGAGAGTTGTAATGCTGGAAGCTGGTGGATGGGGCGAGAGAGTTGTAATGCAGAAAGCTGGTGGATAGAGCAGAGAGTGAAAGGGTTAATTCAGAAAGCTGGTGACAGGACGAGGGAGTGAAAGGGTTAATTTGTACCCAGCTTAATCGAAAGCTGCTCCCCGTCAGCCTGCCTGTCTCTCCGATCTGAGCAAGCCAATATTTTCACTCTGGAGTTGAAAAGTTTTACTTCGTGAAACACTGTGGCGATTCCACAATCGATCGTTCCTGTAAGGAGAAAGAGAGTGTGAGAGCGGTTCGTGTGTGTGTGTGTGTGTGTGTGTGTGTGTGTGTGTGTGTGTGTCTTTCGTATATGTGCGTGTTTGTATATTTGGTGTGTGTGTGTGTGTGTGTGTGTGTGTGTGTGTGTGTGTGTGTGTGTGTGTGTGTGTGTGTGTGTGTGTGTGTGTGTGTGTGTGTGTGTGTGTAATCCAAGGTAAAGAAGCAGGGATTCTGGGATTGCTTTCTGCCACTCTGTAGATGAGAATGCAACACATTTTAACACATTCATACATAATAAGTACTTGTGTTTTATTCATTAAAAGATTGTTTAAACTGTATTCGAGTTGAACTTAAATTTTTGATTAACTTAGCCTGAAAATTAATATTATATGATGCTGAGGATGAATGAAGGAGTAGTGGGAGCAAGATGATAGTATTTTGTGAGAAGGATCCTTTGATTTATGCTTGTATTTCATTTTTTTCCCCTTTCTATTCCAACTTTTGCACGATACCAATTGCGTTGGTCCTACACCACTCGTTCCGGTTCCACAATAAACACGAATCTCAATTTTTTTCGGTCGACTTCCCATCTCCCGTTGAGATGCCGGGTGCTCTTTCAATATAAGTAGTATCCCCACCTTCTGGAAATTCTGTCCTGGAAATTTCCTCTTTTCTGTCACTGTTTGTTTCTGCCTTGTTCCTTTGCTTTCTGTTATTTCTTCCTATCGATTTCTGCCTTGTTGGTCCATTCACAAAATTACGTTTGATCTAACATACTTACCGTGGCTCATGCAGAGTCCCTCCCGTCCTCCCCGCCTTCCTGGTTCCTTCCATTCACAGTCAGGGTCTTGGTTTCCTCGAAAAGAGGAAGAGCACATGCGCATGCGCATGCGCAAGACATGGATACTCTCAGAGTTATGGTCCTTTCGGACTTTATTGTTTATGAGGCAGGAATGGCAAATCGCTGCCGCTTATTGCATCAGTGAGCCACGGTATGTTAGATTAAACGTAATTTTAGAAGGAAAATTTCCTATTACTTTATCTTGAGATTTATAATTGGGTACGTGTAAATGCGATGTGCAGAAGCAGTTTAGGTAATTTCAGGCCCGTATTTATATATGCTTTAGGGTTCACGGTTAAATTTATATTTGTACTCAGGTTCGATTTGTTAAATCTTCTGGTGATAAATTGGACGTTGTGGTCAACGTCAAGGGCATATCCTTAGATTATGAGCGAGAATGCATTGATATTTGTACTTCAATTTTCTTTTCCAGTTGTTCTTTCTTTTTTTTTTCTTCAGTGAGATACGGTGTACATTTGGAGATGATTATAACCCTGATATGGCTTTGCGTAGTCGACTGGGCTAAATACAACAATAACAATATAATAATTATAATAATAATAATAATAATTACAATATTTATATAGCGCAAAAAAAATTATTAAATTATTATTATTATTATTATAAATTATTATTATTACAATAATATACCAGTCCAAATACCAAGAAGTCCATGGGAGTCAGAAATGTCAAGCCGCCATTGGTCCGTCCACCAGAGGAGATCCTGCACTGCTATTTAACAATGCCTGTTCTGATTCCCCTTGATAGTGACATAGCCTGCTGAGCCTCGTACTGACGACAGTAATCGCTCAGTCGCTGAGCCAGACACAGTGAAACCCCACTTCACCCCATCCCGATTGATAGTTCTGCCCTACTTCCATCCCTCTCATGCATGCTTCCGCCACAGGTCATGAGAAGAATTTAGAAATATGAACCATCAAGAGACGGAAAGTAAATAGAAGAAAGATCCCAAAACACCCAACCAAGAGCCGAAGCCAGAACTACAATTTTTTGAACACTGCAAGCATATAACCAGCGCCAGACTCAAGATCGGATACTGTAAGCAGTTTACAAGAAGACAATAACACCAAAAAAAATTATCGCAAACGTAGCACCGAAGAAGAAGAAAGAAAAAAAAAAAAAAAAAAAAAAAAAAAAAAAGAGAGAGAGAGAGAGAGAGAGAATTTCTCTGCAGATTGTGAGGTAAAAGTACTTAGTTGTACTTAGTTGTGATTATTTCATGCAGGTCTGATTTGTCTACTTGTTTTTATTGTTTTTATTTTAATTTTAATTTTTAAGTAGGCGCCATATTTCTTTTCCACCCAGCCTCCTTGTTTGAAAGAAGCGGAACCTAATCCATATCGATATCTGTCAAAGTGACCCGTGACATGGAGTCTGTCAGCCAGTATACTGGACACGCCACCTGTGCCGGGTTTGTTGCCTGTTGATGAATCGATCCGGTCCACGTTTATCGCTGATCCGGCCATAGACATGACAAGAGAGACAGCAGGCAGCTCTATGATATGATTACTTCGTTCAGTTACAACTTTGAAACAGGTTAATAAGTTTAAATATCTGGGAACGATCATCTCACCGGACGGCAGATGCACATCAGAAATAGCCAGCAGAATCGGCCAGGCCAAAACAGCATTCAAGAAGATGAAAAGCGTTCTTACCAACAAATGGTTATCAATAAACATCAGGAAGAGAGTTATTGAATGTTATATAGAACCGATACTGTTGTACGGTTGTGAGGCGTGGACAGTCAACGCGCAAAGCCAGAACAAGATTCAGGCAGCCGAAATGTGGTTTCCAATAAAGAATGTTAAGAATTCCATGGTCAGCAAAGAAAACAAACGAGACAGACTTGAAGGAGGCAGACACAAACAGAACATTAATAAAGAAGATAGGAAAAGACAACCAACACTTATAGAACATATTAGAGCAGAGCAACTGATCACAACAGGAAAGTTGGATGAAAAGAGAACACCGGGCAGGCCCAGGGAGAAAATATTGGACGGACTTGCAAGGTGACTGAGGACAGAGAGGGCGGGAGATGTACTTGGGATAGATTCGTATGGGGGGTCATGATGGCAATGCCATGCGGCAGGACACAGGATGATGATGGTGATGGCTTCGTTCGATCACGAGGGGTGGGGTTGGGGGGTTGGCCAGCATGCAGAGGTGAATATCGTTGCTCTGTCACAACACTGATATCTTGTTATTTTCTTCTACTCGGCGCCACGTTACTGAAATGGAAGTTGTCTATCGCTTTTTCCGCTAAATGGTGTGCATTTATTCCTTGTTGTCTTGTGTGTGCTCCTTAAAGAACCTCTTCAGAGACGTCCCTCCCGAAGCAGTTTTCCAGTTTTTACAAGAGATGAATAGATTTCATCTGATATGATTTAACGTATGAGTGTGCTATTAAACGTATTTTAGACTTCCAAAGCAAGAGCGACCGCCTGCGTTCAAGCAAACAGGAACCAGGAAAACAAAAACAAAAACAAAACAAAACAAAACAAAACAAAACCAACCAACCAACCAACCAAACAACCAAACAAACAAACAAACAAACAAACAAACAAACAAACAAACAAAAACAACAAAATAGAAACGGAACACGTATTTAATACAACCAGACAAGACAGGCGCAAATTTTTGGCCAACTACCCTTAGTCAAGCGTAAACGCACAAACACCAAATACAAAAATTAGGAGAAAAAGACTAAAACTTCCTGCTTCTTCGTCCAGTAGGAGAAAAGGACTAAAATGAAATCATGTGTTTGTGAATAATGGTAACAACTGCGGAGAGGGGAGGCAAATATGATGTAAGAGGGGAAGTGAGGTTAATTCTGCAATTTGAAAAGTGGTCGTGCCATATCAGTATTGTTTTATCCTGAAGAGGGTCCAGGGCTAACACTATGAAAACTATGATGCACTAAGAGTAGTCTTTGAAATGTAAGTATATCACTGTTAAGTAATCTATAAATATATATACGTATTCATACATACATACACACATATCCATATATACATTATACATACATAAATACATATAAAGATATATCTGCATATATACATACATGTATCTACACTCATGTATACACAGATATCCCCATATAAATATAAAAATAAAAGAAAATATAAGCATATGATCGACTGATTGGAAAAAAAGTGTAATCAAGAGGTATGGCTGATGTAAATGGATCGTGCCTAGTGTAACGAATCTGGTCTGACCTTGGAATAGGAAGAAAAACATTAAAACAACAGCTAAGGGACTGAAGGGAAAACCGGAGTACCCGGAGAAAAAAAAAAACAACCTTAGGCGCGGCTGGGCCTGTCTTATGAAACGAGAATTTAGACAGATTGAAAACAAATTATATGAAAAGCTATATTTGCAGCTGCAAAGCCAAGACCTCACTGAGATGGGAAAATGGTGATAATGTGGTCTATTTCAGTAGGACAAGTTATGGAGAGGGGGGGGGGGGGGGTCGGATGAAAATACTGCAAATCATCATCGACGTAAACTATACATAGACTCAAGGGCACATTGAAAGAAGATTGTATGCATAAATTCATCTAAGTATTATTAACATTAACTATACATGAAGGACAAAGAAGTTAATACCTATACGTTCGAGCGAATACACACGCACACGCACACGCACACACACAGACACAGACACACACACAGACACACACACACACACAGACACACACACACATACATACACACACACACACACACACACACACACACACACACACACACACACACACACACACCCCAAGGTGAATATACATGAACAAAGAACTATGTCCGGATAAAAGTATATGAAGTGACATTATGCTGAATTCTGTTGAGGGAATCTTTATGGTTTGTCATTGAGACCATGTAGCTTGCGTGTTCCAAGTTTATTTATGAGATGGGATTATCTGTCTTTCCTATCTATGGTGCTGTTACTGTATAGAAGCCACAGACCTTTCGTATTTTAAACTTACAAGGATAACGGTGAGCAGGGTTATTAACTGGTTTTGTTTTAACCTGGGTGTCGTTTTTAACAGGGTGTTAGCTCTGATATAGCTCTAGACTCTAGTAGTCGGCTGGGCTGTAAGCAGTATAAACACATAGCTCTAGATTCTAGTAGTCGGCTGGGCTATAAACAGTATAAACCTGAACCTTTCTTGTGTATACGATTGACAAAAGCCATTTAGCCGAAAATTTGCGCCTTTTTTGTTTTAAGTATAGTAAGTGCGCGTGTCCTGATTCTGTTTTTGTGTTTTTTTTTCTCCCGCTTCCTGTATATATGAAAGGGTTGAGGGCTAGTGAATGCAAAATATGCAAGCTATCGTCTGTGATGAATTATGTTGAGAAAATTAAGGAAGGATGAAAAGTGTGTTCTTTTGCCGCCTTAAGCAAACATGCACGATTGCATAGCAGATCTTTGGGCGACATAAGAGTGCTTATCGGTTAAAAAAAAATTCTCAAAGAGAGGAAATAGGCTTGTATACCATGGACTCAAGGTCTGATATCTTGAGTTCAATCCCAGCCCGCAACATCGAAATCTGGCCTGTTGGCTGCCCATCTTAATGTTTCCCTCCTGATGGTGTCAGCTTAGTGATTTGATAGGTCCCTCTTCCCCTTTGCCTGTTTCTAGCGCATAGGGTTTTGTGCAAGCTCAGGAAATCTGTCAAATAATTGCTGGCAGATTTGGGTGGAGCGCCTATGGGGTTGTCCGAGCGCGGTGAATCCCTCTTGAAATAACTCCAGTAACTGAGTGTATACGCGCAAAGTTCGTCTTTTCTATGTTTGCGTAGGCCCAAAGCAAGCTTACAATTTAAGATCGGCTGTGCAGTCGTGCCGTCCTAGTTTCTCTGTCAATCATCTACCTTTGGTTTGTATGTAGGAAATGTCTTATCGGGAAAATACAAAATGTTAAATAGTCAACTTACAAATTATTCTGTGTGGAGGAGAAAAGGTGAATTTTACGAGCAAATTTTATAAAACATGAAAATGAAAAAGACATGAGAGTGCTGTTATTTTGCATGAGGAGATTTCATGTTTTTGTACTGATTACCCTGACTTCAGTCTTCTTGCTATTTAGCTCCAGCCCTGTATTTTTGCTTTCTATTTCTGTTATATTCACAAGGTTTTGCAGGTCCCTTTCATTTTCTGCATTTCGCACGGTGTCATCTGCGTAACGAATGTTGTTTATCATGTTTCCTCCAACCTTTAATCCGGGTCATTCTTCTAGGTTTCTGATGATGGTTTCGCTGTAAAGTGAAAACAAATCTGGTGACAAAACACAACCCTGCCTAACCTTTCCTTTAATATTTTGGAAAGAGCGTATATCGTTTTCTATTTTCATTGCTGCTGTTTGTTCCCAATACATATCTCTGATTATTCTGAGATCTTTTCCATCAGTATTGAGCCTTTCGAGCTGGTTGATCAATTCTTCATGTCTTAACCGACCGAAAGCCTTGGTATAATCAACAAAGCATAAATATAAATCCTTATTCAACTCGATTGACCTCTCTATGACAGTTCTTAGGGTGTGTATGGCATAAGTACAAAAAGCAACAAAGAAAATATAGACAGATTTCAGTGGGGGAAAAACATCAAGACTTCCATGATGTTTCATTGAGTAGAAGAGAACGCAACAGTCTTTCACTAGTGTAATCTGTTATCTAGACATATTAAGGCGTGAACCCGTAAAGACAAGTAGATGTATTGCCGAGGTTATGAGTGTAGTGTCATAAGCCAGACGTTGACTTTGTTGATTGGTCTGGTTCAGTTTTTACGTCAGCACCCACTTCAGGTGATAAGGCCGACGGGATAACCATCCCAGGAAAGTGGGAGACGGGGGGACATATCTAATCCAATACTGACACCACAAGAACAACAACGATATTAAGATGGGACAGTGAGAAGACCAGTTTTAATGTAGCGCACCCCGGGATTCGAAATCACAACCATTAGCATGTGAATCCAACGCTCAGCCAACTGAACTCATGAGGCCCGCATTTGGCCGTGTTGCCAATCTGTGCTTCTATCTATATCTCTGAGCGGGTTCATAATAAGGAGGTGATGCCAGTCAAATCTTCTTCCCTTGAGACGAAAGGGATCACACCTCCTCTCCATCGGGGCTCATTTAGCCTGGCAAAGGAGGTGACCATGGTATCATAGGGTTTCTTTTTAAAAACTTTGAACAAGCTGGTCCTCTGTACACGCTATATGAAACGTCCCTATCACTCCCGCGACCTATCCAATTGCAAAAACTTAACCCTTTGACTCCTTCGCCTAATCCACCACCTTCTGTTGTAGAGAGAGGGACAGCAAGGGAGAGAGAGAGAGAGAGAGAGAGAGAGAGAGAGAGAGAGAGAGAGAGAGAGAGAGAGAGAGAGAGAAAAGCTGGTCCTGCAAAGAGAGAGAGAGAGAGAGAGAGAGAGAGAGAGGAGAGAGAGAGAGAGAGAGAAGCTGGGCCTGCAATAAGCTGATGGATAGGTTGAGGGAGTCAAAGGGTTAAGTTTTTGCATTGCTAGCATGGTTGACAATGCAGGAAACTGATGGACAGGGTGCGGGAGTTAAAACTCAATGAACGAATGAACGATGACTGGTAGCCGGTGAGTGCATTGTAACAGACTTGATCTGACCTGACCGGGTGCCCAGAAAACGAGAGATGATCACACAGGTGGGGATGGGGCGTTGGGGTAGGGATGGAGAGGGTGAGGTGAGATTGTTAAATGAAAACGGTTTGACAAGATGCTCGTTTGTTTGCGCTGTCTGTCTGTCTGTCTCTGTCAGTCTCTCTCTCTGTCTCTGTCAGTCTCTCTCTCTCTGTCTCTGTCAGTCTCTCTCTCACTTTCTCTGGCTCTGTCAGTCTCTCTCTCTCTCTCTCTGTGTCTTCTCTGTCTGTCTGTCTGCCAGACTCTTTCTCACTTTGTCTCTGTCAGTCTGTCTGTCAGTCTCTGTCTCTCTGTGTGCCTCTGTCTCTGCCTCTCTCTCTTTCTCCCCTGCCACATTTTTTTTGTCTGTGTGTGTGTGCCCCTCTCCTTCTTGTGCATGTCATTGAGAGAGAAAGAGAGAGAGAGAGAGAGAGAGTGTGTGTGTGTGTTGTTTATTTGTACATTATATTGTGAGAGAGAGAGAGAGAGCGGGGGCGGCAGAGAGAGAGAGAAGAGAGAGAGAGAGAGAGAGAGAGGAAGGAGGTTGGTGATAATGAGAAGGGATCCAGAGGTTAGGGTCACGGCTTCAGACCACAATACAATTTGCAATTTTGGGGGAGGCAGGATTCTTTTGCATCAAAAGAAAGGAAGCCGTCTGTATGTGGCTTTCCTGTTTAGCATTCCCCCCCCCCAATTAAAGAAAAAATCGACGGATGGAAAAGCCATTACTCCTCGCATGTAGGTAAAGGACAGTTTTTAAACTGTAATGAATAATTATTGAGAAATGAAATTGGCTAGATGTGGGATTGGAGTAGAATAAAAAAAAAACGTGAACCAGTTTGACCGTTGTGATAACAGGAGAATTATTAGCATGGCTGGTCCATGTTGATTTCATTGGTAGTGGCTGGAGGCTGTGTGATTGCTGTTCTTGATTGTGTGCTGTCACCTCATTGTCCGTCGGCATCTGATTGTTTTAACAACTCTGATCCCCCGCTTGTCGAATTGTTCATGACTTTGCCCACTGTGCTCTTTTCTGTGCTGCCTCTTTAAAACTACGAGTATGCCCAGAACATTTACACACTGAGACACATATACACACATGCCACACAAACACACACACGCGCACACCACACACACACGCACACACACACACACACATAGACACACACACGCACACACATAGACACACACACGCACACATGCACGCACGCACGCACGCACGCACTCACGCACTCACGCGCACACACCACACCACGCCACTACAAAGAGAATAGTAGCTACGGGTATAGTCTCTTTGACCACACCACACACACATATGCACACGAGCACAGACACACACATGCACAGACACAGACACACACAGACACACACACTCACAGACACAGACACAGACACAAAGACACACAAAGACACACACACACACACCCTCTCTGTCTGTCTCTTGCTCTCTCTCTCTCTCTCTCACCACCACGACCACCACCACCACCACCACCACCACCACACACACACACCTCGCGCGTACACACTCATACACGCACACACACACACACACACACACACATACACACACACTCTCTCTCTCTCTCTCTCTCTCTCTCTCTCTCTCTCTCTCTCCCCAACCCACACACAAAACAAAACAGGAAATGTCAAGCCGTTTTAACAATCTCCATTTTGATACAACAATCAAAACTGAATATCCGTTTAAAACATGCATTTTCGAAAAAAGAGGCAGAACTCCATGCAGCTGAGTATCTATTACAGAACAGAAAAATGAACAGCAACGCCAATAAATTGTGAAAATGTAAAGACTGCGGAGAAAGGTGAATATAAAAGGAACAGGATGATCCTGCTATTCTGACTATTTCCTTTATTATACAGCAAGTAAAGCATTAGAGGAGATTTACAATAGTGTGTACACTAACAGAATGTAAATTTTGTCAGAATTTCTTGAAACCGTATGTGCATATTCCTTCCTCTTTCTTCCTTTCTTTTCTTCTTTTTTATTTCCTTTCTTCTTCGTCTTCTTCTTCTTCTTCTTGTGTGTGTGTGTGTGTGTGTGTGTGTGTGTGTGTGTGTGTGTGTGTGTGTGTGTGTGTGTGTGTTTGGGAGGGGGGGGGGCTCCACGTGACATTGTCGCCGGCACCATGACTTCCAAAAAAATATAATCACAAATTCTTCACTTTCCACACTTTTGACCTAAATTAGTTAACGATACATATAGAAACAACTGATAAGAATTTTGCCAGCACGCTCCAGTCGATACGAAACAATCTCCCATTTTTTAAGGGAGATGGAAAAGAATGGTGATTGTTGTGGATGGAAAAATCAAACACTGATTAATTGTGACCCCGTGGTGAAAAATGGAGAAATTTTAGCATGGCTGGACCATGTTGCTTTTAATGCCAGTGGCTGGAAGCTGTGTGAATGCTGTTCTTGATTGTGCTTCACTTCATTGATTGTCAGTGCCTGTTGTTTTAATACTCGGCTCCCCGCTGACAGAATTGTTCGTGAATCTTTCACAGAGTACACTTATCAGCTCTTCCGTTTAGAAATGCAGTCTGAACCTATAATGTTAATAGTGAAACTCGCCCGTAGTGTGCTTTGTGCAGGCCTAAGGAGTCTTCAGATAAGAAGTGTTGACAGATTGCAGCGGGTATATGATTATGAAATTGTTATGATTGCGATGGATCTGTCTCGAAGAAATTGCTATTGCAGTTAGAAGACAGATTTTTATGTTGTTTGCCTTTTCATTATTTATTTTTTATTTGATTAACTTTTGATTAACCTTGTAATTTCACATATCTGACAGCTTAATCTGTACACTGAAGATTTATCGAAGATTTTTCATTCTTTCTGCTGGAGGATGCCGGTTGCTCTTTCAGTATCGATAATATCCCCACCTTCCGGAAATTCTGTGCTAGAAATTTTTTCTGTCTTGTTCCTTTGCTTTCTGTCATTAGACCAGCAAGGCAGAAAATGATAGGAAGAAGTGACAGAAGGCAAAGGAGGAAGGAAAAAACAAAGAGAGTGACAGAAAAGAGGAAATTTCAAGCACAGAATTTCCAGAAGGTGGGGATAGTATTTATATTGAAAGAGTCCCCGGAATCCCCACGGGGGGGGGGGGGGGGGGGGGGGGGGGGGGTGAGGAGGAGCAAGAACTAGATAGTCATTGTCAGATAAGTATTTTTTGTTTTGTTTTAGTATTTATTTCCCTTTTTGTCACTACGGATTAACCATGTGAAATTCGAGCTTTCTCCAATGAGAGAGTGTCGCCGCAGTGCAGTGCCACCGATATTTTCTTTTTGTTTATTTATTTATTGTATGCGGATATTTTTGTTTACCACGTGAAAGTTAATTGTTGTAGTTGTTGCTGTTGTTGTTTTGTTGTTGTTGTTGTTGTTGAAGAATTTTGCCGGGGACCTCACTTAAGTTGTCGTGGGATCTAATCTTTATCAAAACGCCGAGTGCCTGCTGCGTACAGGACTTCGGAATTATCGTCCCATCCAAAAAAACAACAACTCTAGACCACTCATTATTTAAGATCCAGTGGAGGAGAAGAGAAATCACTGTCCGTTCTTTAAATTGAACCTGGGTTTATGGCATCCTAAGGCATGTGCTTCCCCTCGTTGGGATGCCGAAGGCTCTTTCAGTATAAATAGTATCCCCACCTTCTGGAAATTCTGTGCTGTGAATTTCCTCTTTTCTGTCACTTTCTTTGTTTCTACCTTGTTCTTTTGCTTTCTGTCATTTCTTCCTATTAATTTCTGCCTTGCTGGTCCATTTACCTGTATGTGTTCGATAAAGTCTTACGTACTTTCTCTTAGGACTGATAATTGGGTATACACGTATTAAGTACACTTTTGGCTCTAGGGAAATGAGATATGCGGAGGCAATTTTAGGTAATTCAGGCCTGTTTTTATATGTTTTAGTGTTCTTAGTTGTGTTTTAAATATATATTCAGGTGTTTTTTGTTTTGTTTTTTTTAATTCCCTGTGCGATAAAGTGGACGGAGTGGTCAACGCCAGGGGCATGTCCTTAGATTATGTACGCAAGTGCATTGATATGTGTACTTGATTTTCTTTTCTGTTGAAGTTTTGTATGTTTTCAAGCAGTTGTAGCCCAGATATGGCTCTACGCAGTCGGCTTGGCTTTAAACAACAATATGAATAAAAAAACCAAAAACAAAAACAAAACAACAAACAACAACAACAAAAAACACAAAAAACAAAAACAAAAAAAAACCTACGCGGAAGCAATTTTAGGTAAATCAGGCCCGTTTTTATATATGGTTTAGTGTCCTGAGTAATGTTTAAGTTTGTTAAATTTGTATTCAGGTATGTTTTGAAATTCCCTGTGCGATAAATTGGACGAAGTGGTCACCGCCAGGGGCATCTTCTTATATTATATGTGCAAATGCATAACTATGTGTACTTCGTTTTCTTTTCATTTTTTAATGTGTATTTTTTAAATGGAATAGCTCTGATTCGCCTCTACAGCAATAGCAATAAGAGATGTGCTCTAACGATTAGGCTCCACACGCTCTACATTTGATTAGCTGAAGGTATACTGACAGAGGCCTGTAAAAAAACAATAAACAAACAAACTACCGCCACCACCACCCAGAAAAACTAACAAATAAACAACAACAACAAAACCGAAATAAAACAAAAATAACAATAATAACAATAACAACAACAATGACAACGACAACGAAAGAGATTCAGACTTGATTGTTCGGCTGTCGTCGAGGCATGGCGAACTGCCCTGTGGCTTTGTTTCTTCTGTTGTCGCTGTTGTGTTCGTATGTTTGCTTTGCAGAGGGACGTGTGTGCGTGTGTGTGTGTGTGGTGCGTGCGTGGGGTGTGTGTGTGTGTTGTGTGGTGTGTGTGTGTGTGTGTGTGTGACATAAGTCCACATGATTATCTTCGCTGTGCGTGGCTAAATGCACGTAACAGTAGCGAAGGGGTCGAGGATAAAGCCTGTTTAGTATTATGGGCTTCTGTGTAAGTGCACGCGTTATTGTTGTGAGAAATCTGTTTGTGTGTGTGTGTGTATGGGGGGTGGGGGGTGGGGGGGGTGGGGGGGTGGTGGTTGTGGAAAATACAGATGGTTTTTTTTTTTTCTATGGAGGACAATTGGATCTCTGTTTGTCTCTCTCTCTCTCTGTGTCTCTTCTCTCTCTGTCTCTGTCTTCTCTCTCTCTCTCTCTCTCACTCTCTCTGCGCGCGCTTGTGTGTGTGCGCGCGCGTGCCTTGTGTTTCTTTCGACTAAAATACGTTAGCTGGATTTTGTAAACTGTTTCTGGATGGTGTTTGGGTCAGAGATGTGGAGCGTCTCCAAGGCATAATGTAAGGTTGAAGGGCACAGCTCTAAATGTCTGGGTCATGGAGACCAAGAAAAAATTTTAAAATCCTAAAACCGAAAATCATTATATTTTTTTTAGGAAGGTGTGAACAGCGCTTTCTCAAGAAGTTCTGACAATAATTTGAAATCTGTTTTCACTTTCGTGACATCTGTTATGTTTCTGAATGTATGTAAGGTTTTATTTCAAATGAAGTGTTCAAGGTCACAGTAACCTCGAAAAGTAAAATAGCAGGAGTTTTTTGTTATATTTATTTATTTATTTTTTTTGAAGGGGTGTGTGTGTGATAATTTTTGTGTAAAAAAAGAGATCGTTAGAATGTCTTGATCATCTTGTTTATCACATATAATGCATACGTTTGGTTATGTATATCCATTTTCGTCTCTTCTTGTGACCTGAAAATGTCACTAGTAGAAATATCTACGCCACGGTTTTTTCATTTATCGACGTGAAAGGCCCAGTCACTTTGATGTTATTTTGCTGTAATAAAATTCTCTCTCTCTCTCTCTCTCTCTCTCTCTCTCTCTCTCTATTTCTCTCTCTCTGTATGTGTGTGTGTGTGTGTGTGTGTGTGTGTGTGTGGTGTGTGTGTGTGTGTGTGTCTGTATCTGTGTAGGGAGAGAGAGGGAGAGAGGAGAAGGAGTTAGTTAATCAGTCATTTACGTGATATGCTCATTTCATTTAAGCTGCAAATAATAAGAAACAAACACACACACACACCAGCAATCGGAAATTTACTTCATGCAGACCACGCGCGTGCACACACACACATACACACAACCCGACACACACACACACACACACACACACACACACACACACACACGCACACACACTCCGACACATATTCACAAATATATACACATACACACACACAACGACACACACACGCGCGCGCAGACATATACACACAAACTCTCGCGCGCGCTCGCTGGCAAAGACACACACACACACACACACACACACACACACACACACACACACACACACACACACACACACACACACACACACACACACACACACACACACTTGCTCGCTCAGAGAGAGAGAGAGAGAGAGAGAGAGAGAGAGAGAGAGAGAGAGAGAGAGAGAGAGAGAGAGAGAGAGATATGTCGATCCTAATCAATGGAGAACCTTTTAGAAAGGTCAGGCTCGGCTCATCATACATGTAAGACGTGAAACCCGTTCTGTTCTTTCATTACACGTAACACGGAGAGAGCTTTGCTAGTAAGACCTTGTCAGACACGGAACGGCAAAGTCAAACAGAATGATTAAACCGTGCAAGGACATTCAATTTGACGAAGCCAGCCAAAGCAGGAAAGATACTTGGTTGGTGTGCACTTACGTAGACCTCCTGTCTGCTGGTCTGGGTTTCAATGCTTAGGATGAGACGATTAAAATTACCGAATTCCCGTCTGCAGCATATGCTTAGCGCAGGTTAAGGATCCGACGGCAGTAGAAGAGTTGGCCTTGGCAGAATTGTGTAGGAATGTCCACTTTCATAGGTGAACCAAAACACACAAAAAATAAAACAAACAAAAAAAAAAAACACCTAGAAAAGTGGTGCCATAGTTTGATGATGTTTTTCGTGGAGAGAGCGACCTGCTTTTCACGCGGAAGAGTTCTGTTGTGACTCAAAAGTATAAATAAATGAATGAATAGGCATTTGAATAAATTTATAAATATATATATATATAATATGTAAATGAATAAGTAAATAAATAAATAAATAAAATAAACAATGAATGAATGAATAAATAAATAAATAAATGGATGAATGAATAAGTGAACGAAAAATAAATGATAAACAGAATCTAATACCATTCATTCTAATCCAATAATATCCCATCCAATCCAATGCCACGGGGTTTATTCCAGTCTGGCTTGAAGGAAATCTTTTGTGCATACAGTCTCCAGTCCACTGAGTAAGCGATCGTTTCAGGGTTGGGGAAGGTAAAGCAACGAGGTAGAGGAGATGGGCACCACGCTTGTCCTTGAATCCTTGATGATGCATCTTCTTTTTTTTTTCTCTCTTTTCTTGTCTTCCTCCTTCTCCTTCTTCTTTTTCTTCTCCTCCTTCTTCTTCTGCTCCTCCTCTTCCTCCTCTTCCTTCTCCTCTTCCTCCTTCTCCCGTATGTCTGTGACGAGTTCATTAGGGTCCAGCATTCAAGAAGTGTTCGGATTCCTGCAGCTCTGTCGGTTGGGTACCAAAGCCTTGGTCTCAGTGAAATGGTTTCTCTATCCATTCCGGAGTGTTGTCAGTCCATCGTTTTTGGTTTGGTTTGTTTTTCTGTCTTCCTCTTCGTCTACGTACGTCAACAGCTCACTGGAGGATCGACGACTTAGCGAGTCCATTGAATCTTGTTGCATGGCTAAACCAACGTAGTTGTTCTCTTTTTAACTGATATCAGCAGATTCTGTTGCGTGGCGTGACTTGAGCAAGTCGAACATGGTGGAACCCATGCCTGTCCAGGTCGGATTTTATTTTCTGAGGGGGATGGAGATGGAGGTAGGGTGGGTCACTTCCCACATGCGGCAGGTAGTATTGGGTTACATGGTGACCAGTAACAGAATACGACCTCTGACCTTACTCTCAACCTTTGACCTGAATCACAACCTCTGGTCTGACTTCGCAGCCTCTGACCTGACTCAGGTTAATGCTGGCCCCGAGAAAAGTTTTAAGTCTCTTACATCCTTACTGCATTAGAACTCAGGATTATGGAACAACTTGTACTCATTTAGTATCAGAAGACTATAATGCATAAATGGAGCGCAGCAGACACACTCTTAGAGACGAATGGCTACCAGAACTATCCCTGGTTTCAGGCCAGGTTTAACGACTCCTTGTTCATAATACATGGCATGTGTTACTCTACGACCTTCCCTTGAAAGTTGTGCATGTATCTATTCCCTGTGGGGATGCCGGGGGCTCTGTCTGTATAAATAGTATCCCCACCTTCTGGAAATCCTGTGCTAGAAATTTCTTCTTTTCTGTCACTCTCCTTGTTTCTGCCTAGTTCCTTTGCTTTCTGTCATTTCTTCCTGTCAGTTACCTGTATGTGTTTGGTAAAGTCTTACGTAGGCCTACTTTTTCTTATGATTGACAGTTGGGTGCGTGTGTTAAATGCATTTGTGGCTCTGGGGAGGTGAGATATGCAGAAGCAATTTGGGGGTAATTTAGGCACATTTTATATATGTTTTAGTGTCATTAGTTATGTTTCTGTATGTATTCAGTTTTTTTTAAATCCTTTGTGCGGTAAATTGGACGGAGTGGTCAACACCAAGGGCATAGCCTTAGATTATGTGAGTGAATGCATTGATATGTGTTTTTTTTCCTTTTTTACCTATTCTAGTATTGTATGTTTTGAAACGGTTATAACCCTGATATGGCTGTACGCAGTCGGCTGGGCTGTAAATGACAATGAAAAGAGCAGTGTGTCGTCGACGGTGACATTTATCCATTAAGGTAGATCCTGCGTTCAAGGTGTAGATGTCTTGCATGTGTTTTGAATCCAAAACAAGTGTGACTGCCCGCGTTCAAGCAAACAGGAACCAGAAAAAGACACGAAAAAAGAATAAGAACGTGTTTTGAATATTTAAGCCTGAAATACAAATGATCTCATGTGTTTTGAACTTTCATATGTTTGATAGAATGATTCTACTTTATTTGTATTACTTTTTTCCCCGTGTCTTGTTAGAAATGAATAAGAACAGATTAGAGACAGGAAGAAAAAAAAAAGAAACAAACAGCAACCTTGATATGTGCATTTTACATTGAGTTGAAGTTTTACGACGGTGTCATAAATAAGAAAAGAATATCTAATCCAAGGTAAGCATTAGAGACCAGAAAAAGAAGGCAGATTAAATAACTATGCTCCCATCATCTTTCCTTAAGATTCTGACTCCAGCCCCCTGTCCATCAGCATCCTGCATCGTCGACCATGCCAGGAAATCAAAAACGCAACCTTTTGACTCACCCTATCTACAAGTTTCCTGCTGGAAGATTGGGTGAGGGAGTCAAAGGGTTAAGTTTTTGCCGTTGGTCGATAGGGTGCGGGAGTACGAGTCAAAGGGTTAATCATGATAAAATAGATCCTTTCAGTGAGTCCTCATTGAAGGGAGTCAAGCAAGATTCTTTGATATTTTGACTCCTGAACCGTGTCCACCAGCATCCTGCATTGTCAACCATGCTAGTAAAACAAAAACTTAACCCTTTGATTCCTTCATCCTGTTCACCAGCTTCCTGCAGGAAGCTGATGAACAGGGTGAGGGAATCAGGGTTAAGTCAGGAAGCTGGTGAACAAGGTGAGGTAATCAGAGGGTTAAGTTTTTGCAGCTGATGGATAGGGTACGGGAGTCAAAAGGTTAAATATGAGTGTACATAGTTGGCTTAGTGCTTTGAACTCTTTGCCTCTCCCAGCTCATCAGAAGGGGTAGGATGAAGGAGTCAAACGGTGAAAGGATTTGAACTTACTCCTGCAGAAACCTGGTGAAAACTGGTTGATAGGCCGAGAGAGTTAAGATGCAAGCAAGAGTTGTTTTTTTTTTTTTATGCTTTGACGGCCGAACTAATGGAAGTTGGCAAGCGCCTGTGGTTTTTCTTGACGAAGTACCGGGCCAGGTGACAGGAGCAAGGAAATGTCTTCATGCTCCACCGACCACTTTGTTCCCCACACACCCCACACACCCCACTCCCAGCTCACTGTTATCTTTGTCAGTGGGTCTCTCTCTGTCATTCTGTCTGTCCGTCTGTCTGTCCGTCTGTCTGTCTGTCTGTCTCTCTGTCTAGTCTGTCTCTTTCTCTGTCTGTGTCTTTCTCTGTCTTGTCTGTCTGTATCTCTCTCTCTCTCACTCTCTCTCTCTCACTCTCTCTCTCTCTCTCTCTCTCTTCTCTCTCTCTCTCTCATCCCTTCTGTTTTTTTTTATTCTCCCAGTATACTTATGTTAGATCTGTAGTGTTGCTAAGACAGGTAGGTCACTTGATACTCTATCCTCGAGTAAATAAAGTGTTTTAAATTTTGAAAAAAAAAAGTTCTCTGTCTGTCTGTCTGTCTCTTTCTCTCTCTCGTTCGTCCGTTCTCACCCGTTCACCCGCTGCTTGCGTCTATATTTATTTACGTATTTATGTTCTTCATTTCCTACTTTCCCCCCTCTTTCAATCGATTTGTGTGTGTGTGTGTGTGTGTGTGTGTGTGTGTGTGTGTGTGTGTGTGTGTGTGTGCGCGCGCGTGTGTGTGTGTGTGCGTGTGTGTATGCGTTTGTATGTGAGCGCGCGCGCGCGTGCGTGTGTGTGCACGTGCGTGCACGAATAAGGCGCGAGATCTCTGTTGTGTTTCTCACGTTTTGTTATTATTGTTTTAAAACGTACTTTACATAGGTAGACTAACGACAGCAGGCATTAAGTTGGCCTACGTGCTACCAGGCAGCAGAAGTTTCTCCTCTGAGGATCTTCTGCTGTCCGACTGTGCTCAAAGTTTCTTGCTGTCCATACCGTTAGAAAACTTGTTTTAATTTGGTTTAAATCAGTTTCACACACAAACACCACACACACACACACACACACACACACACACACACACACACACACACACACACACACACACACACACACACACACACACACACACACACACACACACACAATTTATATACACTATCATAAGTCATATTTATAGGTCAGTGGTCTCAGCTTGTGCGTGTTCCGTTGCTATTGTTTCTCTCTATTTCTGTCTCTCTCTTTGTCCCTGACTCTTTCTCTCTTTCTCTCTCACTGCCTCTCTCTCTCTCTCTCCCTCTCCCTGTCTCTCTCACCCTCTCTATCTCTCTCCTTGTCTCTCTCACCCTCTCTCTCTCCCTCTCTCTCTTCCTCTTCCTCTCCCTCTCTCTCTCCCTCTCTCTCCCTCTCTCTTCCTCTCTCTGTCTCTTTCTTTCTCTCTTCCTGTCTCTGTCTCCCTGTCTTTCTCACCCTCTCTCTCTCACTCTCTCTCATCATTCTGGTGGTATCATTTTTCATAGGTCTCGTCCTCTCTCTGTCTCTCTCTCTTCGTTTCAAGACACTTCCAGCGCATGCGCATACGGTTTCGGTAGGATCAAGGAATACGTTAGCAGATTTGGGTGAAGCGCGTATGGAATTGCCCTTGTTCGATGAATCCCTTTCTCGAACAAACCAACTTCAAACTCTGCCTGTTTGTATTTGACTGCGTCTCTTTTTCGTTTGTGGCTCTCGCAGTCATTTTTTACCCCTCTCCCGTGTTCTGTCTGCAAGAATGCGTCCATACATAGTTATTAGAGTTCTTTCTTTTCCGCTTATGTGTCTATTAGAAAACACACTTGCATGACGGATGTGTGTGTGTGTGTGTGTGTGTGTGTGTGTGTGTGTGTGTGTGTGTGTGTGTGTGTGTGTGTGTGCTTTCTTGTGTGTGTGTGTGTGTGTGTGCGCGTGTGTATGTGTGTGTGTGTGTGTGTGTGCGCGTGTGTATGTGTGTGTGTGTGTGTGTGTGTGTGTGTGTGTGTGTGTGTGTGTGTGTGTGTGTGTGTGAGAGAGAGAGAGAGAGAGAATGACTTCTTTCTGTCTCGGTATGTATATCAGTATGCACGATTTGTGTTTCTCTTTGTCTCCCTGTCTTTACCTTCCGTCTTTCTGTCTGTCATGTGTCCGTCCGTCTGTCCGTCCGTCTGTCTGTCTATCTCTGTCTGTCTTTGTCTCTCTGTATCTGTCTGTCTATCTATCTATCTCTATCTATCCATCTATCCATCTATCTATATCTATCTATGGATCTATCTATCTATCCGTCTATCCGTTTATCTATCTATCTATCTATCTATCTATCTATCTATCTATCTATCTATCTATCTATCAGTCTATTTATCTATCTCGCGCGTGCGTGCATGCTTTCTCCCTCTTTTCCTCTCTATCTATTGGTTTTCTCTATCACACACTCAACGCATACTCCACTCACACACGTTGTCTGTGTCTCAGTCTGCCTCAGAGCTGTATCCTATTAATATTGTATACTATCATTCCTCAGAGCTGTATCCTATTATTGTATACTATCATTCCTCGAGCTGTATCCTACTATTGTATATGTATACTATCATTCCTCAGAGCTGTATCCTATTATTGTATATGTATACTATCATTCCTCAGAGCTGTATCCTATTATTGTATACTGTCATTCCTCAGAGCTGCATCCTATTATTGTATACTATCATTCCTCAGAGCTGTATCCTATTATTGTATACTGTCATTCCTCAGAGCTGTATCCTATTATTGTATACTGTCATTCCTCAGAGCTGTATCCTATTATTGTATACTGTCATTCCTCAGAGCTGTATCCTATTATTGTATACTATCATTCCTCAGAGCTGTATTCTATTGTTGTATACTGTCATTCCTCAGAGCTGTATCCTATTATTGTATACTATCATTCCTCAGAGCTGTATCCTATTATTTATACTGTCATTCCTCAGAGCTGTATCCTATTATTGTATACTATCATTCCTCAGAGCTGTATCCTATTATTGTATACTGTCATTCCTCAGAGCTGTATCCTATTATTGTATACTATCATTCCTCAGAGCTGTATCCTATTGTTGTATACTATCATTCCTCAGAGCTGTATCCTATTATTGTATACTATCATTCCTCAGAGCTGTATCCTATTGTTGTATACTATCATTCCTCAGAGCTGTATCCTATTGTTGTATACTATCATTCCTCAGAGCTGTATCCTATTATTGTATACTGTCATTCCTCAGAGCTGTATCCTATTATTGTATACTGTCATTCCTCAGAGCTGTATCCTATTATTGTATACTGTCATTCCTCAGAGCTGTATCCTATTATTGTATACTGTCATTCCTCAGAGCTGTATCCTATTATTGTATACTGTCATTCCTCAGAGCTGTATCCTATTATTGTATACTGTCATTCCTCAGAGCTGTATCCTATTATTGTATACTATCATTCCTCAAAGCTGTATCCTATTGTTGTATACTGTCATTCCTCAGAGCTGTATTCTATTGTTGTATACTATCATTCCTCAGAGCTGTATCCTATTATTGTATACTGTCATTCCTCAGAGCTGTATCCTATTATTGTATACTATCATTCCTCAGAGCTGTATCCTATTGTTGTATACTGTCATTCCTCAGAGCTGTATCCTATTATTGTATACTATCATTCCTCAGAGCTGTATCCTATTATTGTATACTATCATTCCTCAGAGCTGCATCCTATTGTTGTATATGTATACTATCATTCCTCAGAGCTGTATCCTGTTATTGTATACTATCATTCCTCAGAACTGTATCCTATTATTGCATACTATCATTCCTCAATGCTGTATCCTATTATTGTATAGTATCATTCCTCAGAGCTGTATCCGATTATTGTATATGTATACTATCATTCCTCAGAGCTGTATCCTATTATTGTGTACTATCATTCCTCAGAGCTGTATCCTATTATTGTATATGTATACTATCATTCCTCAGAGCTGTATCCTATTATTGTATATGTATACTATCATTCCTCAGAACTGTATCCTATTATTGTATACTATCATTCCTCAGTGCTGTATCCTATTATTGCATACTATCATTCCTCAGTGCTGTATCCTATTATTGTATAGTATCATTCCTCAGAGCTGTATCCGATTATTGGATATGTATACTATCATTCCTCAGAGCTGTATCCTATTATTGTATACTATCATTCCTCAGAGCTGTATCCTATTATTGTATATGTATACTATCATTCCTCAGAACTGTATCCTATTATTATATATGTATACTATCATTCCTCAGAGCTGTATCCTATTATTGTATACTATCATTCCTCAGAGCTGTATCCTATTATTGTATACTATCATTCCTCAGAGCTTTATTCTATTATTGTATACTATCATTTGCATTTCATAGGTCAGTGATCTCTTCTTGGCTACTCTCTCAATATTCATCTGTCTCTTCCCCCGTGTGTTACCACGATCTATACATGTTTGATAGGTACGTGACGGCTTTTCTAATTGGTTGTCTTTGTTGAATGTATCTCTCTGTTCCCCCTGTCTCTCTGTCTGTCTGTCAGATTGTCTCTCTGTCTTCCGCTGTCTCTCTCTCTGTCTCTCTCTTCCCCGATATGTATGTATGTATTTATGTTTGTATGTATTTATGTTTGTATGTATGTATGCATGTATGTATGTATGTATTTATGTTTGTATGTATGTATATGTATATGTATGTATGTATGTATGTTTGTGGGGGTATAGGTGGGTTGTGGGTGTGCGTGTATGTGTGAGAGAGAGAGTGAGAGAGAGAGAGAGAGAGAGAGAGAGAGAGAGAGAGAGAGAGAGAGAGAGAGATGTGGATAGATATGTTCATTGTAATAGACATACAGATATGGGCACTACTGACTACGCTGTCTGTCTCTGTCTGTCTGTCTCCCTCTCTCCATGTCCCCCTCCTCCTCCTCCTCGTCCTTTTCCTGTCTCTTTCCCCCTCCCATACTCATATCATAGATAGCATTTCGTAAGTTAGTGATCTCATCCCGGTGTTCTCTCGCTATTATTATCTCTCTTTTTCGCCTCTGTAGTCTTGTCATAGTACACACTTATTGCGGTGTGCATAATTATCACGTTTGTTATGCGTGTGGCTGTTTTATGCAGTGAGCTGTACTACAACCCCCCCCCCCCCCCCCCGCTCCAGCTCAAGGACACATCTAGGAAGTAGCTGACCTCGTGTTGTTTTCTCCCCCGTGGGGATGCCGGAGGTTTTTTCAGTATAAATAGTATCCCCACCTTATGGAAATTCTGTACTAGAAATGTCCTCTTTTCTGTCAGTCTCTTTGTTTCTGCCTTGTTCCTTTGCTTTCCGTCATTTCTACCTATCATTTCTGCCTTGCTGTTCCGTTCACCTGATTATGTTCGATAAAGTCTTATGTACTTTCTCCTGGGATTGATAATTGGGTGCATGTATTTATGGGCATTTTTGGCTCTAGGGAAATGAGATATGTTGAAGCAATTTTAGGTAATTTAGGCCCGTTTTTATGTATGTTTTACTTTTAGTGTCCTCAGTTATTTGTAAATTTGTATTCAGGTATGGTTTTAATCCCCCTGTGTGATAAATTGGACGGAGCGGTCAACACCAGGGGCGTCTCCTTAGATTATGTGCGCGAATGCATTGGTATGGGTATTAAATGTTCTTTTCCTTCTTTGTGCTGTCTTTTCCTTCTTTGTGCTGTTGAAGTGTTGTGTGTGTATTGAAATGATGATAGCCTTGATATGACTGCGCAGTCGGCTGGGCTTTAAAAATAAACAGCAGTAAACAGTAACTGTCTCTCTGTCTCTGTCTGTCTGTCTGTCTCTTTCTCTCTCTCTCTCTCTCCTTGCTTCACACCCTGTTGAAATGTGTGTGGAAGTGGCTGTAGCTTTGATATGGCTCTACGCAGCAGAATGGGCTTTGAACATAAATAACAATAATGTTGTTTTCGTCCTAGAACTAGTGTATTTGTGTCTTTTGTCATCTTTTGTGCTCGCTTGACAAAGGCCAGTCGGCAGAAAATGTTTGCCTGTCTTGTGTTGTAGATTAATCAGATCTCAAGTTCACGTTACGGGTTTTGTGCGTTTCTGTTTCTGTTGTTGTTGTTCGCTCTGTATCTATGTGTGTGTGTTGTGTGTGTGTGTGTGTGTGTGTGTGTGTGTGTGTGTGTGTGTGTGTGTGTGTGTGTGTGTGTGTGTGTGTGAGTGTTTGTGTGTGTATGTGTGTGTGTGTGTGTGTGTGTGTATGTGTGTGTGTGTGTGTGTGTGTGTGTGTGTGTGTGTGTGTGTGTGTGTGTGTGTGTGTGTTTACCTAGCTGTTTCACTCTTTCGTTGTACCTTTCTCTACTGAAGCTAGTCTGTCTTCCCTCCCCCTCTGCATCTCCTATCATCTCTCCCCATTTCTCCTATCATCTCTCCCCATCTCTCCTATCATCTCTCCCCATTTCTCCTATCATCTCTCCCCAACTCTCCTATCATCTCTCCCCATCTCTCCTATCATATCTCCCCATCTCTCCTATCATATCTCCCCATCTCTCCTATCATCTCTCCCCATCTCTCCTATCATCTCTCCCATCTCTCCTGTCATCTCTCCTATTCTCCTATCATCTCCCTATCTCTCCTATCATCTCCCTATCTCTCCTATCATCTCTCCTGTCATCTCTCCATATCTCTCCTGTCATCTCTCCTATCATCTCTCCCTATCTCTCCTATCATCTCCCATCCTCTCCTGTCATCTCTCCATATCTCTCTATCATCTCTCCCTCATCTCTCCTATCATCTCTCCCTTCTCTCCTATCATCTCTCTATCTCTCTTCATCTTCCTATCTCCCCTCATCATCTCTCCCTGTCATCTCTCTCCCATCTCTCCTATCATCTCCATATCTCCTGTCATCTCTCCCTATCTCTCCTGTCATCTCTCCTATCATCTCTCTCCCATCCTCTCCTTCATCATCTCTCCCCCATCTCTCCTGTATCATCTCTCCTATCTCTCCTACTCATCTCTCCCTATCTCTCCTGTCATCTCTCTCCCATCTCCTATCATCTATCCCTATCTCTCCTGTCATCTCTCCCTATCTCTCCTGTCATCTCTCCCTATCTCTCCTGTCATCTCTCCTATCTCTCCTATCATCTCTCCTATCTCTCCTGTCATCTCTCCTATCTCTCCCTATCTCCTGTCATCTCTCCCCTTCTCTCCTGTCATCTCTCCCTATCTCTCCTATCATCTCTCCCTATCTCTCCTGTCATCTCTCCCCATCTCCTATCATCTCTCCCTATCTCTCCTATCATCTCTCCCTATCTCTCCTGTCATCTCTCCCCTTCTCTCCTGTCATCTCTCCCTATCTCTCCTATCTCTCTATCATCTCTCCCTATCTCTCCTGTCATCTCTCCCCATCTCCTATCATCTTCCCTATCTCTCCTATCATCTCTCCCTATCTCTCCTGTCATCTCTCCCCTTCTCTCCTGTCATCTCTCCCTATCTCTCCTGTCATCTCTCCCTATCTCTCCTGTCATCTCTCCCCTTCTCTCCTGTCATCTCTCCCTATCTCTCCTGTCATCTCTCCCTATCTCTCCTGTCATCTCTCCCTTCTCTCCTGTCATCTCTCCCTATCTCTCCTATCATCTCTCCCTATTCTCCTGTCATCTCTCCCCATCTCCTATCATCTCTCCCTATCTCTCCTGTCATCTCTCCCTATCTCTCCTGTCATCTCTCCCTTCTCTCCTGTCATCTCTCCCTATCTCTCCTATCATCTCTCCCTATCTCTCCTATCATCTCTCCTGTCATCTCTCCCCATCTTTCCTATCATCTATCCCTATCTCTCTGTCATCTCTCCACTTCTCTCCTATCATCTCTCCTATCATCTCTTCCCACTCTCTCTATCATCTATCCCTATCTCTCCTGTCATCTCTCCCTATCTCTCCTATCATCTCTCCTGTCATCTCTCCCCATCTCTCCTATCATCTATCCCTATCTCTCCTGTCATCTCTCCTGTCATCTCTCCCTATCTCTCCTATCATATCTCCCCATCTCTCCTGTCATCTCTCCCTATCTCTCCTGTCATCTCTCCCTATCTCTCCTGTCATCTCTCCCCTTCTCTCCTATCATCTCTCCCTATCTCTCCTATCATCTCTCCCTATCTCTCCTATCATCTCTCCTGTCATCTCTCCCCATCTCTCCTGTCATCTCTCCCCATCTCTCCTGTCATCTCTCCCCTTCTCTCCTATCATCTCTCCCCATCTCTCCTATCATTTCTCCCTATCTCTCCTGTCATCTCTCCTATCTCTCCTGTCATCTCTCCTGTCTTCTCTCCCCATCTCTCCTATCATCTCTCCTGTCATCTCTTCCCATCTCTCCTATCATCTGTCCCCATCTCTCCTATCATCTGTCCCCATCTCTCCTATCATCTGTCCCCATCTCTCCTATCATCTCTCCCTATCTCTCTGTTTGTAAGTAAGGTTTCTGTTTGTCCCCGTCCGTCGTGTCTGTCTCAGTCGCTGTCTTCTTCTTTTTTGCTGTCCCTCTGTCTCTCTGTCGTTTCCTCTGTATCCCTTTTTCTGTGTCTGTCTGCCTATCTGTCTGTCTGTTTCTGTTTCTCTCTCTCTCTCTGCCTGTGTGTCTGTCTGTCTCTTTCTTTCTGTATCTGTCTGTCTGTCTCTGTGTCTTTGTATCTGTCTTTGTGTCTGTCGTCCCCTCCCCTTCTCTCTTCTCTCTCGCCTCCCCTCTCTCACTCACTCTTTGTCTCTCTCTCTCTGTCTTTCTCTCTCTCTCTCTCTGTGTCTGTCTGTCTGTCTCTGTCTCTCTCTCTGTCTCTGTCTCTCTGTGAAGGGATGTACCCTGTCATTAATAATATTTCACAGGTCAGTGATCTCCCTGTGGTGTGTTCTGTCGTTGTTATTCTCTTTATTCCTCTCCTCAGAAGTACTGTCGTATGGCACCGACATTCCTGGTTATCATGCGTATGATTACTTTAATAAAGCGTGTGATCTGCCTTAGTCTATCTAGCATTGTCTGCCTGTCTGTCTATCGGCTTGTCTATAGATCTGTACAGCGGGCGCATGCACAAACAGTTTATTATACGTGTGGCTGAATCAGCACGATATGTGGTTGTGTGGCTGGCTGGTGGGGTCTATGCATAGTTCTGCCTATCTGTGTGTCTGTCTGTGTATCTGTGTATTTATTTGTCTTTCTATCTTATCTATCTTATCTACCGATCTACCTGTCTATCTGTCTGTCTATCTATCTGTATCTATCTATACCTATCTGTATCTGTCTGTCTATACCTATCTGTCTATCTGTCTGTCTGCCTATATCTTTCTGTCTGTTCCTGTCTCTCTGTTTCTATCTGTCTGTTTTGTCCTTTTTTTTTTTTTATTCCGATCAATGTTGTATTCTCTTTATCGGGTGCCTGCATGCACGTTGCTCGGCCTACACTGTGCAGGCGTCATGTTGCTACACACGTCTGCATGTCTTGTGTGTGTGTGTGTTGTGTGTGTGTGTGTGTGTGTGGGTGGGTGGGTGGGGGTGTGTGCATGCTTGGATGTCTCCCTTCTTCCACAAAGCCACCGAACACAGACATAGAATCTTTAAACGAGCGTACTTGTTGTTCTGTAGTCGTAGATTCGTACGAAGGGGGTTCAGCTTGTACTAGCAGGTATGTCTGCGCATGTGTTATCAGGGAGATTGGAGAATACTCTGCCCTTTACCCACCAGACAGGAGGTAGGGAGATAGGAGAATTCTCTGCCTTTTACCCACCAGACAGGAGATAGGGAGATAGGAGAATTCTCTGCCCTTTACCCACCAGACAGGAGATAGGGAGATAGGAGAATTCTTTGCCCTTTACCCACCAGACATGAGGTAGGGAGATAGGAGAATTCTCTGCCCTTTACCCACCAGACAGGAGATCGGGAGATAGGAGAATTCTCTGCCCTTTACCCACCAGACAGGAGATAGGGAGATAGGAGAATTCTTTGCCCTTTACCCACCAGACATGAGGTAGGGAGATAGGGGAATTCTCTTCCCTTTACCCACCAGACAGGAGTTAGGGAGATAGGAGAATTCTCTGCCCTTTACCCACCAGACAGGAGGTAGGGAGATAGGAGAATTCTCTGCCCTTTACCCACCAGACAGGAGGTAGGGAGGTAGGAGAATTATCTTCCCTTTACCCTCCAGATAGGAGGTAGGGAGATAGGGGAATTCTCTGCCCTTTACCCACAATACAGGAGGTAGGGAGATAGGAGAATTATCTTCCCTTTACCCTCCAGACAGGAGGTAGGGAGATAGGGGAATTCTCTGCCCTTTACCCACAAGACAGGAGGTAGGGAGATAGGAGAATTCTCTGCCCTTTATCCTCCAGACAGGAGTTAGGGAGATAGGG
>CM060305.1:65633163-65640663 GCA_030674185.1 Monoplex corrugatus
GATGATGATGATGGTGAAACTTGTTTTGTCTTGTCTTGTCTTGTCTTGATATATTAGCCACGCGGTCTTTTTGTATTTTGTGTTTTTCTTATTCCTGTTTTCTTGAACGTGGGCTGTCCCTTGGGTTTGAATTTTGTGTTTTCCAACGATGCAGATTTTAGCGCAGTGGTAGGCCTACATGATTTAGTGCTGTAGCCAACTTGCATATCTGTCGCCATGGCTAATCTACGCAGGTGAAAGTAGTTAATAAACAACGTGCAATTAGAAAAAGAAAACGACTCAAAACAACAACAGCAGCTACAACAACAACAACTACAACAACAACAGCAACAACAACAACAATGTGATAATCAAGTCATTCTAACAGTTTCTCTTTTTATAGAAAAAAAAAGGTTACACATTTTGCACTTCTCAAGGTCATATAGATATGAAGAAACGTATTGTTGAAATAACCTGTTGAAATAACACTAATGTTGTCAGGAACATTGGTTACATTCGGAGATATCTTTCAACTCAGGCTGCATCCAAGCTTGTGACATCCTTAATTTTGTCTTGTCTTGATTACTGTGATGCTCTCCTTTCTGGACTACCAGCTTCTTCTCTCGTCTGTCGGCAGCGCATACAAAACACAACTGCTCGTCTTGTCCTCAGAAAGAAAAGGTTTGATCATGTCAGTCCCCTCCTTCGGTCTTGCACTGGTTGTCTGTTTTGAACAGAAATGAATATTAGCTGGATACTTTGTGTTACAAATCAATTCACCAGTCTGCCCCATCACACCTTTGTGACAGTATCAATATTTCATATGCCAACCCCACCTTGCGCTCAGTTTCAGATACTCTTTTCCCTTCAGGCTCCTGGATTACTATTAACTGTCGGCTAGCGTTCTCTTGCTGTTTCGGGACCATCTGTCTGGAAAAAAACACTTCCATTCTCCCTTCGTGTATCACATACCCTTTCTGCTTTTAAATCCAGTGTAAAAACCCACCTCTTTTCCCGACAGTGAATTCTGCAACTGCCTCATTCCATCAGTGTGTGTGTGTGTGTGTGTGTGTGTGTGTGTGTGTGTGTGTGTGTGTGTGTGTGTGTGTGTATGTGTGTGTGTGTGTGTGTGTGTGTGTGTGTGTGTGTGTGTGTGTGTGTGTGTGTGTTTTCGCTTGTCGTTAGGTGGTCTGCGTTGATGGAATGCGTATGTCTGGTGCGTGGTTCGTTTTGATTTGAATTGTTAAGATTTGACCCCATGTAAACACTATAATTAATAGTAGTAGTAGTAGTAGTTACGTAGTAGTAGTAGTAGTAGTAGTAGTAGTAGTAGTAGTAGTAGTAGTTGTTAGGAAAGTCCTGTTCACGCACCTTTCTGAAAACCGTGCTGACTTTACAGATGTTTTTGGTCTTTGTGATCTTGTTCTTAACAGCTTGACTGTCAGACCTGTGCATTCGCGTCTCCCGAATGAAGCACAGGTTTGATTACGCTTCGGTGAAAATCTATCCCGAGACTTCTGAGAAAATCGTCCTAACACACTTTGCCTCCACCTCTCTGTCTCTTTTGTCTCACAGACAGACAGACAGACATACACACACACACACACACACACATATATATATATATTTATATATATGTATGTGTATCTCTCTCTCTCTCTCTTTATATATATATATATACATGTGTGTGTGTGTGTATTTAATGTGTTTGTATATATGGAAATATGAAATAATAATACTCTTTTCTCGTTTAAAGGAAAACACACACACACACACACACACACACACACACACACACACATACACACACACACACACACACACACACACACACACACACACACACACACACACACACACACACAAAACCTCAAAAGGTAGGATGAGAAGGAGAAAGGAGAGTGAAAAGAAAATTTTTAACCTAAACCTAAGAGTGTTATGGTTGAGCTGTTAGCCTTCAGATGACTTTCCACGTCTTACTGTCGCGGCATGGGGTAGGCAGTACATCATTTACCCCCACCCTCTCTCTCTCTCTTCCCGGCCGTCCCGTCGTTGTCGAACTGCTCTGCCATCGTACGAGCTGTAGACTCGTTGCAAGAGCTACGGTACTATAATGCCGGTGATTGACCTGTCGGCACCATAGTCATTGATAGCAAGACAGGCAACCAGGTCTGTAGCTGGCTGTGTGATCAGTTTCAGGTTCCGTTTCAGTGTCCCATGATGACGTCTCCGCTCTCGGAATGAATTCCATATGCACCAGCGTCTCAGCCATGTGATGGAGAAGATCCAGAATGATCACGGCACATAAACCCGATAGCTGGCCAGGTCCTGAGGTCTTACCTAGATAGTGTCATCAGCTGGTAGCCACGTCACCTCACGATACCACGGGGGCTGACGAGCTGCATCATTCACATAACATGTTTGAAAAGTGACCCATTAGCTTAGTTATTAAAGCGCCATACATAAACTTAAGGTTGTTGGTTCAGTTAGTTCAGCCCTCAAGCAAGCCATGGATTTTATTTAAAGGGGAGAGGGGTTAGAGGCTGGGGTGGGGTCCTTTGTATGGAGCCTTGGACTCAAGATTTGATGTTTTGAGTTCGGTCCCAGGCTGAGGCATTAAAACCTGACCTGATCGCTACCCGTCTTAATAAAAACTCATAGTAAGTTCATTCAATAGCGAGAGTCCGACATTGGCATCGGTATCTCACAATGCAACCAAAATCTTTCAAGGCTTCTTTGAGCAACATTCTTATAGCTAGACCTCATATAGGGGCCTATTCTGAGAGTGGTTTGACTTTAAACTCAACCAAACCAAACCAACCAACTACCCGTCTTAACGTTTCTATCATTCTGGTGAGGTCGGTTTAGTTCCATTCGGTCCTTCTCACCCCCTCCCCCTCCACTCTCCCCTTCCTCCACCCCTCGTCCATTTCAAGAGAGAACTGTCATGACCGATGGTGTAATAAATTTAAAACAAGTGCGGCCGCCCGTGTTCAAGCAAACAGGAACCACGAAAACACGAACAAAGAATTAGAATGCATATTTAATACTGTCTTGTGTGGTTGTACTCAGTACGCGTTGTGATTCTATTTTCATGTTTTTCTGGTTCCGATGGCGTATTGCTGGGGTTATCTCAGGCGAGAAAGTCGCCAGTCTGTCTATGTAAATATCTATGGTCCGAACCATTCAGGGCAAATGAGACAGGAGAGGACAGACATGGCTAACGGTGGAATGCTGAGGCTGCCATCAGCCAGGAGGTTGCCAATCTATCTATATAAATGTCTATGACCCCAAACATTCAGGGCAGGCAGATGAGATGGGAGGGAACAGACATGACTAATGGCGCTTCATGAAGAGATTCATGGGATTAAAGCCCTGACTGATACCGAGCATTCTCGTCTGCGGAGTCTGCTACAACAGAATGATGCACTGAAACCAGAGTGGTACTGAAGGCTTTGCCACACTGTGTGGTGATTGATTCCGTTATATGATTAGTCAGATGACAAGTGGTGATTGATTCAGTTGTCTGATTAGTTAGATGACGTTGTTTTCTTCATTTGTCTATTGATTACGTTATATGATTAGTCAGATGACGTTGTTTTCTTCATTTGTCTATTGATTACGTTATATGATTAGTTAGATGACGTTGTTTTCTTCATTTGTCTATTGATTACGTTATATGATTAGTCAGATGACGTTGTTTTCTTCATTTGTCTATTGATTACGTTATATGATTAGTCAGATGACGTTGTTTTCTTCATTTGTCTATTGATTACGTTATATGATTAGTTAGATGACGTTGTTTTCTTCATTTGTCTATTGATTACGTTATGTGATTAGTTAGATGACGTTGTTTTCTTCATTTGTCTATTGATTCAGTTATATGATTAGTTAGATGACGTTGTTTTCTTCATTTGTCTATTGATTCAGTTATATGATTAGTTAGATGACGTTGTTTTCTTCATTTGTGTTCATTCAGTTATATGATTAGTTAGATGACGTTGTTTTCTTCATTTGTGTTCATTCAGTTATATGATTAGTTAGATGACGTTGTTTTCTTCATTTGTGTTCATTCAGTTATATGATTAGTCAGATGACGTTGTTTTCTTCATTTGTCTATTGATTACGTTATATGATTAGTTAGATGACGTTGTTTTCTTCATTTATCTATTGATTCAGTTATATGATTAGTTAGATGACGTTGTTTTCTTCATTTATCTATTGATTCAGTTATATGATTAGTTGGATGACGTTTTCTTCATTTGTCTATTGATTCAGTTATACCATTAGTCAGATGACAAATGGTGATTGATTCAGTTGTATGATTGGTTAGATGACATTGTTTTCTTCATTTATCTGTTGATTCCGTTATATGATTAGTTAGATGACAAGTGTGATTGATTCCGTGATATGATTAGTCAGATGACAAGTGTGATTGATTCAGTTGTATGATTGTTAGATGACAAGTGGTGATTGATTCCGTTATATGATTATTAGATGACAAGTGGTGATTGATTCAGTTGTATGATTGGTTTTGATGACAAGTGGTGATTGATTCAGTTGTATGATTGGTTAGATGACATTGTTTTCTTCATTTATCTGTTGATTCCGTTATATGATTAGTTAGATGACAAATGGTGATTGATTCAGTTGTATGATTGGTTAGATGACATTGTTTTCTTCATTTATCTGTTGATTCCGTTATATGATTAGTCAGATGACAAATGGTGATTGATTCAGTTGTATGATTGGTTAGATGACATTGTTTTCTTCATTTATCTGTTGATTCCGTTATATGATTAGTTAGATGACAAGTGGTGATTGATTCCGTGATATGATTAGTCAGATGACAAGTGGTGATTGATTCAGTTGTATGATTGGTTAGATGACAAGTGGTGATTGATTCCGTTATATGATTAGTTAGATGACAAGTGGTGATTGATTCAGTTGTATGATTGGTTAGATGACAAGTGGTGATTGATTCAGTTGTATGATTGGTTAGATGACATTGTTTTCTTCATTTATCTGTTGATTCCGTTATATGATTAGTTAGATGACAAATGGTGATTGATTCAGTTGTATGATTGGTTAGATGACATTGTTTTCTTCATTTATCTGTTGATTCCGTTATATGATTAGTTAGATGACAAGTGGTGATTGATTCCGTTTATGATTAGTCAGATGACAAATGGTGATTGATTCAGTTGTATGATTGGTTAGATGACATTGTTTTCTTCATTTATCTGTTGATATCCGTTATATGATTAGTCAGATGACAAATGGTGATTGATTCAGTTGTATGATTGGTTAGATGACATTGTTTTCTTCATTTATCTGTTGATTCCGTTATATGATTAGTTAGATGACAAATGGTGATTGATTCAGTTGTATGATTGGTTAGATGACATTGTTTTCTTCATTTATCTGTTGATTCCGTTATATGATTATAGTACAATGATGACAATGTGTGTGAATTGAATATCCGTTATATGATTAGTCAGATGACAAGTGGTGATTGATTCAGTTGTATGATTGGTTAGATGACATTGTTTTCTTCATTTATCTGTTGATTCCGTTATATGATTAGTTAGATGACAAGTGGTGATTGATTCCGTTATATGATTGGTCAGATGACAAGTGGTGATTGATTCCGTTATATGATTAGTTAGATGACAAGTGGTGATTGATTCCGTTATATGATTAGTCAGATGACAAGTGGTGATTGATTCCGTTATATGATTAGTCAGATGACAAGTGGTGATTGATTCCGTTATATGATTAGTTAGATGACAAGTGGTGATTGATTCCATTATATGATTAGTCAGATGACGTTGTTTTCTTCATTTATCTACTGTCAGATTGAGATCGCGTGATCACGTGTATGTAGGTCCAGTTCGCTTCTATGAAAGTCTGCATGACAACAATTGGCAGTCAGAGCCCTGATTAGTACAATAGTACATTTTTCTCTTCCGCACGCAAGAGTGCAAGGTTCCTCTGTCTGTGTCTTTGTTTGTTTGTCTCTCTGTCTGCCTGTCTGTCTCTCTCTCTCTTTCCTCTCCTTTCTCTCTCTGTCTTCTGTCTCTTTCTCTCTCTGTCTCACTTTATATATGTATATATATATATATCTCTTTATATATATTTATATATCTCTCTTTCTCTCTCTTTCCCCGTCTCTTTCGCTCTCTTTCTCTCTGTCTGTCTCTTTATTTCTCTCTCTCTCTCTCTCTCTTTTTGAGAACAGGCAGTAATAAACTCCATCAAAGTGACCCGATAGCCATGGAGAATCTCCTCTGGTGTGTGACCTTACGGAGGCTTAGCAGACTTCTAGGGACTTCGACTAAATGACAACACAACATACGAAATGCCTCAAACCAGGTGCGGTTGTGCGATCTTGAGATTTTACACAGTTTCTCTTAATTTTAAATTACACACAACATTGTAGTGTATTGTCTACCCGTCTCTTTACTGCTGTTTATTATTCGTTTGTTTCATTTGCTTAGTCGTTGAAGCATTCGTCGAATTGTCTATATTTTTCATTTTTTATTACGTTATTATTGTGGTTGTTTAAAATGTGCCTGCGTCTGTTGAGAACAGTCACAAAAGAGCAATTCCTTTTCAAATCGATTGAAGCCTCAGTAGACTTTCTGTGTTAATTAAACAACCGGCAGTATGTTAGTTTGCCTTCCGTAGTGAATTCTAACCTGTTGCATATCGACAGCAAACTCCCACACCCCCACCTCTCTCTCTCTGGTGTGTGTGTGTGTTGTATGGTGTGTGTGTGTGTGTGTGTGTGTGTGTGTGTGTGTGTGTGTGTGTATGTTGTGTGTGTGTGTGTGTGTGTATGTGTGTGTTTGTGTGTGTGTGTGTGCGTGTGTGTGTGTGTGTGTGTGCTGACGTGTTCGCTTATGTATGTCAGCTCGGAACAGAAGGTCACATTTATTTGTCGTAAGATCCCAAAATACATCTGTAAGAATGAAAATGGTTGTGTGCGTGTGCACACGTGTGTGTGTGTGTGTGTGTGTGTGTGTGTGTGTGTGTGTGTGTGTGTGTGTGTGTGTGTGTGTGTGTGGTGTTTGTATGTGTGTATGTGTGTGTGAGAGAGAGAGATAGAGAGAGAGAGAGTGTGTGTGTGTGTTGTGTTGTGTTGTGTTTGTGTCTGTGCGCGCGTACGTCTGTGTCTGTATGCACGTGCATGCATATCTGTGTAAGTACAAAATGTGTGTGTGCGCGCGCGCACCAGAAGAAATGATAATTATTCCAGACGGATAGCGCAGACATTCCATGTCAAACCATGTTCATTTCACTTCTTTTAGAAAAACAAACAAAACAACAACAAAAAAACTGGGCGAGGCTTGTAACTCGCAAATTATGAAGGTTAAGGAGACTGTGTTGTTGTTTCCTTACCCCACTTCCCCCAAACATACTTACACACACGCGCGCGCGCACACCCACACACATACACACCACACACGCACAGGCAGACAGACAGACACACACACACAGACACACACACAATACACA
>CM060305.1:65645663-65655663 GCA_030674185.1 Monoplex corrugatus
GACAGACCATAATGCACTATCTGGGTGCCTTGTCTTGATGACAGTATTATATAGAGCTTTGTACAGAACTTTTGACAGCGTTATGTAGACCTTTCAAAAATGGTAGTGAAAGCTTTATTTAGAGCTTTATATAGAGCTTTTGACAATATTGTATAGACCATTATGTAGGGCTTTAGTTCATATTACATAGAACTTTATATAGAACTTTCTATAATATTATACAGAGCTTTATATAGAGCTTTCGACAATATTGTATAGAGCTGTATACAGGTTTCGACGATATTACATACGGCTTTGCGTAGAGTTTTAGACAACATTTTACAGAGCTTTCGACAATATTATATAGAGCGTTTGACAATATTATTATACAAAACTTTTAGAGCTTTTGACAGTATTATTACATAGATCTTTGGAAAATGTATAGAACTTTCGAGAATATCATATATAGAGCTTTAATCAATATAGAAAGCTTTGTATAGATCTTTTGACGATATTAAACTTTTGGGCAATATTATGTAGAGCTGTAGTTACACAACGCTTTTTGCGATATTATACACAATCCATAAGCCAGTAAAGAGCCTGGAGAACTTGCCTTTGTGTACGATTTATGCGCAGGTTGATGGTTGCCATAATGATTTGCTTTAATCATTTTCTGTCGAATAGCATTTGTGAGGTGATTGCATGTTGTGTGCATAAGTCGATAAAGAACCTGAAGATCTCGGCAACGCGTAGGGTTTTATGAGCAGGCGTATGGCTTATGCCATGGTTTTTTTGGTTTTTTTTTAGGTAAACCTATCTATCACATAACATGCGTGGCGTTATTGCTTATAACGTCCGTAAGTCAGTAAAGACCCTGAAGACATTGGCAGTGTATAGAATTTATGCGCACATCTATGGCTAATGCCATGATTATTTTTCATCCTTTTCCTTGTCACGTAGCATTTGCGGCGTTCTGCGTATGGCTCCGTATAGAGAAAACTGGGGAATACAAAATACATAAGAATCTATCTCAATTGTCTGGCGTGTATTCCCGACGTCTTTACGAGGTCTTCAGATGAAGACGATTGAAGCGGGGTTGCTTTACAAATGGCTTCTGTTCTCGATCTCTGAAATACTTGTCATGTGATTAAGCCGCCTCAGCTTGCTCGTTTATTTTGCTAGAAAGCGTGGGTAGTGTGGATTGGTGTAATAATTCATTTTACATCGATTTTCTGTCTTTGGCAAAATGTCAATGCTCTCATCGTTTCTGAAATAATAGGCCGTGTATTGGATGTCTGCAAGATTAAAAATGGCCGTTCTGCGCTGGAGTCTGAGGGTCGTGCGTTTCACTTTTGTTGAAGTTTTACTGGGCTCTGTTTAGAAATGTATCAGGGTCTCGTGTGCCGTAAAATAAGATATGCATTGTAGGTAATAAGTATTACATGTAAATAGGTAAGAGAAAGATGTCGGATAAATTGTTCACAACATCTGTGTGGGGTCATAGTGTTTCTTCTTCCTTTACTTCTTCTTCTTCTTCTTCTTCTTCTTCTTTTTCTTCTTCTCCTTCTCCTCCTCCTCCTCCACCTCTGTCCGTCTGTTTCTGTCTATGCCGGTCAGTCTGTCTGTCTCTTTGTCTTTCTCCCTCCCTCCCTCCCTTTGTTGTCTGTCTGTCTGTCTCTCTCTTTCTCCGCCCCCCCCCTCTCTCTCTCTCTCAGAAATGTACTGTTTGCCCTGATTTAACCCTTTTCCTCCCTCAGTCTATTGACCAGCTTTGTGCCCGTCCTTCAGTTGGTGGAAGCTGATGGAAAAGCTGAGAAAGTCCAGAGGTTGAATTGAAGATACGATGAAATTGTATTACTTTTAAAACCAGCTTGCTTAGAATGTGCACAAATTTATTAGTAAGTTTGATTCATTATAATCTTTGAAAATATTCGAAAGATTCCAATGAGAAAATAACCAAGCAGTAAACAATGCGCTGTTGTTTTCAGACATCCATAACCCCCCTTTTGATAAACAATGGATACACGTGGAAAAAACAAATTAATTGAATAAATATGTATATATATGTATATAAATTAGGTATGAATTAAGTAAATGTAAATAAAAGAAAAAGTATGAATTAATCAAATGTTAAAGAAAAAGAAAAGATACGAAGTAATGAAATGCACTGAATAAATGAATAAATAGTAATAGTAATGATACTAATAATAATAACAACAACAATCATCATCATCATCATAATAATAAAAGAAAAGGCAAAAGTTGGCCCACAACCCCAAGATCGTAAGATAGTGAGGTGGTAGAGACCTCATCTTCTTTCGTGCCTAACATTATGAGGGTGATGCCCATCTTTTCTCCTTTGCTGCTTCTGTTACCAGTAATAACACTTGAGCAGACTCCTGCAGCGTGACATGGAAAGGTTTGGATTTTTGCATGAACCAGACATCAAAGAAATTTAAAGAAACGGAAAAGACAGTTGGAAGGATGGTGAAGAGGAATGTACTCGACAGAGTATAATTTTTGTTGTGGGGAGTCTTTTCCTTTTCTTTCTTTCTTTCTTTCTTTCTTAATTTCTTTCTTTATGTCTGTCTTTCTTTCTTTCTTTCTTTAAATTTCTTTTTTTTTTTTTTCTTTTTTTTTAATTTCAGGGTATAGAGTTAAGTGCTGAAATGCTGGGGAAGTGGGGAGGATGGAGACGATAAGTTACGTTGCTGGGGCAGATGTAGGCTATGTGTTGTGTTATTCGGGGATGGGTTTCTTTGATGTGGTTCTGTGGGACGTTGGTTCGGTCAGTTCGTACTGATGAGATGGATGTGTTTTTGTTTCCGCAGGATTTGTTTTTAGCTTTAAAAGAGGGTATGTACTATACTCAGCTTAGGGCTGGGAACACTTGAGTCTACATTCTGTTTTCTTTTCTTGTCTTTTTGTTTTTTCTTATCGTGTTTTTTGTACATTGTAGAAGACCTAAAGGTCGAAACCGGTAGGTTTTCTTTTTGTTTTCTTTTTGTGTTTGTGTGAACAGTGTTTAACCTTTTGACTCCCGCACTCTGTCCATTCTGCATTCTCAACCATACTAGCAGAGCAAAACTTAACCCTTTGCTTCCCTCACCCTATTCACCAGCTCAACCATGCTAACAAAGCAGAAATTCAGCCTTTTGACTCCCTCACCCTATCCACCAGCTCAACCATACTTTCAAAGCAGAAACTTAACCCTTTGACTCCCTCGCCCTGTCCATCGGCTTCCTGCAGGAAGTTGGTGGATAGCGTGCGGGAGTCAAAGGGTTAAGTCATAGTACAATACATTTCATTTTCATACCAGTTTCTCATCTCACCTGCAGTCATTCGTATTTTTCAGTATTGCATTACGTTGAAGGTAGTCTCGGTTGTTCCAGTGACATACTGATGAGAAAAAAAAATAGCCATGGACCCCGAGAGCTTGCCATCGCACAGGGCTTGTGCGCAGGCTTCTGGCTCATGTCACGGATCATTTTGGATCGTCTACGCATGTCATCATCATCATCAAGTGCCCTGCCGCATGGCGTTGGCGATCATGGCCCTCCATATGTATCTATTCCTTGTTGCCGCAAGCACATCTTCCACCCTCTCTGTCCTCAGCCACTCTGCAAGTCCGTCCAATATTTTTTCCCCTGGGTCTACTTGGTGCTCTCTTTCCCTCCAGCTTTCCTACGCATGTCATTACAATCAATATAGCCAAAATTGTTCCAGTCACAGACTGATAGCAACCTAAGATTCAAACCCTTACGCCACGTAGGACCTCAGGACCTTGCCAGCTCATGAGGCGTATGTGCAGGCTTATGGCTTGTGCCATGATCATCTTGGATCTTCTCCATCACATGGCACCAGTGGTGTCTGGGGCATTCGGAATTCAATCTGAGCGTGGAGACGTTAACGTGAGAAACCGAAAACTGAAAAGATCTTCTCCATCACATGGCATCTATGGTGGTCAGTGCAAATGGAATTCATTTTTAGTTTGGAGACATTAACCTGAAAAACTGAAACTGAAAATGAAATTATCTTCTCCATTACATGAAATCTGTGGCGGTCAGTGCATAAGGAATTCATTCCAAGCGCGGAGACATTAACCCTGAAAAAAACTGAAACTGGAATGATCGTCTCCATCACATGGTATCTGTGGCGGTCAGTGCATAAGGAATTTATTCCGAGCGCTGAGACACCATCTTGAAAAATCGAAATGTGGAGCTTGACCTTCCTCATCTCTGAGCAGGGTCAAGGACCATTTACAACTGGGTGTACTGGAGCGGCAGGCACAGTTTATGTTGTTGAGTCAGACTTGGCATTGGGCAGTCGGATTGGAGAGACGAGGGGGTCTCTGCCTCCGCACCAGACAGGCCTTTCCAACAGTGCATATGCGTTTGTTTTTTTGTTGTTGTTTTTTTTTTTTTTTTTTTTTTTTTTGGGGGGGGGGGGGTCTAAAGGGAGATTATTTTTTAGAGCCCGAGAGGGATCTGTCTGTCTGTCTGTCTCTGTCTTCCCCCCCTCTCTCTGTCTCTCCCTCTCTCTGTGCGTGTGTGTATGTTTGTGTGTATGTGTGTTGTGTGTGTGTGAGAGAGAAGAGAGAGAGAGAGAGAGAGAGAGAGAGAGAGAGAGAGAGAGAGAGAGAGAGAGAGAGAGAGAGAGAGAGAGAGAGAGAGAGAGAGCAAAATTGCTTAGTGGTGTGGGCCGTAATCGCGAATGGAAAAGTTTGGGGACAAGGTGTTACGATCAAAGTCACACGGACCAACAATTTGCTTGTTTTTGTTGTTGTTGGCGTTTTTGTGTTTTGTTTGTAATATTTGTGTAAAAGCTAGATTGTCAGAATGGCTAGACCGTTCTTGTTTCTAATATGACAAGAGATAGAAGAGGACGGGTCGGACGGTTGTATGATTAATTTCTTCATAGACAGAGGAGTTGATATGATTAATTTGTTCGGTGTGGGATTCCGCGTCGAAGGCAGAATGCTGAAGAGATTTAAAAGAAGACGTGAAATTAAAAGCGCTCATATTTCATGTACTCTTTTTTCCTGTCCTCTCCTGCCTGTCATCTGTTTCGTTCCATTTCTTAGGGTGGTGGAAAGGACAGAGGGTTTATAAGCGGGACAAGATGTCATAGAGAAAGGGGGGGGGGGGAGGAAGGGAGGTGCAACATTGACATACATAAGAGAGCTAGCGAACTCTTGATCTTGTAATAGAGCCGTGGTCTCCAGATATGTTGTCTGGAGTTCAATTCCAGCTTTCAGCAATTAGTAAAAAGCTGGTATCCAAAGCAAGTGTGACTGCCCGCGTTCAAGCACACAGGGACCAGAAAAAAAAAAAGAAGAAAAAAACGAAAAACAATCAGAACGCGTGTTTAATACAACCAGACAAAACAGGCGCAAATTAAAAAAAAAAAAAAAAAAAAGAATAAGAAGGCGTGTGTTAATACAACCAGACAAGACAGGCGCGAATTTTCGGCCATCTGGCCTTTGTGAAGCGTAGATGTAACATCTCAAACGAACAAACACCAAATAGAAAAATTAGGAGCCGCTTGACAAAGACCAGTTGGCCGAATATTTGCGCCTTCCTTGTCTGGTTGTATTAAAAGCTGTTACGTTTGCTGCCCATCTTATTAATGCTCCAAGTATTTCTGTTGGTATCAGTGTAGTGTTTATTCCCCGTGGGGGATGCTGGGGGCTCTTTCAGTATAAATAGTATCCCCACCTTCTGAAGAGTTCTATGCTAGAAATTTCCTCTTTTCTTCCACTCTCTTTGTTTCTTTCTTCCTTCTTTGCTTTCTGTCGTTTCTTTCTATCATTTTCTGCCTTGCTGGTCCATTCACCTGTATGTGTTCGGTAAAGCTTACGTACCTTCTGTTAAGATTGATAATTGGGTACACGTGTTAAGGCATTTTTGGCTCTAGGGAAAGGAGATACACTGAAGCAATTTTAGGTACTTTAGGTCCGTTTTTATGTATGTTTTAGTGTCCTTAGTTATGTTTATATCTGTATTCAGATATGTTTTTAAACCCCATTTGCTATAAATTGGACGTAGTGGTCAGCGGCAGGAGCATCTCCTTTGGTTATGTGCGTGAATGCATTGATGCGTTTACTTCATTTTTTTTTTTTTTTTTCCCTGTTGAAGTATTGTGTACGTTTTGAAACGGTTATAGCCCTATATGGATGTACGCAGTCGGTTGGGCTTTAAGCAACCGTAAGAATAATAAAAGCTGGCATGTTTGCTGCCCATCTTATGAATGTTGCAGTCTTTTTGATGGCATCAGCGTTAGTGTTTCATAGATCGTGCTCCCCGCATTCCACTTCATTTCAAGATCTTAACTAGCGCATGGGGTTTGGGGGTAGGCTCAAGGAGTCTGCCAGGAAACAAATGGCAGGTTGGGTGGAGTGCCTATGGCATTGTCTGAGTGCCCTGTGTCCCTCTTGAATTCAATCTGAACTGAACTCTATGGTCCGTGCCTTGCGTCAGTCATCCTTTTCTCTCACAGTGCGTGAAGAGTTTGGAGTTTGTTCAAGAGGGATTCACGGCGGTCGGATAGTTGCACAGACGCGCCATCCAAATCTGACAGTAATTATATTCATATTTGCATTCTTTAACCAAGGCTTAGTAAAGGCAAGAAGGCTAATTGGCCTTTAAGGGGAGGTACTCGGGAAATCGGCCTATCTCTTCAGTGTTTTATACCAGGGCAAGTGGGCAAATGTCCTGCTCTTCACGATTTTCAACTGCTGTGGGAAATTTAGCGTGCGCAGGCCAGAATGCACACGAGTCCGGCTGCATTTTCATCCCCATTCGAAGAACTAGACTCCCACACCCTGTCGACCAGCATCCTGCGTTGTCAACCTTGCTAACACAGCAAAAACTTAACCCTTTGACTCATCCTCCAGGAAGTCGGCGGATAGGGTGAGGGAGTGAAAGTGTTAAGTGTTTGCAGTTGATGGATGGGATGCAGGCGTGAGGGTGAGGGAATGAAAAGGTTAAGTTTTTGCAGTTGGTGGATGGGATGCAGGAGTCAAGGGGTTAAAGAATTTTTTTTTTCTTTTTTTTTTGCCTGGGTATACAATTATACAGGTGTTTGTTGGACATACATACATTCTGTTGTAGAAGACTTAGGTAACCTAATACAGTATGGTTAGCAGGAAGAACAGTTGAGGGGATGCTTTGTCTCCTTTTCATAAATCGATTGGTACTGCTGCTGCTGCTGCTGCTGCTGTTGCTGCTGCTGCTGCTTCAAGATGAGTGTGTGCTCAGTTCGTCTGTCTCGGTGTCAGTACCGCACGAAAGAATAAGATGGCGTGTTTCATTCACAAAACGAAGACAGGTGCAAGTTTTGGGCCAACTGGTCCTTCTAAGCGTACACAAAAGACAAAGAAACAGAGACACAAAACTTTGTACAACTACAGCTACAACACAGCTTCCCTGATGTTCGGTTAACCCTTTGACTCTCGTACCCTCTCCGCCAGCATACTGCATCGTCAACCGTGCTAGCAGAGCAAAAACTTAACCCTTTGATTCCCGTACCCTGTCCACCAGTATACTGCATCGTCAACCGTGCTAGCAGAGCAAAACCTTAACCCTTTGACTACCGCACCCTATCCACCAACCGCAAAAACTTAACCCTTTGACTCCTTTGCCCTATCCACCAGGCAGACTCCCGCACCCTATCCACCAACCGCAGAAACTTAACCCTTTGACTCCTTCGCCCTATCCACCAGGCAGGGAGCTGGTGGATAGGGCGAAAGAGTCAAAGGGTTAAGTTTTTGCGGTTGGTGGATAGGGTGCGGGAGTCAAAGGGTTAAGCTGAAGCTTGGAGCCAATTCAACGAAAGTTCAGCGAAGTTCTGTTGTTGGTGATTGCCAGCTCTAGGAAACACGAGGGAAGTTCTCACCACTGTTCGGACAATTACTCCCGAAGCTCCCAAACGCCACGGCTATATGATAGTCATTTCATTAAGCAGAGCGCTTGGGGGCGAGGGCACTCCATGCGCTGCATAGCAAGCCTGAATGAGAGAAAGAGAGAGAGAGAGAGGCAGGCAGGCAGGCAGGTAGGCAGACATGCAGGCAGGCAGGCAGGCAGGCAGACAGGCAGGCAGACAGACAGAGACAGGGAGGAGAGAGAGAGAGAGAGGCACGGAGAGAGAGAGAGAGAGAGAGAGAGAGAAGACAGACAGACAGGCAGACACTGAGAGAGGGAGAGAGAGAGAGAGAGAGAGAGAGAGAGAGAGAGAGAGGTGCATACGTGCGTACGTGCAAGTGTGTGTGTGTGCATGTGTGTGCATGTGTGTGTGTGTGTGTGTGTGTGTGGTGTGTGTGTGTGTGTGTGTGTGTGTGTGTGTGTGTAAAAGAACCGTCCGTCCAACAGATTTCAAATACAATGAACAATTCTAATTTTCTGTGAAAGATTGGTAGACATCGTTTGTTCTGTTTAAGAGAGATTGTGTTAAGGCAGTTTTCTGTTATTGGTCTTTTGATTTAATTCTTTAGTCCATTCACTGTCTCCTCTTGCAAAGTGGCGAGAAAAGATTGACGGGGGATATAGTAAGCAGAGATAAGGAAGACTAGACGGGCGCGACGGTTTAGTAAGGGACATTCATGTACGCTGACGCATTGCCAGTGTCCGGATCTAAATAGGGACACAATGCTTTGTCTTCTTGCCATTGATTTTTGCTGCTGCTGCTGCTGCCGCTGCTGCTACTGCAGCACCGAGATCAAAGCACTCTGTGTCTGTGTGATTGAGGGCAGGGGATTGATGGAAGAGAGTGAGATAGATCAAGTCTCTTTTTTCTTGTTTCTTTCATATGTCCACTTTCATCATTACGGCTGTCATGGGGCAAAGAGCTAGCTTGATGGTCAGAAGCGAGATGAAAGACCTGTAGGCTCCTCCTCAATTGCGCAACACGTTTCCATATAGTGAAACATCTCAAATGTTTTCGATATGCCAGAAACGTTATAAATGTCAAGATGATGATTTCAGTGTTACTCTCTTTCTCTTATGAAAACGCTTACGAAACGGTTTTAACGTTTAAAATGGTTCTTGCAGATGGACACAGAAGAAGCAACATGTCGCGTGTATGGCTGTGCTTCAGACACTTAAAATATTATAAATACTAACCCTTTGACTCCTGCACCCTATTCACAACTGCAAAAAACAACCCTTTGACTCGCTCACCTATCCACCAGCTTCCTGCAGGAAGCTGGTGGATAGGGTGAGCGAGTCAAAGGGTTAAGTTTTTGCTTTGCTAGCATAGTTGACAATGCATGATGCTGGTGGGTAGGGTGCGGGAGTCAAAGGGTTAAAATGCTACTGCTGGTGATGGTGATGATGATGATGATGATAACGATAACATGAAAGTTCAAAAGAGTGCTATACAGCACAATTCAGTGATTTGATTTGATTTTGTTTTAATTAAAGGGGTCCTGAGTCCTAAGCATGCTGTTTTCTAAAGAGTTTATTTAAGATTGGTCGTGCAGGACGTTACTGCATACTGATCAGTGTTATCTAAAAATGACAGGGTAATGCTACGTCGCGCTACCTTGACATTACTTCCCTTGTCTCGGTATTCATTGCTTTCTCTTGTTGTTGTGAGGACAAAGGTTTTCAGGATCGATAGCGTGAAAGAGACCTTGATGTCCATTGGACATTGTCACCACTTCAGGCTTGTCAGCTTGCTGCTGACCGTAAACTCTTTCTGTCTGCGACACTTATGATGGTACAAGCGGGTGTAAAAGAAAGAAATAAAGAAAGAAAGAAAGCAGTTATTTTTTGTTTTCGTTCGGTTTTGTTGTTGTTTTGATGGATCCATTTTTCATCAGAAAATGGGAAGATTGTGACGTATGGAATAACGTTTTTCTCTTTCTCTCTCCCTCTCCCCCCTCTCTCTCTCCCTCTCTCTCCCTCCCTCTCTCTCTCTCAGTCATATGCGCATATACGCACACACTCGTACACACACGAAGAAAGGTCTGTTTTATGATGTATGTTCTGTTTTGTTTTATTATCTCTGTCTGCGTGTGTTT
>CM060305.1:65660663-65673163 GCA_030674185.1 Monoplex corrugatus
TCCGTCATCAGTCTTCACCTTGCCAGAACCCCGAACAGCATGGAGAATGTGTATTATATCCCCAGGTCTGTTGTGTCCTAGGTCATAGCACGCCCCTCTCCTCCCCTCCCCTTTCTCCTTTACATTATTGCCGTTTAAAATACAATTATCAGTATTTTTCCGACCTTTCCTCAAGCATGTTTATATTATATGATTGTCTGATATTTTCTCTAGAACTGCCCACAGCATAGTTCTCTCTACTCTGTCAAAGGCTTTCTCAAGGTCAACAGATACCATGTTTAGTTCTTTGTCGTACTCACTGGTCTTTTCAGACATCTGTTTAACGGCGAAGATTGCATCTGTACATCCTCTTCCTTTCCTATATCCAAACTGTGCCTCACTCGGTTGTGATACTACAACAGGTCTCATTTTCTGATCCAGCACATTAGTATACATTTTTCCCTATGTGGCTGAGAAGCGAAATGCCCAGTATGTCTTACAATCTGTCTTATCTCCTTTTGTCTTCCATAGGGGTATGACAGCTGCTTTTTATCACTCATCGGGGACTTTTCTTTCCTTCCATGCCTGATTGTCCTTTGAGCCATGCTATGCCAGTCTCTCCACATGTTTTGATAAACTCAGATGGTATTTAATCTGGTCCAGCTGCTTCATCTGTGGGATTTGATCTTATAGCTTCCTTCATTTCACCTTGGAGTATGTCATCATATTGTTTTGATGAAATAATGCAACATTTACTTGTTCCTCTGTTGGGTTCAGCAGGACCTGGAAATGTGTTTTCCAGCTGTTTGATTTTGTTTGGTTCGAAAAGTGGCTTTCCTTCTTCATCATTTATAATGGTGATTTGGGTTGAATGGCTCGTCCCTCAGCCTCAGTATGCACGCTGCCTAAATCTGCCAGCAATTAACTTGGCTTGCCCCAAGGGCCCCTGGGCCTGCGTAAAAACCCATGCTATGGCAAGGTCTTGACTTAGGGAAGGGATGTTGGGGTGAGGATGCGGGATGTAGGACATGCGAAACACTAAGCTGACACCTTCAGATTCAAGTATTAAGATGTGCTACAAACAAGCCAGTCTTTTTGTGTTGAGGGCTGGTAGTGAACTGGAGATATGTGATCTTGAGTCTGCGTTCTTATTGAAAATGCCAGCTAGCCTGAGGGAGGATAAGGGCAAAAACTTTATGAAACTGTGGGTGGATGGATGGGTGGTGGGAGTGGAGCACCAACAAAGGACACGTGCAGCAGCTTAAGAAATGAAAAGGAAAAGAACTGAAACTGAAAGGTTGTTCGGTGTACCTGCATGCAGCTGAGGCCCATTAAAAAAGAAAACAAATGTCCTCCCCCCACCCCTGACATCCCCACCCGAGCCATTCACATGCAGGTGTATGTACCCCCAGGTCTGTGCTGTGCCAAACATTTTCTTTCTGAACTCATAAATGTTACGTGAAATCTTTGTTCTCCTCGTCTTGTGTTTTCCAGGGACTGTGTACTGCAAAACTTCTGTTCATCTTCATTCGAGAATCTCTTTTCGGACCCGCATTCTAAATCTAGACTGTAACCCAAATGTAACTCAAACTCCAAACAGGACTCATGCTTTGATTCTAAATCTACTGTAATGAAAATCAATCGACAGTCATAAATACAAAATGAACTCGAATCTTTTGTCAATGTTACCCAGTCCATATACAGAAGCCGCACCGTGGTCCTAACCCATTTTTTGTTTACCTGTAGCTAATCCTAGCAGCACAAGCCGAACCCGAACTTCAGATCTTAATCCCGAAGTTGAAACCAAATTTAGCCGCGGCAAAGAAGCTGTTTCGTTTCTGTGGAACCTGGGGACGAGATGGAGGAGTTCGGGTGGTGGTGGTGGTGACGATTGTTATCCTTCTGTGTTTAAGGAATTCTGCATTTCTGTTTGCATGGCTTTGCGAGTACGAATCCTTACAGCAGATTTTGGAAAGACGAATCCTAGGCGTGGAAATGACGTGTTATGGCAAGATCCAAACAGCAGATCTACTGATCCTATGACTAAAAAAACAAGTGCATTTAATCATAAGGGGGCACATTGGACCAGATGAAGACCATGTAACAACATCCAGTGGTCTTGCTAAACCAGCCCTGCAAGGAACAGTTGAGGGATGGGAGACGGAGGGGAAGACTTAAAAACCGATGGATTGACAATAATGAGGATTGGATAGAGACATTGTTTGCAGAGACCCAGGCTTTGGCATACTACCGACATAGCTGGAGGAATGTTTCTTGTGTTTTGTTTTTAGTTTGTTGTGTGTGTTGTCTGTTTATAAGTTTGTGTGTGTATGTGTGTTTATAAGTTTGTGTGTGTGTGTGTGTGTGTGTGGTGTGTGGTGAGAGAGAGAGAGAGAGAGAGAGAGAGAGACAGACAGAAAGACAGAGACAGAGAGAGAGAGTGTGTGTGTGTGTGTGTGTGTGTGAGTGAGTGTGTGTGTGGTTGGTGTGTGTGTGTGTGGTTGGTATGTGTGTGTGTGTGTGTGTGTGTGTGTGTTGTGTGTGTGTGTGTGCGTGTGTGTGTGTGTGTGTCACTGTGTGTGTGTGTGTGGTTGGTGTGTGTGTGTGTGTGTTCAGTTTTTGTTTTCAGCAGGAAGCTGGTGGATGGAGTGAGTTGTAGGAAGAACGTGAGTAGGTGTGAGGGATGGTAGACAGAATGAGTGAAAGGGATGAAAAACTGGTGGATAGGGTGAGGGAGTGAAAGGGTTAAGTTTTACTACCTGATGGATGGGGTGAGGCCGAGAAAAGGTTAAGTTTTCCCAGCTGGTGGACGAAGAGAGACTGTGAAAGGGTTAATACTTACCAACTGGTTTATGGGGTTAGGCAGTGAATTAGTTATGTTTTACCAAGTTGATGAATAATGTGAGGCAGCGAAAAGGTTAATTTTTATCAGCTGATGGATAGGGTAAGGTAATGAAAGTGGTACATTTTACTACATACTGGTTAGGGTGTAAAGTGAAAGGGTTAACTAGGGTGAGAAAGTGAGAGGGTTGATTTTTACCAGCTGGTGGATAGGGTGAGGGAGTGAGAGGGTCAGGATTTATCAGCTAGTAGATAGGATTAGGGAGTGAAAGGGTTAATTTTACCAGTGGGTGGATAGGATGAAGGAGTGAAAGGGTTAAGTTTTACCAGTGGGTGGATAGGGTGAGGGAGTGAGAGGGTCAGGTTTTACCAGCTGGTGGATAGGGTGAGGGAGTGAGAGGGTCAGGTTTTACCAGCTGGTGGATAGGATTAGGAAGTGAAAGGGTTAATTTTACCAGTGGTGGATAGGATGAGGAGTAAGGTTAAGTTTCCAGCTGGTGGATGGTGAGGAGAGAAAGGTTAAGTTTTACCAGCTGGTGGGTAGGGTGAGGGAGTGAAAGGGTTGTTTTACCAGCTGGTGGATAGGGTGAGGGAGTGAAAGGGTTAAGTTTTCCCAGCTGGTGGATAGGGTCAGGGAGTGAAAGGGTTGTTTTCCCAGCTGTTGGATAGGATGAGGGAGTGAAAGGGTTAAGTTTTCCCAGCTGGCGAACAGGATGAGGGAGTGAAAGGATTAAGTTTTCCCAGCTGTTGGATAGGATGAGGGAGTGAAAGGGTTAAGTTTTCGCAGCTGGCGGACAGGATGAAGGAGTGAAAGGGTTAAGTTTTCCCAGCTGTTGGATAGGATGAGGGAGTGAAAGGGTTAATTTTTCGCAGCTTGCGGACAGGATGAGGGAGTGAAAGGGTTAAGTTTTCCCAGCTGGCGGACAGGATAGAGGAGTGAAAGGATTAAATTTTACCAACTGGTGGACAGGATGAGGGAGTAAATGGGTTAATGTATGTTCCCTCGTGTGTGCCCGTGTATCTGAGGGCTGTCAGTGGTAGGCGTCATGCGTCAACCTACATTTTAGTGGTAATTATTCAAAAGAAGGAAGAAGGGTCATTGAACTTATTATCTAAGCTTTCGTCGGCTGAGCTTTTAACAGATCGCTGTTTGGGTTTTTTTGGTTGTTGGTTTGATTTTTTTCCCTTCTTTTCATATCCCTGTTCTGTCTCTGTCTCTGTCTACAGGTCTGTCTGTCTGTACGTCTCTGTCTCTGTGTCTCTCTCTCTCTCTCTTCCTCCTTGGAGAATTTTCCTCATCTCTCTGTCTGTCTCTATCTACAAGTCTGTCCTCTGTCGGACTGTCTGTCTGTCTGTCTGTCTGTCTGTATGTCTCTCTCTCTCTCTCTTCCTTGGAGAATTTTCCTCATCTCTCTGTCTGTCTCTATCTACAAGTCTGTCCTCTGTCGGACTGTCTGTCTGTCTGTCTGTCTGTCTGTATGTCTCTCTCTCTCTCTCTTCCTTGGAGAATTTTCCTCATCTCTCTGTCTCTATCAACAAGTCTGTCCTTCTCTGTCTGATTGTCTGTCTGTCTGTCTGTCTCTCTCCCTCCCCTTCCCTCCGTCCCCTTCTCTCTCGCTCGCTCGATCACACTCTGGGATTAGTAATTTGCGTCAAGAGAGATTTCTTGGTTGTTCATGATGGGATGATTTGTTTTTTTACACGCGCGCGCACGCGCACATATTTGTACACGCACACACACATATTTGTACACGCACACACATATTTGTACACGCACACACACATATTTGTACACGCACACACACATATTTGTACACGCACACACACATATTTGTACACGCACACACACATATTTGTACACGCACACACACATATTTGTACACAACACACACACATATTTGTACACGCACACACACATATTTGTACACGCACACACACATATTTGTACACGCACACACACATATTTGTACACGCACACACACATATTTGTACACGCACGCACACATATTTGTACACGCACGCACACATATTTGTACACGCACGCACACATATTTGTACACGCACGCACACATATTTGTACACGCACCACACATATTTACACATATTTGTACACGCACACACACATATTTGTACACGCACACACACATATTTGTACACGCACGCACACATATTTGTACACGCACGCACACATATTTGTACACGCACGCACACATATTTGTACACGCACACACACATATTTGTACACGCACACACACATATTTGTACACGCACACACACATATTTGTACACGCACGCACACATATTTGTACACGCACGCACACATATTTGTACACGCACACACATATTTGTACACGCACCACACACATATTTGTACACGCACACACAATATTTGTACACGCACGCACACATATTTGTACACGCCACACACATATTGTACACGCCACCCACATATCTTGTACACGCACACACCTCTCTCCCTCCCCTCCTCTCCTCCCCCTCCCCCCCCCCCCAACACGCATACAGATACACACGCCCTTTCTCTCACTCTGTCTCACGCATACTTGATTCCTTTGTATTAAAGGTCACTTTTATTTAAAGATTGTTGCATACGACAGCTTTCAGTGGAGTTAATATTGAATACATGCCCGCATTCCTGCTATTGATTCAAATGATTTTTTTTTAAAGTGCAGGCGCTGTTGCTACGGGTGTCTTTCAAATAGGAAGGGGAGATAAAGCTGTCTGTCTGTCTGTCTGTCTGTCTGTCCGTCTGTCTGTCTGTCTCTCTCTGTGTCTTTCTCTGTCTCTGTTTCACTGTCTGTCTTTCTAATATATATTATTATATATATATATCTCTATCTATATATATGTATATATATATATATATATATATATATGTGTATGTATATATATATATGTGTGTGTCTGTCTGTCTGTCTCTGTCTGTCTGTCTGTCTGTCTGTCTCTCTCTCTCTCTCTCTCTCTCTCTCTAGCTCTCTCTCTCTCTTTGTCTAGCTCAGTTTGTCTCTCAGTTTCACTCTCGCGTCCGTGCCCTCGGTCCCAAATGCTTTAAGTTTACAGGAACACCGGATGCACGTGGCAGTAGTAATGGGTCGAACTCTGGGGGACTCGACATTGAACTGTACTGTCCCATCTTTACATAGTAATAATAATAATAGTCGATCTGCTGGTGTCAGGTGCAGATAAGCCGCTCCTTTTTTCCCTCACCTCCAAGCGAGGGTTGTCTACGTTTAAGACAAAATGGGACTAAGTTAAAACCGTGACTTATCAGAAAGCGAAACGGGATGTCCCCACCTGCTCCCTGTCTTCTCTCCACCCGCCCACCTCCTTCCCATCTCCCTCCACCCACCACCACCATATTGTGTGCCGTGTCTTAAGTTGTTTTTTATGTTTTTTTTGTTTGTTTTGTTTTACAGCGGGCTTGCTGGATTTATTTTTTTCAGACCTCCTGGTGATAAATTGGACGGAATGGTCAATTCCAGGGGCGTTTATTTTATTTATTTATTTGTTTGTTCATTTATTCATTTATTTGTTGTTTTTAAAACACACACACACACACACACACACACACACACACACACACACACACACACACACACACACACACACACACACACACACACAACACACACACACACACACACACACACACACACAGCACACACACACACACACACAGCACGCACGCACACACGCATGCACGCACGCACGCACCCGCACCCGCCCCTTTTGCTCTTTCTCCCCTCTGATAAATTGGTGATAAATTGGACGGAATAATCAACGCCAGGGGCATTTGTTTGTTTGTTTATACATTTTATTTTATTTTATTTATTTTTATTGTGTTGTGTTGTATTGTGCTGTGTTGTACTATATTTTATTGTATTTTATTTCATTCTGTTTTATTTTATTTTATTTTATTTTATTGTATTTGATGCTGTTTCATTTTATTTTATTTTTAGCGCTGTGAAATCAGTATCTCGTATGTTTTGAGTTTATTCCCACCGCTGCGAATGTAAAAAGTATAAGAACTGTCCCCCGCCTTAATGCCCCACTCATAGGAAGCTGTCGATCTAGAACATGTAGGTCATGCTCCTTGTCCTGTTTAGAGACCTCGCCTACGCTTAATGTGTTGTTTTGCACTGGTTGAAAAAAAAGGTGTTTGCCGGGTAATTGTTTGCTGGGGGAGTTTTCGCTTGGGGGGAGGAGGGGGGATGGAGAAGCGCATACGAAGAAATGTCCTAGTGCGAGGAATCCCTCTTTCTTAACCCTCAGACGCCCGCACCCTGTCCGCTAGCTTCCTGCGTTGTCAACCATGCTAGCAAAGCAAAAACTTAACCCTTTGATTCCCTCACCCTGTCCACCAGCTTCCTGCAGGAAGCTGGTGGACAGGGTGAGGGAGTCAAGGGGTTAAGTTTTTTTGCAATTGGTGGATAGGGTGATGGAGTCAAAGGTTTATAAGGTTTCCCTCCTCGTGTCGGTAGGAGTGGAGAGCCAAGTGGAAACAAGGAGACAGGAGACTGGTTGTGTTTGTCGGTCAGCGGGTGCGAGCTTCTTGTTTAATGAGCCACTTACACTGTCTCAAGCGGTTTAGCCTTCCAGCAGTTTACCATACCGCACCTTCCTGAACACACACACACACACACACCACACACACACACACACACACACACAACAACACACACACACACACAAGCACGCCCCCGCCCCCGAACGCACGCACGCGCCCCTTTTTCACTTTCTTCCTCTCTCTTTCGTCTTCTCTGTTTCTTTTCTGTGTTGGTGTGGGTGAGGGAGAGAGAGAGAGAGAGAGAGAGAGAGTGTGTGTGTGTGTGTGTGTGTGTGTGTGTGTGTGTGTGTGTGTGTGCGTTTGCAATTTTTGAGATTGAAGAAAAAATGACAAGCAACAATCTAAAAATAAAAAAACAAAAAAAAAACAACCAAAATAACACACAAAAAACAATCTAAAAACAAAAACAAAAAATCCAAACAAACAAACAAACAAACAAAAATCCGTGAGGAAAACAAACAACAAACAGAAAGCACAATGCAACAAACGAAAAACAAAACAGAACACAAAAACTGAAGCAGAAGAAAGACCTACACAAACACAACAAACTAAAACTAAACAACAACAGAAAAAAAGGACGAACTACTCACAACTGAAAGCAAAACAAAGCACGAAAACTCCAAAACACGACTAAGTTCAACACAACTGTAAACAGAACTGAAGGACAAAGTGAAAAACAAACAAACAAAAACAAAAACCACAAACTCAAAAAAAACAAACTGAAAACAAAACACTAAGAATCTCAAAAACAAACTATACAACAAACTCGAAACAAAACAAAAAACAACAATGATAATTATAATGATAATAATAATAATAAGAAAAAGAATTGTCTATCCTTTTTCTCCAAATTTATTTGGACTATAAACTGCAAAACATACAGAAACGTTAGTATAACACATGTGTACACACGGAGTACACACAGGAATACACGTACACAAACTGATAATACTACTATGTATATACGTATACAGTTGGTTTTATTGAATGATGATGACGATGACGACGACGACGACGACCTGATGATGATGATGATGATAATATTCTAATGATATAATGATGAACTTCAACAGTCAAAACACATTAATCAAAACAGAACAAAGATTGATATAATAATAATGATAATAATAATAATAAATAATAATTGATAATAATAGATGATAGTGGCGGCGGTGGTGAAAAGATGATGATGATGATGATGATGATGATGATGATAGTAACAATAATAATAATGGTGATACTTGACACAAAATTATATCCTTCCGTGTTGATGACGGTAGCTTTCCTTTAAAAGGGCAGGAGAAAGAAAGAAAAATAAAATCGCAAAAACGGGAAGAGAAGGAGGTTTCAGGAAACTTGTAAAGGAAACTGAGCAAGTTTGTTTCTTCAGAATTCTCACGCTGTGTTGTGCAATCGATTCAAACTAAAACCTGGTATTTGTTGTGCAAGACAGCACTGGTTGTGTTTTCATCCTCTCTCTCTCTCTCTCCTCTCTCTCTCTCTCTCTCTCTCTCTCTCTCCTCTCTCTCTCTGCGGGCGCATGCGCACACAGTCTCTCTCTCTCTGCGCGCGCACGCGCACAGTCTCTCTCTCTCTCTCTCTCTCTCTCTCTCTCTCACACACACACACACACACACAAACACACACTCTCACACACACACGCACACTTACCCACGGATTCTTCTCTTTCTCTATCTCTCTTTTACTCAAACACACGCACATACGCGCGCGTGCACACACACACACACTCTCTTTGTCTCTGTCTCTGTCTCTTATTTTCTCTCTGTCTGTCTGTCACCACACACACACACACACACACACACACACACACACACACACACAGAGAGAGAGAGAGAGAGAGAGAGAGAGAGAGAGAGAGAGAGGGGGGGGGGGTTTCTTCGTGTTTGAAGTACAGGCAGGTTTGAAAGGTACGTTGACATTTCAAAGCTTCAGGTCGTGACAGACATCGTGTTTTCTGGTGCACGTGCTACTTTGGTCTCACGGTCGTGGACTCCAGATCTGATGTCTGGGGTTCAATCCCCCCCACCCTTGCTGTGCAGCACAAAACTCGGCCTGTTATCTGCCCTTCTTAATGCGTCATTCGTTGTGTGATTTCAGCTTAGTGTGCTCTGGTTTATTGAAGAATTCGTCGAATTCAGACTATTCTTTTATTCATTATCTGGTAAACTGATCGAGTGGTGTCGAGAGCTCAGGAGGTGGTTGTCCAGAGAGTGGCGAGACATTGGTGCTCCAGGTCCCATTCGCACTCTTGTGGTGTTTCTTGTTAAGGTTATCTGGTAGACTGATTGAGCTGTTTTACTGAAGTGTGGGTGTCGTTTTTAGTGTGGTGTTGTCCCCAATATGGCTCTAGTAGTCGGCTGGACTGTAAGCAGTATGAACCTGAATCTGAACAAAATGTTCCCCTCTTTTCACTGGCAAAGTCTTGAAATGGAGGGCTGCGGGGGAGGGAGAGGTGCGTGTGTGAGAGGGATGAGAGGGGAGGGAGGAAACAGGATTTACGAAACACAGAGCTGACACCACCAGAATGATCGAAGCATTCAGACGGCCAGCGTCACATTTTATGATGCGGGCTGGGACTGAACTCCAAACATCAGATCTTGCGTCGTAGACCGCTAAAAAACAACAACAAGAAAAAGCAAAAAAACGAACAAACAACAGCAACAACAACAAAACTGTGGCCTGCCTGAGGATCAAACCCACGACTCCTGCGTTATCAGTATGGCGTTGTGACCACTGAGCAAATAGGTTACAAAAGATCGATAAACAGGTATTGGAGTTAACTGCCTTGAACGATAAACAGGTATTGGAGTTAACTGCCTTGATCAATAAACAGGTATTGGAGTTAACTGCCTTGATCAATAAACAGGTTTGGAGTTAACTGCCTTGATCAATAAACAGGTTTGGAGTTAACTGCCTTGATCGATAAACAGGTTTGGAGTTAACTGCCTTGATCAATAAACAGGTTTGGAGTTAACTGCCTTGATCAATAAACAGGTTTGGAGTTAACTGCCTTGATCAATAAACAGGTTTGGAGTTAACTGCCTTGATCAATAAACAGGTATTGGAGTTAACTGCCTTGATCAATAAACAGGTATTGGAGTTAACTGCCTTGATCGATAAACAGGTATTGGAGTTAACTGCCTTTTTTTTTTTCTATTGGCAGTTTAAAAATACAGGTTGAAAGAGAAATGCGTATAAGAACTCTAGATGAAATGTAGCTGTGACCTTTTACACTGTATTTAACGGCTGAAAATGCTGGAGGATGAAAGAGAACCCTCGTAGGGATGCCGGGGGCTCTGTCAGTATAAATAGCATCTCCACCTTCTGGGAATTCTGTGTAGAAATTTCATCTTTTCGGTCACTATCTTCCTTCCTTACTCCTTTGCTTTTTGTCATCTCTTCCTGTCATTTTCTGCCTTGCTGGTCTGTTCACGTGTGCGAGTTCTGTAAAGCCTTGCATACTTTCTCTTAGGATTGATAAGTCGGTACATGTATTGACTGCATGTCTAGCTGTAAGGAAACTTGTGCCATGATCAACCATACACATGGCATATGTGACGTCAGTGCATATGGAATTTGTTCCGAGTGCGGAGACGTCATCTTGAGAAACTGAAATAAGGAAACGTGCTGCGCAGGAGCAGTTTTTAATAATTTAGTCCAACTTTATCTAGGTTTTAGTGTCCTTAGTTATGTTCACATTTGTTTTCAGGTTTCTTTTAGCAATCTTCTGTAACAAATTGGATGGAATGGTCAACGCCAGGAGCATACCTTTAGATCATGTGCGGGCATGGCTTTGATATGTGTACTTAAGTTTCTTTTTCAACTGTTTTTTCCAACCAGATGTTGTGTACGTTTTGAAATGGTTATAGCCCTGATATGGCTCTGTGCAGTCGGCTGGGCTTTAAACAACAAGAATAAGAATAACAAAGATGACAAAGAGCGTTCTTCACCAAGCTATTAACCTTCCACTCAAGGAGCCCCCGAAAGACACGAGTCTTCTGGCCCACAACTGTCTTCACCCATCACCTTAGCCACCCGATGCAATCAAGTGAGAGTGGACGCCATCATCATCATCATCATCTTGAAAAGACGATGGAGGTGGATTGGGATCATCATCGGGAGAGTGTTGGATAGTATCACACGTAACAGCCCTTCACTGTGGCCCGGAAGGAAAACGGCAGAGAGGAAGACCCAAGAACTTCTGGCGACGAACTGTAAAAGGAGAACTCAAGGTCCTGAAATATGCCTTGCGGGACCACAATCTCCAAAACACTCGTTATACAATTCTGCCCACTGTTCAGAGAGAGAGAGAGAGAGAGTGTGTGTGTGTGAGAGAGAGAGAGAGAGAGAGAGAGAGAGAGTGTGTGTGTGTGTGTGTGTGTGAGAGAGAGAGAGAGCGAGAGAGAGGTGGCCAAATGGAGCAGCTTTGGAACATCAGCTCTGGTTTGACAAAGAGGACTTTAACCAAAGCCCATCTGTCATTCAGACCATTTGAGATGCAACCGTGCTCTAACAGAAAACTAGAAAACAGACACAGAGAAAAAAAAAGGGGGGGGGGAGAAGATAGATAGATAGATACACAGAGAGAGAGAGAGAGAGAGAGAGAGAGAGAGAGAACAGAGAGCACACCCCCCCCCACAGTACAACACAACACCACACACACACACACACACACACACACACACACACACACACACACACACACACACACACACACCGCAGTACAACACAACACAACACAACACACACACACACACACACACACACACACACACACACACACACACACACACACACACACACCGCAATACAACACAACACAACACAACACACACACACACACACACACACACACACACACACACACACACACACACACACACACACACAGCCTTGCCGGTACCATATAACACAAACCACCCAGAACAAACAGGCGTGACGTATCTTCGTTGCTGCCCCGCATATCACTGGCGTATTGGAGAGAAATAGGCAACTAAGTAAGGTGACATAGATGAACAAGCATCAGGCTTGACCATGTTGTTTTGTGTCTGCCCTTGAAAGACGTGGAGAGAGG
>CM060305.1:65680663-65683163 GCA_030674185.1 Monoplex corrugatus
TCTCTAGTGCGCACAGCCGCAGCTGTAGATGCCTTTACTTCAGTCTGTACACGCTTGACACAAGACGTCGGGGTGCAAAAAGTGCAAAATGCTGCCACCCGAGTGTTCGTCTTTGCTCCGTCTTACGGTGCTCTCTTTCTCTCTGTCTGTCTTGTCTGTCTGTCTTGTCTGTCTTGTCTGTCGTCCTCTCTCTCTCCATTTCTCTTTCTCGCTCTCCCCTCTCTCTTTCTGTCTGTCTGTCTGTCTTCTCCTCCCTCCCTCCTCCCTTTTTCTACCTCGCTGGCTCCCTCTCTGCTGTGTGTCTGTCAGTTTCTTCTCTTCCCCCCCCCCCCATTTCTCTTTCTCGCTTCCCCCTCTCTCTCTCTTTCACTGTCTCTGTCTGTCTGTCTGTCTGTCTCTCTCTCTGTCTCTCTCTCCATCCCTCTCCCTTTCTCTTCCTGCCTCCATCTCTTGTCTGTCTCTCTCTTTTTGTTCTCTCTCTCTCTCTCACGCATACACGCACGCACAACACACACATACATCGCATGAATTGTTCCTATTTATATCATTCATACACATATCGATCGTTGCTGAGCGCTCTGTCAGCATAACTACGGCAGACTGTATGCACTTAAGGAATGAAAGGTTTTCTTTTCTTTCTTAATCATATGACAAAAATGGAGCGCGAAACGTATTAGACCTATACCTTGGGTTACACATTATCAAGCTCCTTTTTCCATTTTCCTTTTTAGTTTATTGTTTATTTGTTTTCTTTCTATTTTTCCCATTAGACTAAGATTGTATCATCTACACTTTACAGGAAGAAGTAAAATTGTTGCTATTTTACAGTGCTAGGTTTAGTTTCAGTTTCAGTTTCTCAAGATGACGTCTGCGCTCGGAATGAACTCCACATGCACTAACGTCACAGGTGCCATGTGTATGATGATCATGGCACATGCCTTAATTAAGCCTGCACATAAACCCACGAGCTGGCCAGGTCCTGAGGTCCTACCTAGCCTATGTTTTACCTAGTCTACATATTTATACGAGTATTGTGAAAAAAAAAAGAGGCAAATCGTTGTCGTTTATTGCATGAGTGAGCCACAGTAAGTATGTTAGATTAAACGTAATTTTAGAAGGAAAATTTCCTTTTTAAATAAAGTCACGGTTTAAAATTTTTTTAAGGTTATAAAAAGGGTCAATAACTCCGTCTTGAGGCAGCGAAAACTTGGTTGGCTCATTTGATACGGCCGTGCATTTGTAATCTGATGTCTTGAGTTCCATCCCACCCGGCAATATGGAAGTGAAGTTGATTGATTGATTGATTGATTGATTGATTGATTGATTGATTGATTGATTTGATGCAGTTTTTACATCGGCACCCACTTATCAGTGAACATCAGGAAGAGAAATCCAAAACAAATGTGACTGCCCGCGTTCAAGTAAACAGGAACCTGAAAAAACACGAAAAAAGAATAAGAACGCGTATTTAATACAACAAGAAAAGACGGGCGCAAATTTTCGGCCAACTGGCCTTTGTCAAGCGTATCACAAACAAACAAACGCCAGATACAAAAATTAGGAGAAAAAGACTGAAACTTCCTTGCTGCTTCGTCCGCAGGAAGAGAGTTCTTGAATGTTACATAGAACCGATAATGTTATACGGTTGTGAGGCGTGGACTGTCAACACGCAAAGCCAGAACAGATTGAGGCAGCCGAAATATGGTTTCTAATAAAAATGTTGGGAGTTCCATGGACAGCAAAGAAAACAAACGAGACAATCTTGATGGAGGCAGACACAAGAAGATCGTTGATAAGGAAGATTAGGAAAAGACAAACAACATTTATAGGCTATTTTGTGAGGAAAGGGGAATCAGAGCACCTGATCACAACAGGAAAGCTGGAGGAAAGAGAACACCAGGTAGACCCAGGGAGAAAATATTGGACGAACCTTCAGGGTGGCTGAGGACAGAGAAGGTGAAAAATGAACTTGCGGCGACAAGGGATAGATGTGTATATATGGAGGGCCATGATCGCCAACGCCATGCAGCAGGGCACATGATGATGATGACCCACCTCAGGTGATATGGCCAACTGGGATAACCATCCCAGGGAAGTGGGGAAGGGTCACTTATGTAATCCTATACTTACATCACCAGAACAACAACGATGTTAAGGTGGGACAGTGAGAAGGCCAGCTGTTACGAAGGGCACCCCGGGATTCGAACCCACAACCGTTATCATGTGAATCCGACGCTCAACCAACTGAGCTAGTGAGGCCCGCTGGAAGTGAAGTTGGTTCGTTCGCTGCGCATTCAAATATTCCAGACATTCAAGTAGTGTCAGTGTTTCATAGCTCCCGTCCCCTTCCCCATCCTGTTTCAAGATCTTACCGGCACTTAGGGTTTCGCGCAGGACCAAGGAGTCTGCCAAGTTGTTGCTGGCCGAGTTGAATGGATTACTCTGGAGTTTGGAGTTTGTTTAAGACGGGATTCATCGCAGTCGGACAGTTCTGTGTGCG
>CM060305.1:65688163-65690663 GCA_030674185.1 Monoplex corrugatus
TCATTGTGTGTGTATGTATGTGTTTGTGTGTGTATGTGTGTGTCTGTGTGTGTGTGTGTGTCTGTGTGTATCTGTGTGTCTGTGTCTGTGGTACTGAATGTTTCAATAATGATATTGATCCTGTTTTTGTTGTTGTTCCAGTGCGGGTCCCAAGGGAGACAATCTATATGAGTGGGCCTCCACTATCCTGGGTCCCACAGGGTCAGTGTATGAAGGAGGAGTCTTCTTCTTGGACATCAACTTTTCCACAGAGTATCCCTTCAAACCTCCCAAGGTAAGCGGCGGGAAAATAAATCTGTTTAAATCCCTCATCCCTTACACAGATCTGAAACCAGGGGAACAAACTTGTGTAAAGATAAAATCTGACAGGAGGATTGAAACAAGCAGACGGACAACAGACTTCCCTATCTGCCGCGACCCAAAACAGATTCTCCAGTCTGTTCCAGGGTACTGTAGTAAAGACGGTGTTATGTAGGCTACACACGCGTCACTATTCTACAGTGTTATGTAGGCTACACACGCGTCACATATTCTACAATGTCTCATATATTTTAGCCCGTTGACTCCCGCATCCTGTCCACCAGCATCCTGCATTGCCAACCGCTGGAAAAGCAAAAAAACACTTCGATTCCCTCACCCTGTCCACCAGCTTCCTGCAGGAAAACTTAACCCTTTGATTCCCTTACCCTGTCCACCAGCTTCCTGCAGGAAAACTTAACCCTTTGATTCCCTTACCCTGTCCACCAGCTTCCTGTAGGAATGGTGGATAGAGTAAGGGAATCAAAGGGTTAAGTTTTTGGAGTTGTTGGATAGGGTGCGGGAGTCAAAAGGATTAAAAAATGAAGAAGCACCGTGGTGTATACCGTGTTAGGAGCCAATCAGCATCAAACACCTTATTGATTGCTTGGACTTTAATGATGTGAGACATAAGCACTCTGCAGCAGACTCCATAATTAAAAACCCTCTTACAGACGTTCCTCCGGAAGCAATTTTCAAATTCAGTTTTTAATAAGAGATCTGTAGATTTCATCTTATTTGATTTTACGTATGGAAAAGCCTTTTTAGATGCATTTATGACTTGAAAGGATGATTGTCAGCTTGGTTCTTCACGGTTTTCTTATTCATTAACAAAACTTTCCCCTGATGTGGCACTAATAGTCGGCTGGACATGAAACTATCTCTTTTTGAAAGAAACCAAAACAACAAAAACCAACATGAGCTATCTCTTTTTGAAAAAAAGAAAGAGGGGGGGGGGGGGGGGAGGGGCAAGAGAGGGAAATCGAAAAAGCGTGGTGTTCCACTCTGGTGATACCCTGTCTTCGGATTCCAGATTGCTAGGTTATCAATACAGTATAATGCAGTTCGGTACAAATACAGTGCAGTGTGATATCAAGCAACACAATACGGCACACAGGGGGTGGGTTATTCTCAGATCCGCGGATTTCCGCGGCAGAAAGAATCAATGTCTTCGGATGATGTAGGCCCTTTCCACGGAAAATTCATGTCCAGCTTCTTTCTTCTCCTTCAGAATAGAATAAGTTGTGGCTTATTATTTGTGACTCAACGTGCGCTGTTATAGAAAGTACATGCAGAAAGACCGTGTCCAGCTTCTTTCTTCTTCTTCATAATAGAGTATGCATGATTTGTGACAATGTGTGCTTGAATGTATAGAAAGTACACATGCAGAAAATACACTGAACGTCTGATTTGATTCCTGAAAAGGCGCCACATTGTACGGATTTTAATCGCTTGTTTTTTTCCCCGGGGGAGCATGCTCGTCTGGATACCGCCGACCCCCCCTCCCCGCGCAAGATTTTTTTCTTTTTTCCCCAGCGGCAGTTCTCGCCCCTGAATACAGATGATAGTACAGATTACCGTATCAACCTTAACCCTTTGACTCCAGCATCCTGTCCACCAGCATCCTGCATTGCCAACCATGCAAGCAAAGCAAAAACTTCAAACACTTAAGCCTTTGATTCCCTCACCCTATCCATCAGCTACCTGCAGCAAGCTGGGGGATAGGGTGAGGGAATGGAAGGCTTAAGTTCTTGCAGGTGGTGGATAGGGTGCTGGAGTCAAAGATTTAACTCGTTAATGAGGAGAGAAATTCACGCCTGTCGCGCAAGCTGTATACTATTTTTCTCTCCTTGCAAGGAACTTTCTTTTCTTGTTTTTTTCTTAAAATATCAGCATCTGTTATGCAAGCACAATATTTTTTGAAAAAAAGAAATGTAGTTTCGTTTAACACATAAAATTCCCAAAACATGTGTTACAGTATTACGCATACAAACATTGACACACAAAATGCCTAAAATAACTGCAAGACACATATTTTATATGTGGTGCATCTGCCTGAAGAACCTTGATGAATAATGCTTTGGCAGTGTTTCGTATGTGCGATTAAACATTTTTTACAAGGCCAGATTATAAAGTCTGGATTCCTCATCTAAACTGATTAACAAACATGAAATAGAAATTAAAAATGAACTAATAGATAAAT
>CM060305.1:65695663-65713163 GCA_030674185.1 Monoplex corrugatus
CGCACCCTATCCACCAATTGCAAAAGCTCAACCCTTTGACTCACTCACCCTATCCACCCGCTTCCTTTAGAAAGGATGAAGGAGGCAAAGGGTTAAATGTTTGCTTTTGCTAGCATGGTTGACAACGCAGGATGCTGGTAGACACGGTGCAGGAGTCAAAGGGTTAAAATAAGTTTCATTCAACGAAAAGTCCTGGCCAGCCATAGGGTTTTTGCTTATGCTAAAGGAGTCTGCCAGATAACTGCTGGCAGATTAACCCTTTGACTCCCTCTCCCTATCCACCAGCTTCCTGCAGGAAGCTGGTGGATAGGGAGAGGGAGTCAAAGAGTTGTTTTTGGATAGGGTGAGGGAGTCGGAGGGTTAAGGTTTTGCTTTGCTAGCATGATTGACCATGCAGGATGCTGGTGGACAGAGTGCGGCAAAGGGTTAGACAGGTTGGAGGTTATATAGAATTATGCGAATGTAGTGAATGCCTCTTAAACCAGCGTTTGAATGAAAGGATTATTATCAGTTGGCTCAACGATCCATTTTATTTTCAACAGCAAATTGTAACCAATCAATGTGTAGATTTCTCAGCAAACATAATGGTTGCCATTCTTCTGGCTTGGTTGGTTCTTTTGATAGTGTTGTGAACTCGAGATCTGGAAATAAATCCCAGTCCGCAACTTTAAAAACGGGCATGTTTGTTTCCACCATTCTGGTTGTTGTTGTTTTGTTGAGTTTAAAGTCCTAGCACTGTCAGAGTATACGAGGACTATCTATAAGAATGTTGCTCAAAGAAGCGTTCTGGTGTTGTCAGCTTAGCGTCTTATAGGTATCCCCACCCTCACTCTCGCCCCTACGTTAAAATCTTGCCAGCGCGTAGGGTTTTGCTCAGACTTCAGCAGTCTGCCAGATAAGTGCTGACAAATTTGGGTGGAGCGCATATGGAATTGTCCTAGTGCGATGAATCCTTCGAACAAACACAATCAACAAACATTAAAGGAAACAAACAACGAATTAACAAATAATCAAGCTTCCCATTTGACACCATATTTGCCTCCCCTCTCCCCAACTTTTACCATTACTCACAGACACATTGCAATTTCATTTAGTGCCTTTCTCCAACTGGACGAAGCAACAGGGAAGTTTCACTCTTTTTCACATAATTTTTGTCACTCTTTTTCACATAATTTTTGTATCTGGTGTTTGTTTGTTTGTAATCTTACGCTTGACAAAGGCCAGTTGGCCGAAAATTTGTGCCTGTCTTGTCTTGTTGTATTAAATACGCGTTCTGATTCTATTTTTGTGTTTTTCTGGTTCATGCTTAAAAAAACAAGCAAACAAACAAACGAACGCATTGACAAATAATCAAGCCTGAAATGTAAAATCCTGAAATAGCCCTATTGAATTTTGAATTCCCACAGGTGTGGGGGGGGGGGGGGATTGTTGGATTAAAACTTTTAACAGCAAAGAGAATCGGATTCATTCAGCGTGTCGTCAAAAAGTTGATTCTAGCATAGATTAATTCATATTCCCCACGCGACTTCTTCAACACCGTATAATCAGCGTTTGATGTATTAACGGGGGGACAATGAAGGCTTTAAGTCCTCATCGGGAGTTGAGTGGCCCCCTACAGAGTCCTGCTGGGTCGTCAGTTTGGGAGGATCCTTTCCCACAGATATTGAGATTTGCATCATGTCAATGAACGTGTAATGGAATCGCTGTTGACTGCGTCGATCGTGGCCCAAGGTGGTTGGCAAATATCCCAATTCCTTCAGCTGAGAGTCTTTGAATGTTTGTTTCTTTGTTTACTGATTATTTTAGTTTATCTGTTCGAAGTTATTTAAGTTTATGTGTTAGAAGTTTTTTGTTTTTTTACCCCCTTGCTTCATTGACATGTTTGTCAGATGGAAAAGAATCTTGTAAAGTTAAATGTTTTCTGGCAACGCTGCTTGAAGTGGTCTGAAAGAAACGAGATTTTTGTTAGTTCTGCCTCGTAGCTGTTAAGTTCTAGGAATAAATATTGAGTCTGGTTTTTTTTTTTTTTTTTTTTTTTTTTTTCCCGCTCGTTGTGTATCTATCTTTTTCTGTCATTTCTTTTTCTGTCATTTTCTATTCTATGTTTTGTGCTTTTTTTGTGTATCATGTTGCATGGTTCATGTTTTTCCTTTTTCTGTCATTTTCAGTTCATTTATTTTTATTTTTTCTGTTTTATTTTGTGCATTTTCTTTGTTTTTTTGTTTTGCTTTTTCATTTTTTGATGTTATTTTTGTCTTTTTGTGTTATTTCGTTTTCTGTCATTTTCTACTGTTATTGAATGTGTGGCGCGCGCGCGCGCGCGCGCGTGTGTATGTGTGCGTGCGTGTGCGTGCGTGCGTGTGTGTGCGTGCGTGCGTGTGTGTGTTTGTGTGTGTGTGTGTGTGTGTGTGTGTGTGTGTGTGTGTGTGTGTGATTTATTTTTCGGTCATTTTCTACTGTTATTCTGTGTATGTGTTTTTTTCCTGTACCTTTCTTCTTTATTTTTGTTTTTCTGTTATTTTCTATGTATTTTATTTACTGTCTTTCCCCCTGCCATGTTCTATCCTGTTTCTGTTGTAGGTTGTTGTTTTTTTGCTCAGATCAGCCATATCTTTTACACGTTTCGGTACATTTTCTGTTCTGATCCGATATAAAATCCAGCTGTTGTCGATGTATTATTTCTAATCCAATTGTGTATTTGCTATTTTTGGCAGCTTTTTTATTTTTTTATTTTTTTTTTAGCTGAAATGGTTGCATCTTTCATGGTCTATTTGACGTTTTCACACCACCGTCCAACACCTGTTTGGGATGTACAGTGTATGCCACCTGTGCTCTCCCAGTTTCAGAGGTACAGGTCGGCTGATCGTGTAGTTAGGATCAGTACACAGTCCTGTCTAGCGTCTGTATTTGTCGTGGGGTGACAGCTGTTCTTCATGACTGACACCATAACCTGAATTTGCTTTAACCCTTTGACTCCCGCACCCTGTCCATTAGCTGCAAAAACTTAACCCTTTGATCCCTTTACCCTATGAGGTGAGGGAGTCAAAAGGGTAAGGTTTTGTTTTGCTAGCATGGTTGACAATGCAGGATGCTGGAGGACAGGGTGTGGGAGTCAAAGGGTTAATGGTCTCGTTATGGATTGCTTGGTGTTGTTCACAGACCACAGCCGCTACCGCCTCACGACCTCTGTCAAAAATCCATAGAAAATTTACTGGCAAGAAATCGAGAGAAATGTTATTGACAAAAAAATCCATAGAAAATTTACTGGCAAGAAATCGAGAATATTTTTTTTACAAAAATCCTTCGAAAATTTACTGGCAGAATGTGGTCAGAGTTAATTATACATAAATAGATAAAGGAGATAATGCTATATGTAGTCAGAGTTAATTATACATAAATAGATAAAGGAGATAATGCTATACTATGATTTTACTGACTTTCTATGATAGGTGAAAAGGAGATGTACTGTTGAAATTGAAGACTTGAACACAGTTCATAGAAACGCAGGAACGATCAATACACAAAGCGGTTTCGACCTTGGGTTTTTCATTGTGTACATGTGACTTTCTGTGAGCAGAGCAATCTTGTTGTACGTGGAAAGGTTACTTTATATATATATAAAAAATCAAACCCAATCCAATCCTGTTAAGTCCATGGCTTATCTTGAATGATTTATTGATTATATTTACTTTCCAATTTTCCAGGACAGTGAGACCGCACAGCAGTGCTTGGTTTCATTTTCTCAGGATAGCATCTCCCTGCTGGGAATGAATTCCATTTGCACTGTCGCCACAGATGCTATGTGATGGATAAGATCCAAAATGGTCATGGCTTAAGCCGTAAAAACAGTACAGGCTGGCAAAGGTCTTGAGGTCGCAAGGGGCATATTATTAGATTTTTTTTTTGCGCTAATGCATTGATATGTGTACTTATTTTTTTTCTCAGGTGTGTTTGTTCAGGGTCAGTAGGATGTTGTGTCTGTTTTGTGATGGTTATAGCTCTGATATGAATCGGCGCAGTCAGTTGGGCTTGAAACAATAATGATGATAGTGATGATGAGGTTTGGACATGATTCACATCTGTTTGTAACCCCGTGCCGTTGTTGCTTGATTCTTGCAGGTGGTGTTCAAGACCCGCATCTACCACTGCAACATCAACAGCCAGGGGGCCATCTGCCTGGACATTCTGAAGGAGAACTGGAGTCCCGCCCTCACCATCTCCAAGGTCCTCCTGTCCGTCTGCTCCCTCCTCACCGACTGCAACCCGGCGGACCCGCTGGTGTCCAGCATCGCCAACCAGTATATGAACAACCGCCAGGAGCATGACCGTGTGGCCCGAACCTGGACACGGCGCTATGCCACGGGCCTCAACAGTTAATTGTTTTGTTGTGTGTGCGGTGGACATTTGCGACCCTTTTTGTGTGGATAGTTGTGAACATTTGGTGGGGACTGCAAGATATGGACGTTTGGGACTTTTGTGTTACGGCAAGAAAAAAAAAATATGGACGTTTGGGACTTTTGTGTTACAGCAAGATTCTTCGTGTTGCCCTGAGGTTGACAGTTTGCAAAATAGACATTGTGAACGCTTGGGAATTTTGTGGGAGCGCTTGGGACGTTGTGGACTATCGACAGTTGGTGTTGTCGAGCTCGGAGTGACCTCTTTCGCTCATTCGCCCTGTCAAACTGCAGGATGAGGGAGTCAAGGGGTTAAAACTGTATGATCGATAGGGGGCATTAGTGGATAGCACGATTTCGTAAGGAGTTCGGGATGGCAGTTTTGAGTCTTTGTGGACATCTATGACTTTTTGCGTGAGCGTGTGGGATTTCGTGGATTGCAGGAATTGCTGTTGAGCCGGGAGTGGAAACAAACCTGTTCACTCCTTCACGCAGTCCACAAGCTTCCTGTAGGAGACTGATGGACAGAGTGATGGACTGAAAGAGTTAAAATTGTGAACATTTGGGACCTGGTGTGGACTGCAGGATTCGGTATTGAGCCCAGACTGGCTAAAACTGTCTAGACGTCTGTGTGGGATGTAAGATTGGGTGTTTGAATTCGGAGTAGATGGAATAAATAATTGTGGTGTGTTGTGGTGGATTTGTGCTTCTTGACGTGTCTGCGTGTGTGTGTGTGTGTGTGAGAAAGAGAGAGAGAGAGAGAGAGGGGGGGGGGGGAGCAAATGAATCAATATGGGACTGTTTGACACTTACCTGTGTGGTTGTTATAAACCACAGAGTGATTTTTTTTCTCATCTTATTCCATGGTGCCCTGGACCGAGTTAGCCGTGATTTGGCTTTCAAACTGAAACAGTAACTCGCCGTCGTCTGACCTTTTGATTCCTTCAGCCTTGTCTTCAGGAAGCTAGTGGATAGGATGAGGGAATCGGAAGGATTAATGTCCCTTCTGAGACCGAGACAACCGTCTCCTCCTCCCTGCCCCCACCCCCAAAGGACGAGGGAATGAGAAGGGTTAATGTCCCTTCTGGGACCAAGACAACCGTCTCCTTCCTCCCCCCTCCCTCCCTCATCCACTGACGCTGACAGACTTGCCGGTAAATTATGTGAGTCGTGGAACTGTTGGTCGTTCGTAGCAGTGATGAAAAAAAAATCTACCAATCGGTCTTTCTCTTTCAGGCTAACGCTGTTTATCCCCGCTCTGCGACTGGCTGTGCGATGGTCGACTGGTCAAGACAGTAGTCTTCCAGTCTAAAGGTCTGGGTTCGTACCTTTGTGAGTGACATAATTTTTATATATGTGCAGTCTTGCTAATACCTGCTGGACCCTTTCATCGTGTGTATACGCCTGCACAACATCAAATACGCGCTTTAAAGATCGTGTAAGTCATGTCAGTCTTCGGTGGCTTACTGAAACAGGAAAACACCCTACTTTTTAATGGCTGGGATTAAAGAAGAAAAAAATGTGTATATGAACGGACATACACATGAAATCACATCAGTATGTTGGAGTGCTTTTGGGATTTGCGTCCCTCTAACGGCAGAGAAAGAAACTTCCTTCTTTGTGCCCAACTTTCCACATATTCTCAGTCCCATCTCTCCCCTTTTCGTTCTTTACTGTTCTGTTGAAAGAAGTTTTACGGTTTTTCACAATATTGTTTGTCGAAACTCTGGATGTCAACCCGCTAAGGGGCCGTGCGACTTTGGAAATAGTGCATGAATGTCTGATTGACATTTGTTTCATTGATGAGTCTGTTGCCTGGTATTTATTTCATTTTTCAGTCTGTTGTCTGGTTTGTATTTATTTCGTTTATCCGTCTGTGACCAGCATTGACCTCGGATAGCTTCAGGATTGTACTAAACTTCCATTCGCTGTAATTGTTGTTGTGGTTAATGGGAGGTTAGTGCCACTGTTTCTGTGTGTTTGATTTGCTTGTAATTGTTCAGAAAATTAACGTTAAAACGTGTTCATGAAGACGGATTTGTAGTCATGGGTTTTTGTGTACAAATTATAAACTAATTTGTACAAAATGGGATGGTCCAGTTTTAGTTTGTAGAATCGTTGGGGAAGGTGGAAGGTGAGATAAGCATTTAATTTTCTTGGTGGTTTATGGATTTATAGAATCTGACAAACCAGAGTAAGTAGTATTGATTATTAGTGACTTTGCAAGTTTAAATATGTATGTGTAGTTTCTAAAACCATACCCTGCTTCAACATCACCAAGTGCCCAATTTTTAAAACAAAATACAAAACAAAACAAAAATAAAACCATGAAAGAGAGCGTGTGTGCACTTAAGTGCAGACTGACCGTCTCGTTTATATTTTGAAGTAGGTGTGGTTCAAGGATAATACCTAAAACAGTTAAAAAGTATGAAATTATTTCTACACAAAATGCTTGATGATATCTTTTTGTTTACATTTTGACATTGTTTTGGGAAGAACAAAGAGACATTTATTGTGTGCCTGTATGGCTGAGATGGTTCAGAAGACTTGGCAGAGGTCTGATGCACACGTACTTGCAGAATGTGTCAGATGTGCGTGAGAGTTAGTGGTGAATTGTTTTCGTTTGTTTGTTTGTTTGTTTTGGGGGGAGGGGGTAGATTTGGCTCATGCTGGTAGATGTGTCTCCTTTGTCACCCACGCTTTTGTGAAACACTTGGGGCTCTTGTGAGATGAGGCGCTATAATTATAAAGTTGTCATCATCATCGTTTAGTGATGTCAGCTCAGTGTTTCATAGGTCCTTCTCTCCCTTCTCCCTCTTTTCTCCCACCTCACCTCCCGTTCCATTTCAAGACTTTGCGAGAGCATAGGGTTTTGTGCAGGCTCAGGGAGTCTGCCAGATAATTGTTGGCAGATTTGGGTGGAGCGCATATGAAATTGTTTGAGTTTGATAAATCTGTTTTGAACAAACCCCAAACTGTTATCATCATTATCATAAATTGTAAAGTGGGGAGTAGTCTTCCTCTATTTCCAAGCATTTCAGAACAGACGAAGACGTAGTCAGCTTCTTTGTCAAAACAGATACTAGTAGCTGTCTGAATCAAAGTGACTTTTATCATATATTGTAAAATGGGGAGTAATCTTCCTTTATTTCCAAACGTTTCGGAACAGAGGAGGACGTAGTCACCCCATTTTGTCAAAACAGATAGTAGTAGCTTCTGAATCAAAATGACTGCTAGCGTTCGAGCAAAAAAGGCATTAGAAACGAACAAAAATAGAATGAGAACAGGAATTTTATAGCTAAAGAAGAAATGACATATCCGAATTTTCAGCCAACTGTGTCTTTAGTGTTTGCTGTGTTTTGTGTACGCTTGACAAAGACCAGTCGGCCGAAAATGCGCGCATCTTTTAAAAATTTTTTTAATTGAATTCGTAATCCCAAACAAATGCGACTGCCCGCGCTGAAGCAAACAGGAACCAGAAAAAACACACAGAATCAGAACGCATATTTAATACAACCAGACAAGACAGGCGCAAATTTTGGGCCAACTGGCCTTTGTCAAAGCGTAAACGTAAGATGACAAACGAACATCACCAAAGACAAAACTACAGTGGACAAAGCAGCAGGGAAGTTTTAGTCTTTTTTCTCCTTATTTTTGTATTTGGTGCTTGTTCGTTTGTCATCTTTCGTTTACGCTTGACAAAGGCCAGTTGGCCGAAAATTTGCGCCTGTCTTGTCTGGTTGTATTGAGTATGCGTTCTGATTCTATTTTCGTGTTTTTTATGCTTCCTTATTGAATTCGTGTTATCATTCTATTTTCTTGTGTGTATTTTTCAATACTAGTTGGTTTACTAGATATGATCCAGGGCACTCCTTGTGTGGCATTTTCCTGTTTTTTGTTTTTGTTTTTTGCTTTTGTTTTTTCGTAGTACAAGTATTATTGTATTACATGTATTATTGCAGTACATGTTTTAGGTTTGGTGGCCACGAGGTAGACAAATGAGCTGGACACTTTTTCAGTCTTCCTTTATATTTAAAGGATGACAGTTTCATATCGGCTATATGCGTCTGTCCATGTATTTTGTCTGTCTGTAAAAAAGTATGTGTTAGCATTTCTCTGGATGGACCTTTCCTCAGTTTTTGTCAGTGGTGGCAAATGACGGAAAGATCAAGGACCAGTGGAACCCCCCTCCCCCCCACACATACACAAAAAAGTCTAAAATCAGCACTGATTAAGGAAGATTTGCGAACATCACTTTTTCAGGAAATTTTGTTTTCACCGGTGTGACAGTTTGCCATTACCTTTACTTCACATCAGCTGATGCTTATTTCATCTGATGCCTATTTAAGGTCATAGTGACCTTGAGAAGTTCAAAATTTGGCTTTTGTTTTTGGTGAATAACGTTTGTGTGAAAATAGAGATTGTTAGAATGGCTTGACCATCTTTTTGTGTTTATTTTTGTGTACACGGTGTCATAACACTTTCACAAAGTATGAGAAATTGTTGGAACTAGGGATTTGTTGAGGACGGATTGAGACACGGTGTACATTGTGTGTGTGTGTGTGTGAGTGTTATGTGTGTGTGTTATGTGTGTGTGTGTGTGTGTGTGTGTGTGTGTGTGTGTGTGTGTGTGTGTGTGTGTGTGTGTGTGTGTGTGTGTGTGTGTGACAATTAAATGGACAAAAAAGAAGTTATGTAAGATGAACACCTTTGTTCCTCCGCATCATATGCCATGTATGTTTCAGATTTACAAATAAAGGAATAAAGGAATAACATATAAAGTATAAGATTAACATTGTGGCGAAATTATACGTGTTGTTGTTATCGTTATGTGTGTGTGTGTGTGTGTGTGTGTGTGTGTGTGTGTGTGTGTGTGTGTGTGTGTGTTCGAGCTCCTATGTGTGTGTGTGTGTGTGTGTGTGTGTGTGTGTGTGCGTGTGCGTGAACTCATTCGCAGGGGGGAAAAAGCATCATCCATATTCTTTATCATCCATCCCCCAATTTATCGTTTAGTAAAGTTGAATGTTTTCTTTTTTGTTTTACTTCAGTATGAAATGGAAGGTGATTATGAGTCTGGCTGATCAATACCATGACTGGTCTGTAAACTTGCTTCATTATTTATCCATCCGTCTTTTTGTGCATTGATTTTTTTTTACCTTTTATTGAATGAATGCTTTGTCGTAGTTGTGCAAATCATCATTTTCTTACAGTGACCGCAAAAGTTGAATGTGCGAGACACCCACTTTAAATCTGTGTGCTGTTAAAGAGCAAGCAGTAATGCACCCCAGAATTTCTCCTGGTTTTCATTTAAAAAAAAAAAAAGACATTTGTCTTCGTTCGGAGAGGTGTTTGTCTGTGACGAAAATATATGAACAAGGCTTTTTCCATGTCTTCGTGGGTGGCTGAGTACAAAATTTTTGGTCAAAACCGTAGCGGAAAAAGAGCCGCAAAAACGTCAGTTTGGGAGGTAAGTTACCAAGGTTAATCTAAGGTCTCACGGCCCCGGAAACTGCCTTAAATTAACACTTGTCAGTGACCGTGTGAGACCAGCTCTTGTACGGAACATCTGACGGCGTTTAACATCTGTTGTCGTCGTTGTGACAGTCTTCCATCGTCCTCGCTTTGCGTCAAGTTTAGTTTCATTTCATGTTTTTTTCAAGGTCACAGTGACCTCGAGAAGTAAAAAAAAAAAAAATCTGGATCTGTAATGAAGTAATATTTGTATAAAAAGGAGGATTGCACAAATGGCTTGACCATCTTTGTTTGTTTGTTCGTTTGTCTGTCTGTTTGTTAGTACCATGGTTTGTTAGAAAGCGCCTTGCAATGTTGGTACCTCTGATTTCAGTCCTCAGAAATGTTTCAACTCATTGTTGGCTATTTTGTTGGTTATGTTGTGTTTTCAATCGTTTAAAATGTTGTTTTATTTCCTTCTGATTGTGTTGTGTTCGTTCGTTATTTCTTTTAACGTCTATTCACGTAAATATGTGCTTTCAGACGGTTATGCTGTGTTTCAGTTGTTTAAAGTGTTGGTTTATTTCCTTCTGATTAATGGCTTCTTTCTTACTGTAGCCTGATTTATGTGTTTCTGTATTTATCTCTTGACGTTGCTGGGGAGACGTGCTGTAATAAACCACCCGTTGACATGATACTATTTTGAGGTTACTGGAAATTGAAACTGTCAGGTAATTTGTGTCTGCAGTCTGATAGAAAATCGACGTGTTGTATTCCTGGTTCGATGTGATTCCGTTCGCATTAATTTTGATGGAAAGAAAAGAAAATTGTTTTAGAACACGAGTCTATTAATGTCTCTATAAATCTTCATTATTTTGGGTTCTTGTTTCCACCATTCTTCACTGAGGAGGCACCGCAAATAGCCCTTCCTCCCTCGCTTTGATTTCGCTGGGTTAAAAAACAGGATTAATGTTTGTAATTATGTTGATTGGACAGATAATTGAAAGGAGAGACAGCCAATGGAGCCTTCCCATTACATGTCATCTAAATGTTTTGGGTTTTTTTGTTGTTGTTTTTTTGGAGGGGGGTGGAGTTGGTTATGGGGTCTCGCTCCAGACATTCGTTTTTGAAGAACCGCTAACTCTAACCCACCTCCACCTACTCCCCTTTCTAATCCACCCCACCCCCTGTTTTTGTTATTTTTGTTTTGTTATTGTTGTACTGCAGTCTTCTTGCTGGTGAGGTAACCAGCAATGCATCGTGTATCTCCTTTTTTTTTTTACCAGTAGTATATGCGCGTTCATGCGTGCACGCAAATTTCGTTTTGAAACGAATAACATCAGATTCGTGCAAGTGTGTGTATGTGTGTGTGTGTGTGTGTGTGTGTTGTGTGTGTGTGTGTGTGTGTGTGTGTGTGTGTGTGTGTGTGTGTGTGTGTGTGGTGCGTGCGCGCGCGCGCGTTTGTGTGTGTGTGTGTGTGTGTGTGTGTGTATGTGTTTGTGTGTGTTGCTTACTTTTTTTTCTTTTAGTTTTCGTCTTGTTCTGTTTTTTGTTTGTTGATTTGTTTGTTTTTGGTGGGGTTGCTTTTCTTTATAGTCATACAGCAACGTGTACTGATGTGTGAAATTTCATGCTGCTTAAGAGTGGCGTGAAACCTGAATGTATATTATTGATATATTTGACGGAAGTTTAAATACAGTGTGTTTTGAACGTTGAAATAAACATGTGGAATGATAGGAAACTTTCTCTCTGAGTGAGTGTGTGTGTGTGTGTGTGTGTGTGTGTGTGTGTGTGTGTGTGTGTGTGTGTGTGTGTGTGTGTGTGTGTGTTTTGAAAGGGTTATGGCCCTGATATGGCTCTGTTCAGTCGGCTGGGCTTTAAACAATAACTTCATTTAGAATAAGCAAGTTAATCGTATTCGAGTTGGAAATCTTTTCTGATCCACAGATGTGAGGGGAGGGAAGCTAAGCTGTTTTCAGGGAAAAGATTAATTATTCTGACAAAAGAGATTTCAGCAAATTCCATTCCACGTTACATGCAGTTGATCTGTTTTAGGAGAAAGTCTGTTAATTATTCACAGTAAGACTGCTTTCAGCAAATTGCATTTAAGGTTGTAATGTGTTGATTTGATGCTTTTCGGTGAGGAAATTATGCTGAGTATATGAGAAAGCTTGGAAACAGTTCGAAATAGGCGTTTGGAGATTGCTGATCAAATTTCCTGACAGCAGGTACCTGAATCTCTCAGGCCTGATTGATGCCAGACTGTGTTACGAAAGGAAGCATAGAAAATACAGCCCTGTCATACAGTGGCAATCTGAAATGGAGTTCCATAGCAGCATCACTATCATGTCCAGTGTCATCATCGTAACATTGTAAAAAATTGTCGCAGAGTTTAATGGCCCTTCGCGACGTGCTCTTATGGTGACCGCAATTTCGGTGGGTTTGGAGGCGTGGTGGGGAGATGAAATGAGCTGGGAGGGTTTAGTGACGCAGGAGAGATGCAGAAGACAGAGGAGAGAAAAAAATCTGTCTTTATTGGTTCCGCAGGCGAAATTGCGTTTTGTGCGAGCAGCAAATATGTCCCTCATACTCCAACACGTTATTGCCTTCCTCCTCTTTGGCAAAGCTATGCGGTAGTTGTGTCTGTCTTTTAATGATAAAGATGATGATGATAATGATAATGATGGTTATGATAATGATAATAACAAGAACGATAATAATAATAACAATAGCAAGAACGATAACAACAACAATAATAATAATGATAATGATAAATATGGTGATGATGATGATGATAGCAGCAACAATAATGATAACAATGATGATGATGATGATAGCAATGATGAAGATAATGATGATGATGATGATGACGACGACGACGATGATATATCCCGGCGACAACCAGGCCCGAGAGATTCAGACACCTGCGGTATTGGCCAGATGATTTGAGCAACACCCTCAATGACATTGGTGGATGTGACTCGACTGTGTGGTCCCAATCTTCCCAATGAGTCCGGAGCACGCTCAGCTCTGAGCAGCAGTCAGCTGAATTCGAGATAGATAGATTAATTGATTGATTTAGTTCAGCTTTTATGTCGATACCCACCTCAGGTGATGTGGCCAACGGGGATATCCATCCCAGGGAAGTGGGGGCAGGGAGACTTACACTGACACCACCGGAACAACAATGATGCTGAGATGCGCCAGTGAGAAGGCCAGTTTTAATGTAGCGCATCCCGAGATTCGAACCAACAACCATTAGCATGTGAATCCGAGGCTCAATCAATTTAGTTACTGAGGCCTGCGGGATTCGAGAAATCCCGCAACGATTTTTAAGGGACTGATCGGGATTCGAACCCACAACCTTTCAGGTGGTAGCCCGTTGCGCTAACCTCTATAACCACGACGACTGGTGGTCTGGGACTTCCTGTTCGTCCAAGCAAGCCTGGCTTAGTTAGCGGCTAACCATCTTCAAAATTATCTGAAGGCCATCTGCCACTTGCGACCTGCTGGGTTGGGGAGTCTTGTTCTTATCCTTACTGTTTAAAACCCAGCCGACTGCACAGAGCTATGTAAGGCTAAAACCATTTCAAAACGTACACAGTATCCGGTTGGAAAATAAAGGCTGGAAAAGAAAGCTTGAGTACACATAACAGTGCACATAATCTTAGGATATGCCCCTTGCGTTGACCGTTCCGTCCAATTTATCACCAGAGGGTTTCAAAAAACAATTCTGAATACAAATGTGAGCATAACTAAGGACGCTTAATCATGCATAAAAATGACATAAATCAGGATTTCAAAAAACGAACAAACAAGCAGGACACAAATGTGAATATAACTAAGGACACTGAAACACATTAAAAAGTGACCTGAATTACCTAAAATTGATCCTGCACAGCACATTTCCTTAGAGCCAAACATGCAGTCAATACACGTACCCAGCTATCAATCCTATGAGAAAGTATCTAAGGCTTTATAGAACACGTACAGGTGAACGGACCGGCAAGGTAGACATTGATAGGAAGAGATGACAGAAAACAGACGAGGAGGGCAGAAACTCTCTTTGAGTGACAGAAAAGAGGAAGTTTCTAACACAGAACTTCCAGAAGATGGGGTTAGTATTTGTACTGAAAAAGCCCGCGGCATCCCCACGGGTTGGGGTTGGTCGCCCTAAGGATACTGAGTTAGAGGCAGCCTTTCACTGCTCTCAAGCCGTTTCCTTATCAAGCCTCCAAATGACTGGATTACTGGAGCGAGCCATAACTCCCATTGTATGATAATACGAAATACATATACTGAGCTGTGGTACGGCTACTTAACACTGCAAGTCTCAATGTATTCAGTGCTCAAATTATCAGTGTTGGACCCTTCACCAACGAGTCTAACTTTTTTGTTGTTTGATTGTTTGCATACTTGATTATATGTTCGGAATTATGTGTAGTCTGTTTCGGTAAATTTGAAAAGAACATGCACACTGTATCAAAGCAATCTATGCCCGTAGCTGTGCCCTGTTTCGGGTCACATTTTTACCGCGAGGCTAGTTGGTTCTTTGGATAGAACGAGGATTCAAGATCTGACATCTCGAGTTCAATCCCAGCCTGCAACGACAAACACTGGCCTGTTTGCTGCCCATCTTAGTGTTTCCATCATTTTTGTGGTGTCACCTGCTTGACTTACTTGTTTCCCCTGTGAGGACCTTTTGCTGTCCGGCTTTCCCCAAAGTTACTTACAGCCTACTGTTTCATAGGTTCATCTCCCCTCCTCCCCATTTCAAGACGTTGCCAGCGCATAGGATTTTGTGCAGGTTCAGGGGATCTGTCGAATAATTGCTGTAAGATTTGGGTGGAGCGTATATGGGATTGCCCTAGTGCACGAATCCCTCTTGAACAAACTCCACACAAGTCCCTTGTAAAACAAATTTCTTTGTTGCCCGACACAAAGCATGGACATTTTAATATTTTTAGTGTATTTGTTACAGGGTTCAGACAAGCCCTGATAATTTCAGGTCAAACCTTGTGTTATGACCATTGTTTTTGAGAAATTATAATAGGCACAATCTTATTATAATTTACACATATCACGCCTAAACGAATATTATCCATCAAGGAATTTCACTTACTTTTTGTTAGGCCTGATCGGTTCAGCGAACCCTCGTCAGACTAGTGGGCAGAGGCTTGTTGTAGCACTATTCAATTGCGAGAACACTTCTCACTATCCCCTTTGATATCGTGTATCTTGATTTTAGAAAAGCTTTTGATTCTGTACCTCACGAAAGACTGCTCATAAAATTAGCATCTTATGGTATTACAGGAAATACACTCAAATGGATCCAAAATTTTTTGTATGATCGAAAGCAGAGGGTAAAGGTAGGAAATGCTGAATCAGAAGAATCAAAAGTAAAAAGCGGGATCCCTCAGGGCAGTGTACTGGATCCAATCTTGTTTACAGTATTTATAAATGACTTACCTGATTCACTGCACTGTACTTGCAAAATTTTTGCTGACGATACAAAACTATATGACAAGATTGCCAATGTTAATTTAATTCAACAGGGCTTGCTAATACTACAAAACTGGTCAGATACTTGGAATTTATATTTTAATGTTTCAAAATGCCATGTAATGCATGTTGGTAAGAAGAATATTAGACGAGAGTATTTCATGAAAATTGGAAATGATGTACAGAAAATTAGTGTGTGTGAAACGGAGAAAGACTTGGGAGTTACATTTGATAGTGAATTATCCTTTGACCTGCACATTAAAAGAGTAGCAAATAGGGCAAATCCAAATGATAGGAATTATCAAAAGAACATTTTTGTACATGAATAAACATACATTTTTAATGTTGTATAAGGCTTTTGTTAGACCACATTTAGAATACGCAAGTGTTGTTTGGAATCCGTATTTGATAAGACAGTCAAAAATGATTGAGAATGTACAAAGAAGGGCAACTAGGTTGCTTATAGAGTGTAAAAATATGAGTTATGAAGAAAGGCTTAAGTTTTTAAAACTTCATTCACTGAAAGGTAGGAGGGTTAGGGGGGATTTAATACAGGTATACAAAATAATGAATGGGATGGATAAGCTATCAGTTGAAACATTTTTTTCCTTTCCACAAGTTAGTATAACAAGGAATGCTGAAGGTAAAATATTTGTTAAACACAGAAATACTAACACAAGAGCGTTTTGTTTTTCTAACAGAATTGTTAAATTGTGGAATAAAATTCCTTTTGAAATTAAATTTACTAACAGCATTAACAAATTCAAAAATTTCCTGGACGATGACGCAGAATTCAAAATTTTATTTAAAAAAATAGACTGAAGCAGATTTGCTCAAGTATGTATATTAAGGCATGCTTTTCAGACCCCGAAGAAGAAAGCGTAAAACAAAAAAGATAGGGCGTTAAAAGGCCAGAAGGCCTAGGCTACGAGCCAGCCCTCAGCTACTACTACTACTACTACTACTACTACTACTCAACTACTACTACTACTACTACTACTACTATCCGTGTGTGACCCCATTCTGATTTTCTGTTCATCAGTAGGTTGCTTGTGCGTTCTGTATTTGGACTGCTTCACTGATTTGTCGGTCCAAAGCACTTTTATGTTTGCCTGTCACTGTCATCACAAAAACTCAGGTGTGTTTTCTTCATGTTTGTGTGTAGTATTACATGTCTATAGAGGACTGAGTCATTATCTTTGTTCTTATAGGCTGCCATGTGTTCTAGCCCCCTACTGTAGCCATTAGGGCGGTCTCTCCATAGTATTTACATATATCACACACTATTTGATATGTGATATTGTTTGCCCTGCATCCCCCCTTCTCACTCCCTGCACATACCATACAATTTTGTTGGTCATTACATTTTCTGTTGGGAAACGGGTGGGATCGCTGGAGGATGTTTTTGATTGACTTCCCTGATGTCTCTAACTACTCTTATCTTTATGTTAGTTTTCTTGATTTCACATTCAAAGTCTTTCTTCAGTTTGGATTTTGGTGTTGGAGGGACAAAGACTACGCTCTCATATCCTCCTTTCTTATACCATTCCTGTTTATTCTTTCTCTTTTCCTCTCTCCTCTCTGCTCTCTTCCAACCTTTCGGCCCTGTACATCGGCTGTTCCCCTTCTTCATCTTTGTTTCTGATCTTTTCATAAGCTGCCAGGGCAGATTTGACTATTTGGGTCTTAAACTTCTTGCTGTAGCCGCAGTACTGCATGCGCATCATAAATTTGTTAATGTGCCTGACTGTCATTTCCCACGGGAGCCTAGGACTACATCTAAGTAGTATGCGCAATACTTCTTGGGTTAATACAGTCTTTTGGTACTTCTGGGCATGGTTGAATTGGCATGTATGACAGATTTGGTAGATACTTCCTTTGCGTAGTACTCATGCATTACTACCTTAACGTGCCTGTTGTCTTCTTTTTCAACTTCTTCAACCCACATTTTGATATCGAGAAGGGGGAGTTTATTGTCTTCATGCATGGATGGGTAGTCTATCTCTAGTTGGGTCGACTATTATGTTATATTTGCAGTTTTGAAATACGATAAGTGAATTTTAAACGTAAATGTCGACTGTATTAATTTTAAATTTCAAACGGAGCAGGTTTTTTCCTCACGAACCCTGTACACAGGGATGGAGCGGGGATCG
>CM060305.1:65718163-65720663 GCA_030674185.1 Monoplex corrugatus
TGTAGACTGTTTTAGGTATACAGATTCTTTCTTTTCTTTTCATTCTTTTCTTTTCTTTTCTTTTCATTTCTTTTCTTTCTTTCTTTCTTTCTTTCTTTCTTTTCTTTCTTTCTTTCATCATCGTCATCATCGTCATCATCATCATTGTCGTCGACGTCGTCGTCGTCATCAACAACATCATCATCATTTTATTATCATCACCCATCATCATCACATCATCATCATTTTATTTTTATTCTTCTCATCATCATCATCATCGTCATCGTCGTCATCGTCGTCGTCATCATCATCGTCATCATCGTCATATCATCATCATCATCTGATCATCATCATCATCATCATCATCATCATGATCATCATCATCATCATCATCATATCATCATCATCATCGTCATCATCATCATCATCATCAGTAGTAGTAGTAGTAGTAGTGTTATTATTATTGTCATTATCATTATTATCAATATTATCAACGGATCCATCAGTGCAAGAACGATCTAAACCGGAAGCACATATCTGTATGTTAGATCTAAAGACGAACAAAACTGTATTAAAAGTCACGAAGAAACACAAACCAAACAGCCAGAGTTCCATAGACCTATGGCTGCTTACACCACTCAGATCACAATCGACACGGCCTTGTTTCTGTGCCCTTGTCAAGCCGGGTATCGACCATACCCCCTACCTGTGCTGCTGATGCCTGTACAATTAGCCTATAATGTAACTCTTGTAGGATGCTTGTGTCTGCAGCAAACACCTGTGTTGTGTTGCAGTTTTGACTAGGTGGTTTCGTTCGTTGAAAACCGCTCTGGGACGGCAATCGCTCACATCCTTCTCCTTGGAAAAAGTGATCACGATAGAAATTTGCCATAGAGCAAAAAATGAGTCAAAAGTTGTTGTTTTTTTAGTGTTTCCTTTGTTGTTTAAAAAATCAGTTTGTATTTCTCTTTCAGTCTGTTTGTTACGTGGTTTCTCAAAACTGATGCTGTCCATTTTCTCTACCCTCACAAATACCAGATACACATGCGATGAATTACTTTCAACTACCAGTTTCGACAAAAACCATTTTTGCTCTGACGATTTAGAAACTGCATACTTTTTTGTGACTAACTATGTTAGTGACTGGAGTTGGTTGTGTTGGAGTAACTTCAACACAGAAAAAGAAGAACCGAAAATCGCGTTGAAAATGTTAATGCCACGTGCTGAAGCCTTTTAGTTAGAGTTTACATGCATGTGAACAGAAACTAAAAAAAAAAAATAAAAAAAAAATAAAAAAAGAGGGGAAAAAATCAAGAAACTATGTCTGTCTTCTTATTTTTATTTTCTTCTTCTTCCTTTTCGTCTCTGTCTGTCTGTCTGTTTTCTTTCCATCTTCCTTTATTTCCTTAACACAGTTGTGTACTGTGTGTATTTTGGTGACCACAGCATCAACACATTTGCGTGCTGCGTTCGTTTGTGAACACCAGTCACGGATCTGTCTATCGAATTCAGTGGATACTTTAAACTGTGATCGCGTTACCAACGACACAGCGTATCAGACATCGAGAGTCGGACCTGTAACAGGATCTGTGGGGATACAGGGAGGCGTGGAATGGGGTGGGTGGGGGACTTTGATGTGTTTTAGGTAGTCAGTCATGCTCGAAGATCCATGACGTCTGTTCTTTGTGGGCTGAGTTCATAGGGAAGCTAACTCTTGATTGTTCTCCAGCCAGCATGCTTCAGTACCTGGAGACAAAGGCGTTGTTTGGCCTAGTGTTCTGCTGGCTGTGGTTGATGCCTGTTGTGATTTAGGATTGGGTTGTTTTAAAAGCTGCGAGACACAGAACAAAAGTATGTCAGAAATGGAACTGCCATAGACGGACACCTTAAAAGAGTTATCTAAAGGTAGCCCTTATATGTCTCCTTCGTCTTCTTCTCGTTTGCTATCACACTTGGAGTTTAGTCTCAATGATGAAATAGGTCGTCTCCTGTAGCGCGTTCACAGACCCATATAGCTTCTCCCTCAGGCTCAGGGGTGTCAACCACATCTCCTGTCTCAGCGACTGGTAGTTCTGGCTGTCCTGGAGGATGTGTTCTGCTGTCTGGTCAGCTTCTCCATATGGACACAGGGAGCGGTACAGTCTGTTGTAGTCAGTCTGCAGGTGGAAGATAATGACTTGATCTTGCCAGGACAGCTAGTTGTATCTGTCATGTAGTTGGGTTACTCTGAACAGACACTTAGTGATGGTTTTCATCTCTGTTGGGTTGATGTTGTTGTCCTTCTGTTCATGCTCTGCTCCAAGCTCCGTCATTTGATCGCCTCCTCATGTCCTGGATTACCATAGGTACATATGTTCCAGAAGTTTAAACGGAAGAATAAAGATGATAGAAACGCCTCGAAATTGGCAGCATTTGTCTGTTGTTTTTCCCCTTCTTTTCTGATCTTTTTGACACATAAATTATGTGCACTGAAAGCATTAACATCAAGATCAAGTCAGCCCTGTCTTACAAACTCAGTAGG
>CM060305.1:65725663-65758163 GCA_030674185.1 Monoplex corrugatus
TTTTTTTTTTTTTTAAAATTTTATTTTACCTGTGTTGGAACTCGCGCCTCCAAGGCGATCAGGCGACTTTGCTGCCATGCCCCTTTTGGATGATTTCTATGGATGGTGATCAAGCTTCGTATCAAAGAAGAAAATGAAAGGTATAAGCCTATGGCTACATGTTGTATCCGAAAAATTAAGATTCCTGCTTAATTTTAGTTTTAGTTTGAATTTTATTCACCTCACTTAGACAAATCCATATGCGCTCCACCCAAATCTTCAGCAAGTATCTAGCAGTCTCCGTAAATGTGCGCGGAACTTAACGCTGACAAGGGTTTTGAAATGAGAGGGACAGGGTTTTGGTAGGCAGAAGAGCGGATAATATAATTATCAAGAAACACCCGAGATGCTGGGTGGGATATGTTACTTTTATTCAGATCTATCCATGTGCAGCGAAGAAAAAAAATGATAGAGGTGACTCAAAATCGTGAGTCATGCTTGTTTATATACATGCTTTGTGAATTCTGAACATATGTCTGACCACTAATACGCCTTTGATGTAATGGTACTAATTCAAGATATAAGCAACGGAGAAATTTTGCTGACATACTTAGTTCACAGACATTCACGCAGACTGGCACGCACCACACACACACATACACACGTGCGCACATACACACACACACACTCACACCACACACACATACACACGCACACACTCACTCACTCCACACACACACACACACACCGCGCGCGCGCGCACGCGCACGAAAGCACACGTGCATAATCCTCCCAGTACGCTGGATTTTTTTTAAACGAGAGGTTTATTATGCGACAGAAAAACTATCTAGGACCATTTACGAGTCGTATTCAGCCTGGACGGTAACCTAGGGTAAACGAACGTAAGATTTAACGCCTGTTATCTTCACACTGGCACAGAATCTCTCTCTCTCTCTCTCTCTCTCTCTCTCTCTCTCTCTCGCACAACACACCACACACACACACACACACACACACACACAAACGCACACACACACAAACACACACGCACACACATACACACACACGCACACACACACACACGTATTCATATACACATTCACACGTTCGTACACACGCTCAAACACACTCATGTACTCTCCCACAGACAGACAGACACACACACACACACACACCACACACACACGCACGCACACGCACACACACACACACACACACACACACACACACACACACACACACACACACACACACTCACAAACACACTATGTATATATTATATATATATATATATATATCATCATCATCATCATCAGGTGCCCTGTCGCATGGCGTTGGCGACCATGGACTTCCAGCCATCTCTATCTCTCGCTGCCCCCAGCATCTCCCCCACCCTCTTCATCCTCAGCCACCCTGCAAGTCCGTCCAGCATTCTCTCCCTGGGTCTACCCGGTGCTCTCTTTCCCTCCAGCTTTCCCGTTGTGACCAGGTGCTTCAAATCCCCCTTCCTCATAAAATGGCCTATAAATGTTGCTTGTCTTTTCTTAATCTTCCTTATCAGTGATCGACTTGTGTCTGCCTCCATCAAGACTGTCTCGTTTGTTTTCTTTGCTGTCCATGGTACTCTCAACATTCTTCTGAGAAACCACATCTCGGCTGCCTCAATCCTGCTCTGGCTTTGCTTGCTGACTGTCCACGCCTCGCACCCGTACAACAGTATTGGTTCTATATAACATTCAAGGACTCTCTTTCTGATGTTAATTGATAGGCATTTGTTGGTAAGAATGCTTGTCATCTTCTTGAATGCTGTTTTGGCTTGGCCGATTCTGCCAGCTATTTCCGATGTGCATCTGCCGTCTGATGAAATGACCGTTCCCAGGTATTTGAACTCATTAACCTGTGTCAAGGTTGTGCCATTTGCTGTTATTTTGCAGGAGGGGATTTCATGTTTTTTACTGATCACCATGACTTCAGTCTTCCTGCTGTTTAGTTCCAACCCCTCACCTTTGCTTTCTGTTTCTAGTATATTCACAAGGTTTTGTAGGTCCCTTTCATTTTCTGCAATTAGCACGGTGTCATCTGCGTACCGAATGTTGTTTATCATTTTCCCTCCAACCTTTAATCCAGGGTCTTCTTCTAGGTTTCTCATGATGTTTTCGCTATATAGTGAAAACAGATCTGGTGATAAAACACAACCCTGTCTGACTCCTCGTTTGATGTTTTGAAAAGAGCTTATATTGTTTTCTATTCTCATTGCAGCTGTTTGTTCTCAGTACATATTCCTGATTATTCGTAGATCTTTTCCATCGACATTGAGTCTCTCCAGTTGGTTGATCAATTCTTCATGTCGTACCCGATCGAAAGCCTTGGTATAGTCAACAAAGCATAAATACAAATCCTTATTCATCTCAACTGACCTCTCTATGATAGTTCTTAGGATGTATATGGCATTAATAGTTCCTTTCCTCTCCACAAATCCACACTGTTCTTCTGCTATTTCTCTTTTGATTCTATTCCTTGTCCTCATCATGATTATTCTTAACAGGATTTTTGTTACATGACTCATCAAACTGATTGTGCGATGGAGTTCGCATCTATAGCCCCTGTCTTTTTGGAAATGCAATGAAAATTGATTTTGACATATCTTTGGGGATTTTTCCAGTGTCATAAATTTCATTTAGGAGGACTGTTATTTTTTCTATGCCAAATTCCTCCAGGGCTTCAATCATCTCTGTAGTAATGTTGTCTGGTCCTGGGGCTTTTCCTGGTTTCATCTTTTTCAGTGCTGCTCTGACTTCATCTTTCATTATGGGTGGTCCTTCAAAGTTCTTTTTTATAATGTGTTCTTCGTTTCTGTCATCCTCAAAAAGGTCTTTAATGTACTCTCCCCATCTGTCTAATACCTTGTCTTTTTCCATGATAAGCGTGCCATCTTTTAATTTTAAGCAACCAGTTGATGTGCATGTATTCTTCCTGTGAACAATTTCTTCAATTCGTCTGTACATACCCTGAGGATCCATTTTGTGTCGTTCTTCTATCTCTTTGCATTTTGTGTTCAGCCAAGCTTCCTTAGCTTCATTGCACCTATACCTGATTTCTTTGTTTATCTTCCTGTATATCTTCTCGTTTCTCTTTGCCTTCCTCCTTTTCTCCATCAGGCCCAAAATTTCATTAGTCATCCAGCTCTTTTTTGCTTTTCTATTTGCCTTAGGGATTTCCTCACAAGCTTCATTTATAGAACTTCTCAACTTTGTCCATTGTTCCTCACTGTCACCAACGTCTTCCAGAGCACTGTATATACCCCACTCACGGACACATTCACACACACATTCACACGTGTTCACACACATCCACACTCACATCCACACCTCTCACGTACACATTCATATACACACACAGTCACACATATTCACATACATTTACAGCCACACACACATATACACGCACGCACTTACAAGCACACACACACACACACATACATATTCACACACACATACACGTTCATACTCAGAAGAACACTGATACACACATTCACACACACAACACACACACACATACACACACGCGCGCGTACGCACCACACACAAACACACAAACACACACACATACACACACAAACACACACACACACACGCACGCACACACGCACACACACACACACACACACACACACACACACACACACACACACACACACACACACACAAAACACCCACGTGTCAGTGTCAGTCCCTCTGTTTTCGTTCAGCATTCCAGGCTTTTGTCAACCAAAGCTTACTACGATAACATACATAATATCTCTTGGCTGTCTGTACACACTGCCTGTCAGTTACACTGATACGTAAAGGAAACAAGGTTAACCCATTAATTCCCGCACACTGTCCAGCAACTGCAAAACCCTAACCCTTTTACTCCTTCACCCTTCTACAGGAAGCTGGTGGATAGAGTGAGAGAGTCAAAGTTTTTGCCTTTGATAGCATGGTTGATAATGCAGGATGCTGGTGAACAGGGTTCAGGGTGAAACGGTTAATCTCCTTTCATTCTGTGGCCACTGTCGCAGATTAGCATTTATGTGCGGTTAGTGCCACCACGGTCAGAGTACTAAAGCTAGACAATGTTTAGAGTTTGTTGGAGTTTGTTCAAAAGGGATTCATTACACTAGATCGATTCCATATATGCTCCACCATTATCTACCAGCTTTTTTAGCTGGCAGACTTCCCTAAGCCAGTGCAAAATGCTAAGCTCTTCCAGGTCTTGAAAGAGAAAGGGGGGGGGGGGGGGGGAGGTACCTATGAAACAGTTAACCTGACACCAGCATGATGGAAATATTAATAGAAAACTTGAAATGATAAAGAAACAGCATGTATGCAGACAGCATTATCGAGTCGAGACTATGCTTATCTGAGATTCATCGTAAACGAACAATGTCATAATTGTGTGTTCATCCCCCGTGGAAATGCTGGGGGCTCTTTCAGTCAGTATATAAAGATTACATCAAAACAGTCGCGGGAGAGAAAGAGAGAGAGAGAGAGAAGAGAGAGAGAGAGAGAGAGAGAGAGAGAGAGAGAGAGAGAGAGAGAGAGAGAGAGAGTTCGGTTGAAGCATACAGTTAAATTATCTCTTAATCTCTCTTCTGAAATCAAAAAAGAGAAAATATTTCAAAACACTTGAGGTGTGTGTGTGTGTGTGTGTGTGTGTGTGTGTGTGTGTGTGTGTGTGTGTGTGTGTGTGTGTGTGTGTGTGTGTGTTGTCTGTCTGTCTGTCTGTCTGTGTGTGTGTCTGTGTGTGTGTGTGTATTCATATGTTCGTATATGTGTATGAGAGAGAGGGAAGGAAAGAGGAGGGAGGGAGAGAGAGAGAGAGGAGAGAGAGAGACAGAGAGTTAGTTTACGTTCGCTTGTGTGTGTGTGTGTGTGTGTGTGTGTGTGTGTGTGTGTGTGTGTGTGTTTGTGTGTGTGTGTGTGTGTGTGTGTGTGTGTTGTGTGTGTGTGTGTGTGTGTGTGTGTGTGTGTGTGTGTGTGTGCTAGCGAGATTTTCTCAGCTGTTTCTGGGTGGATCTTTACCGAACATGGGACAAAAGCGTGGACCGTTCAGGAGTCATGAATGGGTAACTCTGTAGGACCCGGTGTCAATATCAAGATTACGTGGAACGCTTTCCCCTTAGAGTGCCTAAAATCAGCTGTTTCTTTTCTTTGTGAGGTGTGTGCGCACGCGCGCGCGTGTGTGTGTGTGTGTGTGAACAGCAATTTCTCAGGAACATTTTAATATATTCAAAATGTGTTTTCACTCTTGTGACTGTCTACCACGTCAGGTTTTAGTTGAACCCAAACTTTTTCAAGGTCACAATGACCTTTGAGAAATGCAAACTCTGGATTTTCTCTAACAATTCTTTTGGTGTAAAAATGAAGAATGTTACGACTTTACCATCTTCTTGTCACTTATTTTGATTTGTGGACAAGGAAAGTAATCGTTATTCCCGGACCCTGGCTGGCACACGTTATATTATGATATTAAAAAGCTGACTGCAACCCCGTGAAGTGATCATAAAGAGTTAAGGACCGTGACAGCATTGTCTGTCGTCATATTTATTGTCGTTCTTATTTGTCGTGTGGTCCCTTCTGAATCCCATTGTTGTAGCGTATCGATATTTGTGACAATAACAAGTGCTCCATAAAGAGCATTGTCTTGCATTGACAGCTTGTTCATATTGTCATCCTCTTTTGTCGTCCGAACCGTTTGTCTGGGAACTATTTGTTGTTCCCCCACCCCCTAGTATGCAGGCCTGTGTGTGTGTGGAGAGACAGTGAGGTGGAAAACTTGTGTGCGTATATAATATATATATATATATATATATATATATATAATATATATATACATACAATACAATATACAATATTTTATATAGCGCAAAATCTTGATAAAATCAAATCTAAGCGCTAAAAAAGACACACACATTGTCTGTCGTCATATTTATTGTCGTTCTTATTTGTCGTGTGGTCCCTTCTGAATCCCATTGTTGTAGCGTATCGATATTTGTGACAATAACAAGTGCTCCATAAAGAGCATTGTCTTGCATTGACAGCTTGTTCATATTGTCATCCTCTTTTGTCGTCCGAACCGTTTGTCTGGGAACTATTTGTTGTTCCCCCACCCCCTAGTATGCAGGCCTGTGTGTGTGTGGAGAGACAGTGAGGTGGAAACTTGTGTGCGTATATATATATATATATATATATATATATATATATATACAATACAATACAATATACAATATTTTATATAGCGCAAAATCTTGATAAAATCAAATCTAAGCGCTAAAAAAGACACACACGCACGCACGCACACACACGCACGCACGCACGCACGCACACACACACACACGCACACGCACACGCCACACGCACACGCACACGGCTATAAATGGGGAGAAAGAATAAAAGCAATGGAAAATTATAGAGAGCATATTATATACAATTATATATTACAGGCTGGGGAACTCTCCGAGGATTTCCGAGATTTTTCAAAGCGACTTCCGAGAAAAAGAAAACGGGTCCGAGAAAGAAAAAAAAAAAAAAAACGCCAAGCAAAAAAAAAATCGTGAAGGACTTGATCACTCCGAGTCCATTACCGTTCCGTATCCAGTATTTCCAGTCCAGGTTTTCATCAGACCATTTTTCAAGGCAGTGCTGCCCGCGGTTATGAGGGTATTTCCGCGTGTTTTATGAAACTGTTGCCGAGGCGGGCGCATCAATTTGTGAACACGATTTTCGCAGCCATTTTCTGCATGTTTCGCAAGAGTAACGCTTCAGTAGAGTCTACGATCGGCAAAATGTCGTGCGTATCACGCATCGTAAATCGTGGCGAGACGTTTGACGAAGGATCAATTAGCAACAAATGGAGATGGGACTGGACTGAAAAGTCAACAAAAGTGGCAGGTTACGATCAGCGAGTTTCAACTTGCATTCGCAAAGTGAACAAGGCTGGAGAGGCCATCAGTCAGTATGGAAACAAGCAGCAAAGGACCACAAGAGAGGCCAAGATGTGCAAGTGGATCTGTGGCTGCCACCCCCCCCCCCCTACCAAGACAAAACAGGCTTCTCTTGCCAGTTTTTTTTTTTTAAATAGTGTACTTATAAACCTTTGTCCCCTGTTGTCTTGCCATGCTGTGTGAAGAGATAGTGTTGACTATGATAAGTAGGCCTATAAACTGTTTCCATTAATTTGACTTTGAATAAGTTTGAGGGTGATGCATCATTAGTAGAGGAACTACCTGTTTATGGGGCTCAGTTTGTGAAGACTGAACAGTTGACCAAGGCTCTGCAGTACACATACAAGAAAGTGGAGTGAGTGTTGACTATATACAATACTAGACTCAGTAGACTGATGCCAGTATTTGACTTTGAATAAATCTGTGGGTGATGCATCATTTAGTAGAACATTATGGGGACTCTGTTCGTGAAGACTGAATCATTGAACTTTTGAAGCAAGGCACTACAGTACATCAAGAAAATAGAGAAAAGAAAGTGGTTTTTTTTGCGGGGGTATGATTTCTTTGCATGCTGCATGGTAAATACGATGTTTTTAGTTTGGTTTGTTTGCATGCCACATGGTAATTTGCCTATTACGAGAGGCCACGAAAGGGTTTTCAAAAATGCTCGAATTCAATTTCGGCCTGGGGGCTTCGCCCCCCTGGACCCCCCACCAGAGCCATTGCCCCTGGACCCCGGCCTATTTTTCAGAGATTTTTGGGATCATCTGTTCCCCAGCCTGATATTACAATGTGATTCCCCTCCGAGTGGAGACAGGCTGCAGAGGGGATTGAGTGAGGTCAGGATTTTATGCAGAGGAGAAAAGGTGAGTTTTGAGAGCGGACTTGAAGGAGACAAAAGTAGGTTGCTGACGGACTGAGAGAGGAAGTTTGTTCCAGGAGAGTGGACCAGAAACAGAGAAGGCTCGTGGACCATAGGTATTGAGCTTAGTGCGTGGAAAGCGAAAAGTCAGAAGATCAGAGGCAGAGCGGAGGGTACGTGAGGGAACATAGATCTCAATTAGGCTTGACAGGTAATCGGGGGCTGCGTTATTGAGGCTTTTGTAGCACATGGTGTCTAGTTTGTACTGTATGCGCTTTGATACAGGGAGCTAGTGAAGTTGTGCCAGGAGAGGAGATATATATGTGCGTGTGTGCGTGTTGGTGTGTGTGTGTGTGTGTGTGTGTGTGTGTGGTGTGTGTGTGTGTGTGTGTGTGTGTGTGTGTGTGTGTGTGTGTGTGTGTGTGTGTGTAAAGGAGAGGGTAGAGAGAGAGAGAGAGAGAGAGAGAGTGGTTGAATTCGTTTGTATGTGCGTGTGTGTGTGTGTGTGCGTGTGCGTGTGCGTGTGTGTGTGTGTGTGTGTGTGTTTATGTGCGTGTATGTGTTCGTGTGTGTGTGTGTGTGTGTGTGTGTGTGTGTGTGTGTGTGTGTGAGAGAGAGAGAGAGACAGAGAGACAGAGAGAGACAGAGAGTGGTTGAATTCGTTTGTATGTGCGTGTGTGTTTGTGCGCGTGCGTGTGTGTGTGTGTGTTTGTGTGTGTGTGTGTGTGTGTGTGTTTATGTGCGTGTATGTGTTCGTGTGTGTGTGTGTGTGTGTGTGTGTGTGTGTGTGTGTGTGTGTGTGTGTGTGTGTGTGTTTATGTGCGTGTATGTGTTCGCGCGTGGATGTGTGTGTGTTTGTATTCGTGTGTGTGCATGTCTGTGTTCGTGTGTTCGTATGTATGTGTATATATACATGTGTGTGTGTGTGTGTGTGAGAGAGAGAGAGAGAGAGAGAGAGAAAGAGAGGGAGAGAGAGAGAGAGAGAGAGAGAGAGAGAGAGAGAGAGTATGAAAGCTGTATATGCATGGAATTCTCAGTCTTGTCTGTCTATGTCTTGGCAGGCTGAGAATCCCATGCACCTCTGTCCCTGAAAACGTCAAATAGGTTAGGACTCATTTTTTTTCAAATCTAAATCAAATGAACAGTCACTGTTCAAGCGAAAAGGAATATGAAACACACAAAGATAAACTGAGAACGCGTGTGTTTGTTATAACAAAACAAGACAGGCGTAAATGTTTCGTCCTTAACCCTCGTCAAGATAAAACAACATTAATATGACATGACCACTTTTACGCTGTAGCATGCATTTGTCTTCCTTGATTACAAGTTATCAGAATTCATATCTGCCATTTTCTCCTGCTCTACGGTCAGGGAAGTCTTCTACTAGTTTTGTTGTTTGTTTTTACTACTGCAAATTTTGTGTAGTTACTCTTAGTTGTCTTCTCTGTGGACTTGACAAAGGCCGGATGGCCGAAAATTTGCGCCTGCCTAGTTTTGTATCCTAAATAGGCGTTCTCATTCTATTTATTGATTTCTGATTTGTTTGTTTGCTTCTTTGTTTGTTTGTTTGTATGAATGAAGTTTAAGTTTTGATAGCTGAATCAGCGCCTAATTTTCCTTGGGCTGGACGCTCTAAACACATTAAATCACTTGAGTGTCAAGTCCTTCTCTCTCTCTCTCTCTCTCTCTCTCTCTCTCTCTCTCTCTCTCTCTCTCTCTCTCTCTGTGCGCGTGGGATTCACAGTTTGCCTGTCTGTCTATCTGGCTGGCTGACTGCCTGTTTCCATCTGTCCCTGAAAATGTGAGAAAGTTTCAGATTATTTCTTCTTTTTTCAACGAAAGAAGTGTTTATGGCTTGTTCTCTTTCAATTTTAAAAGATGTTAAATAATCAAACTGGAAAGTTTATTTTCTGTGTCTCTTTCTGTTTCTCTGTCTCTTTCTGTGTCTGTGTCTCTGTCTGTCTGTTTGTCTCTCACTGTCTGCCTCTGTCTGTCTGTCTCTGTTTGTCTGTCTGTCTCTCTCTATCATTCTCTCTACTCTCACTCTTTCCCTCTCTCTTTCTTTCTGTATAGCTATCTCTGTCTCTCTCTGTCTTTGTCTCTTTGTCTTTTTCTGTCTGTCTCTGTCTCCCATCTCTGTCTTTCTCTCCCTCTCCCTATGTCACTATATATATCTCTCACTCTCACTTTCTTTCTTAAAGTACTTCTGTCTCTTTCTCTCTCTTTGTCTGCGTTTATGTCTGTCGTTATCTCTTTCTCTTCTTTCTTTCTTTTCTCTGTCTCTGCTTGTCTGTGTCTGTCTCTCTGTGTCTGCCTAGAGCTCCCTTCGTCTCAGTCTCAGTCTACCCCCTCTCTCTCTCTCGCTAATGCTAATCGACACTGCTATGTACCCAGCAGGTTTGTGACACTTCTTGTTGAGGGGGCTTCACACAGTCTGTAGTTGTCTGTCCGTCTGTATCTGTGTCTGTCTGTCTGTCTGTCTCTGTCTCAGTCTTTCTGCCTGCCTGCCTGTCTGTCTGTCTCTCTGTCTCTCTCTCTGTCTGTATGTGTATGTGTGTGTCTCTCTCTCTGTCTGTCTCTGTCTCTGTGTCTCTGTCTCTGTCCCTCTCTCTCTCCCTCTCTCTCTCCCTCTCTCTCTCTCTCTGTCTCTTTCTCCTACGTATTGCCTTTCCGTACATTGACACAAACTCCGCTCTACCCCACTTATCTCCTGTGCAAATAAGCTCTTGCCCTGTCAACTCCTGTTTTTCTTCTTCGTCTTTTTTCTTTTATCTGTTGAAGGTAAGTATATAAATACATGTATGTATATGCATACATAGTTTTATTTGTGTTCATGTATGAGATGATGTATTCTGACGTGTGTGTGTGTGTGTGTGTGTGAAGAGTAAGTGTGTGTGTGTGTGTGTGTGTGTGTGTGTGTGTGTGTGTGTGTTGTATGTGTGTGTGTGTGTGTGTGTGTGTGTGTGTGTGTGTGAGAGAGAGAGAGAGAGAGAGAGAGAGAGAGGTAAAAAAATATTGAATAAAACAACCAGTTCATTTCAGTGGGTGAGCACAATACTCTGTCTCTGTCTCTCTGTCTTTGTCTCTCTTTCTTTGTCTCTCTGTCTCTCTTTCTCCACCCCACCCCCTCTCTCTAACTGGCGCATGTCAACATATCCATGCCTGAATTTGCCTAGACGTGCTCATACATAATCATGTACATATATGTGAATGTGTATCTGCGCGTGTGGGTGTATGTTTTACCGAGATGTGTTAGCAAGATTTTCTCAAATCTCTTAACAAGAAACACCTCGAGGGTGCGGATGGGATCCAGAGCACCAATGCCTCGCCACTCTCCGGACAATCACCTCCCAAGCTCTCGACGCCACCATGTAGTCATTTCATCAAGCAAAGGGGGTTGTCTGTGCGCTGCATGACCTATTCGGACCCAGACATCAGTTGGGTCCCATCCGCACCCTCGTGGTGCTTCTTGTTAACTCAACTCTTACTGAATGGATTTTCACCAAATTTTGGTCAGTGGTGTGGACCGTTAAGAAGTTGCAGGTGTTTGAAGGACAAGGTTTCAAAATCGAAGTCACATGGATTTTGAGGAAAGTGTATGAAGAGAAACTTCAGAAAGTTCTGCAAGTGATAGCGACCTTGTAAAGTTCATAATCCGGATAGTTCATATAAAAAGGGCCACAGTTAGGTTGGCTTGACTGTCTTATCGTCTCTAACAAATTTATTGGTGAGTGTATGTATATTTACATGCATGCACGAATACATTCATACAAGCATACATACGTACATACATACATACGTACGTGTATACATACATACATACATACATATATACATATACATACATGCATAACATACATACATACATACCTACAAGCATACAATCGTACATATATACATGCATGCATGCATGCATACATACATACATACATACATACATACATCATCATCAAGTGCCTTGCCACATGGCGTTGGCGATCATGGCCTTCCATCTGTTTCTATCCCTTGTTGCCGTAAGCACATCTTACATACATACACATAAATAAATAAAGGAATAATAAACAATAGAAAAATGAATAAATGAATAATAATAAATAGAGAAATAAATAAATAAATAGAGAAATAAATAAATAAATAAATAAAGCAAATAAATAAATTAATTAAATGATTAATCATTCTGCTTAGACGTAAGTACATACATACATTATATGGTTGATAGTTTCTCTCGTCGATCCGAATACATTACCTTTATGTCAGGGAATCTTGTTTGTCTGGTTTCGGTTACATAAACACACGCATACAGAGAAAAGATATGAGAACAAAAAATCCACCAAGCACACCTTCACTAGCACTCCAAACATTAGCGTTGCTTAACGGATTACTCGTGACTGTTGAAGCGTTTTGCATTCTCCCAGTCTTGTTTTAGCAGTAGACCTGCCAGGTTCCAGATTTATACAGAAAATACGTCTAGATTAACCCTTTGACTCCCGCCTCCCCCTGTCCGCCAGCGTCCTGCATTGTCAACCATGCTAGCAAAGCAAAAAGTTAACCCTCCGACTCTCTCACTCTGTCCACCAGCTTCCTGCAGGAAGCTGGTGGATAGGGTGAGGGAGTCAAAGGATTAAGTTCTTGCAGTTGGTAGATAAGGTATGGGAGTCAAGGGCACAGGTAAAACATACAAAGAGAAGTGCATACTCCACACCTACACACATATACCGAGAAACACAGTAACAAACAGGCAGACAAAGCATAGAGACCTCCGAGTACACCTGACATACACATACATGTTATACCGAGAAGCAGAGTAACAAACGCACAGGCAAAACATACAGAGAGAGCCCAGTGCATAATCCACACGCAAGCACAAATCCCGAGAAACACAGTAACAAACACACAGTCAAAGCAGTGAGACCTCCAAGTACACATCACATGCATACAAATATTATACTGAGAAACAGTGTAAGAAACACACAGACAAGGCATAGAGATCTCCAAGTACTATCTCACATGCTACAAATATTATACTGAGAAGCAGAGTAACAAACGCAAAAGTAAAGCATAAAACAGAATCCCAATACATAATCCACACGCAAGCACATATACCGCCGAAACACAGTAACAAACACACAGGCAAAGCAGAAAAATCTCCAGGTACACATCACATGCATACAGATATTATACCGAGAAGCAGAGTAACAAACGCACAAGCAATGCATACAAAGAGAACCCTATACATACGCACGTACGCACGTACGCACATATACCGATAAACATAATAACAAACACACAGGCAGAACATACAGACCTCCAAGTACACCTCTCATGCACAGACATATTCTACTGAGAAGCAGAGTAACAAACGCACAAGTAAACGTAAAACAATCCCAATGCATAATCCACACGCACGCACATACACCGAGAAACACAGTAACAAACACACAGGCAAGGCATAGAGACTTCCAAGTATACCTGACATACACATGTATAATAGTAACAAACGCACAGGCGAAGCATAAAACAGGAGCCCAGTGCATACTCCACACGTACGCACTAATACCGAGAAACAGTAACAATCATACATGCAAAGCATAAAAACAGACACACCCACTCCCCCACATGCACACTCCACATGAACGCACGCACGCATAATACTGAGAGCCTAGAAACAACCACACAAACAAAACATATAAACAGGAACCCCTACTGTTCACTTTACAGTAATGTCTTATTTATAGGTTGAGCAAACGGTAAAAGATAGGGCCGAGACTTTGTTTTCGTGACAAACAAGGGCACATGCAAAGATTAACGGGAACTTCCTGCTGGTTTATGGCCACACGGAGATTTTGTGTGTGTGTGTATGTGTATGTGTGTGTATGTGTGTGTATGTGTGTGTATTGTGTGTGTGTGTGTGTGTGTGTGTGTGTGTGTGTGTGTGTTGTGTGTGTGTGTGTGTGTGTGTGTGTGTGTGTGTGTTGTGTGTGTGTGTGTGTGTGTGTGTGTGTGTGTGAGTGTGTGTGTGTGTGTGTGTGTGTGTGTGTGTGTGTGTGTGTGTGTGTGTGTGTGTGTGTAGCATGCAGGGATTAACGGGCTCTTCCCACGGGTTTATGGCCACACAGGGATTGAGTGTGTGTGTGTGTGTATGTGTGTGTGTGTGTGTGTGTGTGTGTGTGTGTGTGTGTGCGTTTGTGTGTGTGTGTGTGTGTGTGTGCGTGAGGTGGTGTGAGTGAGAGAGAGAGAGAGAGAGAGAGAGAGAGAGGACACTGTAGACTTTAGATGATTTATGATTTATTCATTTAAGCCTAACCTCCCACGAAGGAGTTTGACTTACAAAAAATAAATCAAGTTATCAAACAATATGATGTAAACACGTGGACATTATTTATCGATGTAAGGTAAACAGTTTTATAACAAATACATAACAAGCACAAAACAAAAGTTGAACTAATGCACATCTACGAAACATCATTTACTCTGTTGAGAGCTTGACAGAAATATCGCCAACTTTTTATTTAATCTTTTTTTTTAAATTGCTTCATTTCCTGTTGAGAGAAGTCGAATAAACTTCGTCTTTGTAGGAATGCTCCAACATTTTTGCAGAAGAAGTTCTTTTTTAGGTTATCCAGAGCAGAACACCCTAGAACAAAATATACTTTATCGCCAGTGGCACACTTGCACAATTTACACGTCAAAACATCTTCATCAGAGGTGTATATCGTTTGGGGTGTACAGCAGTTTCTGAAAAATCTCATCAAACATTTGCAAGAGCTTGTTAAAATAAGTTTATTAATGTTCATTAGCACATAGGGTTCACTACAGTTTGAAGTAACAAACATTTCGTGGAAGGCGAATTCATTACAAGTTTGAATATGATCATTCCAGTCCTGCCATCGGCAGTCTATCACTCTGAGATAGAGATAGATAGATAGATAGATAGATAGATAGATAGAGAGAGAGAGAGAGAGAGAGAGAGAGAATTCTGTGTGTGTGCGTGCGTGCTTGCGTGCGTGCGCGCGCGCCCGTGTGTGTGTGTGTGTGTGTGTGTGTGTGTGTGTGTGGTGTGTGTGTGTGTGTGTGTGTGGCATATAATGGATTAACGGGCATTTTCCGCTCGTTTATGACCACACAGGGCTTGTGTGTGTGTGTGTGTGTGTGTGTGTGTGTGTGTGTGTGTGTGTGTGTGTGTGTGTGTGTGTGTGTGTATGTGTGTGTGTGTGTCTTCTTATTGTAGTTTTCTTCCTTCTTTTTCTTTTAAAAAACAAAACGTTAAGCGTCGTGTTTAATTAACTTGTCTGCCAAACAACTGGAGAGAGAAAGAAGACGATCAATCTATACCGTTCTATTTCTTTTGTCATGAGTTTTGTTTTCTTTGCTTTTTGGGGGCTGGTTGTTTTGATAGAGCCGAGGAGTCCAGATCTCATATCTCGAGTTTGGCTCTTACGTATTCAGGCACACACTGTGCCGTGGCCATGTGTTGTTGAACCGTTCTACTAGGTCTTATACAGATTTTATGCAGATTCCCACATTAACATCTGCTGTATCACGGGTGATCACCCCCCCACCCCCACCCCCACCCCCGTGGGGATCCCGGAGGGCTACTAAATAGTATACATACCTTCTGGAAATTCTGTGTTAGAACTTTCCTCTTTTCTGTCACACTCTTTCTTCCTCCTTTACTTTCTGTCATTTCTTCCTATCATTTTCTGTCTTGCTGGTCCATTCACGTGTACGTGTTCGATAAAGTTTTCCGTACTTTTTCTTAAGATTGATAATTGGGTACGTGTATTAAGTGCATTTTTGGGTCTAGGGAGCTGAGATATGCAGAAGCAATTTTAGGTAATTTATGCTCGTTTTATATATGTTTTGGTATCCTTAGGTATGCTTAAATTTGTATTCGAGTATGTTTTTTAAATCCCCTGTGTGATAAATTGGACGGAGTGGTCAACGCCGGGGGCATGTCCTTAGATTATGTGCGCGATTGCATTGATATGTGTACTTAATTTTCTTTTCTTTTTTTTTCGTGTTGAAGTTTTGTATGTTTTGAAGTGGTTATAGCCCTGATATGGTTCTACGCAGTCGGCTGGGCGTTAAACAACAATAACAATAAAGGGTGATCTCTTTCTCTTTCAGTAGCCTCTGTAAACCAAAGGGCTTGGCTCTCAGCAAAAGTTATACGTGTGTTTTGATGGCTGTCGAAGTAACGGCACATACGCACATAAAAAGCTTAAAGTCAAGTAGAGTTTGGAGTTTAAAGATTAGGGTTGAAATGTGATCCTGCGTAAAACCTTATACGCCGGCATGGTCTTGAAGTAGGGAAGGATGGGGTGTGGGGGAAGGGTGTGTGGGAATGGAATAAGATTTATAAAACACTAGGCTGACAGAATCGTGCCGATTGGAGTATTAAGACGGGCAGCGAAAAGGTCAATTTATCTGAAGCAGACAAGGATCAAAGTCGAAATATCAGATCCGAAATCCGCGGCTCAATCAGTTTTTCAGGCGCATACGCTTATACTCAAGCACACACACGCACATAGACACGTACATATATACACGCGGGCACGTGCACCCCCCCCCCCCAAACACACACCTCCACCTCCACACACACACACCTCCACACACCACACACACACACACACACACACACACACACACACACACACACACAATGCGTGTATATATATGCGTGTATGTACACATATACGTGTATATATATATATATATTATATATATATACATATACACGTATATGTGTACATATACACACTTACATACTTACATACACATACATGGAAACACACACCCACACAATATAAATATAATATAATATAATATAATTATTATTATATATATATATATATAATATATATAATATAATATAATATAATATAATATAATATATATAATATAATATAATATAATATAATATAATATAATATAATATAATATAATATAATATAAATATAATAATAATATAATATAATATATATATATATAATATAATATAATATAATATAATATAATATAATATAATATAATATAATATATAATATATATGATATAGATATATATATATATAATATGATATATATATATGATTGATATGATATGTTGTGTTTGTGTGTGTGTGTGTGTGTGTGTGTGTAGATATGTATACATACATACATAGAAACGCACACACACACACACACACATCCACACACACACACACAACACACACACCGACACCCACCCACCACCCACCCCCACCTCCACTCCCACACTCACCCACCCACAGCCCATGAATAAAGAGACAACAAAGAAAAGCACACGTGTAAAACAGTGGCAAGCCTGTGAAACAGCCAGTCTCACATCTCTGTCGGGGGGTCCTGCTGTTTCCTCAGTGGCTTGAAGTGAGTGCGTTCACTCTGACTCTAACGTTTCACAACATAGCCTTTGTACAAATATATATGGCATGACTCTAACGTTTCACAACATAGCCTTTGTACAAATATATACGGCTTCCTCCTTCAGATGGAAGTCCAAGTCACGCCAAAGAGAGAAATCAGTTCGTGTACACTTTTTTTTCCTTTTCCTCCGGCCCCTTTCGTTCAGCCCCCAGCTGTTTTTATTAACTGTGTATATATATTGGGGAGATTGATTCAGTCCGAACTGTGGCTCTAGATTCAAGTTTGTACGACTGTGTGTCTCGTATGCGTCTGTGTGTGTGTGTGTGTGTGTGTGGTGTGTGTGTGTGTTAGTTTGTGTGTTTGTTTGTGTGTGGTGTGTGCGTTGTGTGTGTGTGTGTGGTGTGTGTGTGTGTGTGTGTGTGTGTGTGTGTGTGTGTGTGTGTGTTGGTGTCGTGTATGTGTGTGTATTTGTGTGTGTCTGTGTGTGTTATTTGTGTGTGGCGCGCGCGCGCGTGTGTGTGTGTGTGTGTGTGTGTGTGTGTGTGTCGTGCGTTGTCTCCCATGTTCTGCACCGCTTATGTGTCACTAGTCCCCACCACAACACATTTCAGCTCTCCTGCACACCTCCAAATCTGCCGAAACTAATGTCAACATGACAGCAGGGCATGAAAGGCCGTTGAATCAGGACAGTATTTTTTCTCAGTGAAATACTGATGAGAATGAGGATGATAGGGATGGCGCTATGGAGTTCTGTTGTGGTTTCCAGACTGCCTGACAGGGCTTTTTACTCTACGCTTATTTTTGTGATATGTCCTGTATGGTGTCAGCCAGGCACGAGAGATACCGACACCTGTGGTATTGTTCAGGGAATTCTGAGAAATGTCTTCAGTGACTTATCCGTAAAGTGGATTACAGTCGACTGATTGTCCCATAGGTGCAGTCTTCCCAACGAGCACATAGAACGCTCAACTTAATGCAAGAGCCGATCAATTCCGAAAAATCCTTCCATAGCGTTTTGGGCTGATTGGGGATCAAATCCACAATTTTTCGTTCAGTAGTCCATTGTGTGTTGGTTGTCTGTGGGTGTTTGTAGAAAGGTGTTTACCAGATTTAGGTGAAAGGTCAGTTCTGATGATTAATCGCAAAAGCATAAATGTGAATGTGTATAATCCAGCTTTAGAGACCCTCTAAGCTACAGTCTTTAGAACTGGTACATTTTCGACCTATTTTAGGTCTTTGATGTTTTTGCCTGATTGTTATATTTTATTTATATTGTTATATTTTATTTATCTGTTGTTGTCACCAGTGTGTTTGTGTATGTGTGCTCGTATGTGTGTGTGTGGGAGCGTGCATTCACGCACGCGCACGTGTGTGTATGTATATGTATGTGTGTGTGTTGTGTGTATGTGTGTGTGTGTGTGTGTGTGTGTGTGTGTGTGTGTGTGTGTGTGTGGTGTGCGCGCGCGCGCGCGCGCAATGTTGTTGTTGTTTAATTTCTGAGCTCCTTAATTCAGAGTGGCACATAGTATTATCGTCAGCCTAAATGAGAGTCAGAACTCTAGAACTGCCAGTGCATGGCTCATTTGTAGGACAGTGTCTGACCCTGGAAGATGAACGAAGGTAACCACACGACAGGAAAACTAACTAGTTTCTTCTGTACTCTTTGTTTTCTTTGTTTCAGTATCACACCTAACAACGAAGAAAATAATTCTATTTTTCTGTACACTACAGTATTTCTTTTTCTGGATATCACACTAAACGACACAGACAGTAATTTTGTTTTCCTGTGTACTGCTATGTTTCTTTGTCCTGATATCACACTTATCAATATGAAAAGTACTTCATAGTTATATGTTCCACTGTATTTCTTTCTAATTTTTTTTTGATATCACACTCTACGACAGTGAAATTAATTTCATCTTCCTGTGTACTACCTTATGTATGTATGTATGTATGTATGTATGTATGTATGTATGTATGTATGTATGTATGTATGTATGTATGTATGTATGTATGTATGTATGTATGTATGTATGATGTATGTATGCATAGTATGTGTGTGTATGTATGTATGTATGTGTATGTTGTATGATGTATGCATGCATGTATGTATGTATGTATGTATGTATGTATGCATGTATGTATGTGTGATGTATGTATGTATGTATGATGTATGTATGTATGTATGTATGTGTGTGTTGTATGTGTATGTTGTATGATTGTATGTATGTATGTATGTATGTATGTACGTATGCATGTACGTATGCAGTATGTATATGTATGTATGTATGTATGTATGTATGTATGAATGTATAATATGTATGTATGTATGTATGTATGCGTGTGTATGTATGTATGTAAGTATGTATGTTGTTCATTTATCTATTTATTTCGATAACACGACGAGAAGCTACAGCACAAATCGACAGAAAAAATTGTGGCTTGACCATTTTGTGTTATACCGTAAATCAATTCCTCAGTCCTTCAGTCCTGTGATTTATCCTGTTTCTAATCAAATACATACTTCGTCTGCTTCGCTTCAGTCTGTAAAGACCAGAAGATAGTCACTCGTTGTGTTTGATCAGACGTTGGGAAGAAATGCGATTCTAAATTTAGGAGTTCCCCTATATCAAAAATAGGATCTGGACTTGCAGAACAGGATTTGCAGAACGGACAGTACCGATTTGTCGATTCTGTACACAGTATTCAAATCATGGTAATGTGTTTTTTTTCAACTTTTTTTTATTTCTCATTTAATTTAATTAATTTATTTATTCATTTATGTTATAGCGTTCCGAGTATTCTTGGAGCGTTGCACATTGTTTGCCGACTCTGTGCAGGCGGCATGTCTCTGCACAGTCTGCATGTTCCGTCATCGATGGAGGTGCATACTGGGTGCTTTCATGTTTCCATAAGCAGCAGGACAAAGACATGACTTTCAGGATCTTTAATATATGGCACGTGGATGGAGCCTGTCTATCGGTGAAAAGAAAGCTGATGTCATCAATCGTTCTACAGCACTCTTCTCCAACTCATTCGGATTCACTGGGCATTCCACATAACAAGACTTTTTAGTGGAGCACAGACACCTGATACTGATAGGTGAACTGACCACACTCCACTATGCTGTTTGCAAAGTGTACATCTTTGGTGGGCGTGCATGCTGGATATTTTTATGTTTCCAGAAATCAGTCACTGGCATGATATTCAGGATGTTTAACGTGCATATCCGATATTCTACATATATATATATGTACACACACACACACACACACACACACACACACACACACACACACACACACACTATATATATATATATATATATATATAAATATACCTCGTTCGTGTATACACACACGCACGACCACACACACACACATACACACACACACACACCCACACACACACAATGCCCCCTGCACACACACACATACATACACACACACACACACGCGCACGCACAAAACACACACATACATATACACACACACAAACACACACACAGACACACACACACACACACACACACACACACACAAACACACACGCACACCACACACACACACACACACACACACACACACACACACACACACACACACACACACACACACACACACACACACCAGGGTTTAGGCGCTGGCAGGTCTGCATACGTATTAACTTGGAGATCGGAAAAATCTCCACCCTTTATTACCCACCATGCGGAGGTGTTTAGATGGGTCGAACGCAGGACTTTGCTGACTGGAAGTGCGACGTTTACCCACTTGACTACCGCGCTCGTGCCCAGCTGTTCACGGTTCGTTCGTTATGTTGAGTTTAAAATCCTACCACTCTCAGAGTATATGAGAACTAGTTATAAAAATGTTGCTCAAAGAAGCCTTAAAACATTGTAGTTGCATTGTGAGATACCAATGCTGTTGTCGGATTCTCCTGATACTGATACGGATAGAATACGGCGGCTTGTTGACGGATACCTGCCTTTGTTTGTACCAGTGGTAAGGAAGGTAAGGCGATAAAGACGAGAAGTTGACGCCGCCCACACAAACCTATCCTGAGATTATTGACGATATCGCAGCAATAGGAAGAACCCTTTGAAAGTGGAAGAAAGTTTTACTTGTTGTTGTTCCTCTGCTACCCCTGGAGAGATAGGTTCATTTCCCAGGTCGCTCCCCTTGAAAGCCATTTAGTCTTTTTATCCTTCTGAAGTCTTCATTAAAAAGAATGGGTGGCGCTCCACTGCGGCGACGCGCTGTCAACGGGAACTGCAGTCCGACTTTCACATGGTTAATCCAATATGGCAAAAAGAAAGAGTGTGAATGAATATGAATATGACCAAAGGGCTGTCTGGTTCAGCTGGTATAGTTGTGATCTCGAGTTCTGTCTCAACTAAGTTCACTACCTATTTCAGTGTGCAAATACCCCACGTGTTTCAACCAAACTCGGTGACTCTTCTTGATATTTTATAGGGTTCCCCGCTCTCCCTCCTCCCCTTCCCGTTTTTTTCAACAGTTATCTTGAGAAGTACAAAATCTGGATTTTTTGGATGAATTTTCTGTATAGAAAGATTATTAGAATGTATTTTATTTTTGTTTTGTTTTGTTTTGTTTTAGGCTGGCTCCTGTATCCAGCCTAATCACTGCCTGCTTCGCGTTTGTTGTCGTTGCTGTCCACCCATCGATCCACGAGAGAACGACATTGCTTTTTTTCTGATCATTACTTGAAGGTTGAATCAGGCGCAATTGATACTGTCCCAGTTCGAGAAAACCTTCAGTAAATTCCATTTCTCGATTTTAGTTCCATATCCCGACTGCAAATGCCAATCTAGGAATCAAATTTTCATATTCATATTTCCAGTTGCATGTGAATTTCCAGTTTCAAGCTGTAGTTTGGTTTCAGTTTCAAGTCAACTTTCGGGCAGAAATTCCTAACGAAGTTCAGCGAAATATCCGCCACCAGCTAAACTCATATCCAAAAAGGTCCTGAAAGGGTCGTGAAAACAGTACATACTTTTTCTTTTCCCCCTCTGTGTGTGGTTTTAGCTGCCCAACCCCACATGTGTCGTCATAGCGCTAATCTGCCCCTAATCCCATGCCGTGCAGTGGCTCCTGTAGCCAGCCTAATCACTGCCTGGTTCACGTTTGTTGTCGTTGCTGTCCACCCATCGATCCACGAGAGAACGAACACTGGGAATTCTTTGACAAACGAATGAAAGAGTTGCTGTGTGGAATCATAGACACAAAGGATTGGCTGCTCAGAGAACTTCTGGCCTGTGTCAGCCTCGGCTTCGATTTTTTTAAACTTGCTTTGTCAACTTAGATGATCAACGACACACTCACTGGAATTTAGAGTTTGTTCGAGAGAGTTTTGAGTTTGTTTGAGAAAGTTTTGAGCTTGTTTGAGAAAGTTTGGAGTTTGAGAGTTTGGGGTTTATTCGAGAGAGTTTGGAGTTTGTTCGAGAGAGTTCAGAGTTTGTTCGAGAGAATTTAGTTTGTTCAAGATTGATTCACTGCACTTGGAAAACTCTATATGCCCTCCACCCAAATCTGCCAGCAAGTATCTGACAGACTTCCCAGGCCTGAGCAAAACCCTATGCATTGGCAAGGTCTTGAAATGGGGAAGGGGGATGAGGGACTTACAAAACATTAAGCTGACACAACATAAATGATGGAAACATTAAAACGAGCAGCGAAGAGGCCAGTTTTTTTATGTTGCGGGCTGGGATCGAACTCAAGATGTCAAATCTTTAGTCCATGGCTCTGCCAACTAGTCCGCATTTGAGGGAACTTGGTAGGAATCGGACAGTTTCATACACGCTTTACCGAAATCTACCAACAGTAATCTGAGAGATCCCTGGGCCTATGCAAAATCCTACGCTTTGGCAAGGTCTTGAAATGTGAAGGGACCTATGTAACACTAAGCTGACATCACGAAAATGACGGAAACATTAAGATGAGCAGCAAACAGGTCGGTTTTTGATGTTGCAGGCTGCGGTTTTTGATGTTGCAGGCTGCGGTTTTTGATGTTGCAGGCTGGGATTAAACTCAAGATTATCATACCTTGAATCCACAGCTCTATCAAAAGAACCAACCAGTCTCCGGAAAGAAAATTCGTGGGATCAATGCTTTTGTACCTGGAAATAATGTTCAGAGAAGTTAAAGTTTGTTTGCTTGGTAAGTGATATGCATTTATGCGGCGATAGTTGCTCGTAATGTTGTTATTGATCTAGATGGGAGCCTATGGCAGTGGCCATGGGCAGTAGTTAGCGCAACAGATTACCAACCGGAAGATTGTGGGTTCGAATCACCATCAGTCCTATTAAATAAGTGCGGATTTTTTTGGCTTTACTTGCCTTCTATTGAGAGTTGATTATGCTGTGAGTTCATTGGGGAGTCTTGAGATCACAAGATCGACTCTCATCTACTTCAGGAACGCTTTATTGAGGGTGTTTGTTGCCTAACTCTCCTGACCAACACCGCAGGTGTCTGTATCCCTTGAACCTGGTTGACGTCAGAATAGATAGGAGGAGAGTGGCAGGATGGTTCAGATGTTCGCCTGCCAACAACTGAGCTCGAGGTTGCAGGGTTTGGTTCCCGTTGAGGCCTCGACTTTTTTCTTTAGTTTGACTGGAAAATCGAACTGAACGTCTGGTCCTTAGGAAGGAAACGAAAAACGAGTCGGATCTGTGTGTCTTCTGGCCTGCGAACGCTAAAGATCACACTGCAGTTGAAAATCGTGGAGAGCAGGGCATTCGCCCAGCTGATCTGGTATAAAACATTGGAGAGATAAATTGATTTCCCAGGTCCCTCCCCTTGAGGCCAATTAGCCTCCTTGCCTAAAAAAAAAAAAAAAAAAAAAAAAAAGGATGGAGCTGCACGGCGGCGACGTGCTCTCAAAGGGGAGAGCAGCCTGAGTTTCACAGGCTGAATCCACTAGAAATGAATATGAATATTAATGTAATGATAGTAAGCAAACAGTACAGTCCTGTCGTGCACACTCAGTCGTAAATGAAATTCCATAGCATCGTGATTATCATCCCCATCGTCGTCGTCATCATCATCATCATCATCAGATGCCTTGCCGCATGACGTTGGCCATTATGGACTTCCATCTGTCTCTATCACTTGGTACCTCAAGCATCTCTTCCACCCTCCTTGTCCACAGCCACTCTGCAAGTCTGTCCAGTATCTTCTCCCTGGGTCTACCCGGAGCTCTCTTTCCCTCCAGCTTTCCAGTTGTGACCAGGTGCTCCAATTCCCCTTTCCTCATAAAATGGCCTCTAAATGTTGCCTGTCTTTTCCTGATCTTCCTTATGAATGATCTACGTGTGTCTGCCTCCATCAAGACTGTCTCGTTTGTTTTCTTTGCTGTCCATGGAACTCACAACATTCTTCTTAGAAACCACATCTCGGCTGCCTCAATCTTGTTCTGGCTTTGCTTGTTGACTGTCCACGCCGCGCAACCGTACAACAGTATTGGTTCTATATAACATTCAAGAACTCTCTTCCTGATATTAATTGATAGGCATGTGTTGGTAAGAATGCTTTTCATCTTCTTGAATGCTGTTTTGGCTTGGCCGATTCTGCTGGCTATTTCTGATGTGCATCTGTCGTCTAGTGAAATGATCGTTCCCAGGTATTTAAACTTATCAACCTGTCTCAAGGTTGATAAGTATTGTAGAAATTGTCCCAGCCTCTGAGGCCATTAAGGTAATGTAAAATAAACGGGGGAGAAAAATGGGAGCTTTTTCTCAAGTCTCTACTTTTATCTTTCAATGTTGCGCATTTCGTATTGTTCAAGATAAGTCTAAGTTGACTGGTTTTTCTGATTACAAAGAAACAAATAAGCGAGAAAAAATCTGGAATTTCAGTTAAACATATTTGAGTGACACAGTAGCGTTATTTACTTTCGCATGCGTGTGAGTCCCGTAGCATAACTAGATTATCACGTCACAGTGTGCGACAGAGCAAGTTGCCTGTCTCCATGCCCATGTCTCTGATCGAATATAATGCCACGGTTTTTCACACCCCATGGGGCGGTGGCCGAGAGTGCAGTGGTGGTGGGGCGGATAAATCACTTGCCTAAGAAACGAGAGAAACCAAAAGTTTAGGGTTCCATTCTCGGTTGGATAAGGATCTCACCCTCTCCTTCCAGTACCGCATGGCTGGTGATCTGGGTGTAGATCCTTGGGATGAGACGAGGTGCTACGGGTTTAGGCTAGGTCAGGTCAGGTCACATTTCGTTAGATTACGTTAGCTTACGTAAGGTTAGATTGCATTAGGTCACGTTATGTTATGTTAGATTACGTTAGGTTACATAAAGTTAGATTGCATTAGGTCACGTTATGTTATGTTAGATTCCGTTAGGTTACATAAAGTTAGATTGCATTAGGTCACGTTATGTTATGTTAGATTACGTTAGCTTACGTAAGGTTAGATTGCATTAGGTCACGTTATGTTATGTTAGATTACGTTAGGTTACATAAAGTTAGATTGCATTAGGTCACGTTATGTTATGTTAGATTCCGTTAGGTTACATAAAGTTAGATTGCATTAGGTCACGTTATGTTAGATTACGTCAGGTTACATAAAGTTAGATTGCATTAGGTCACGTTATGTTATGTTAGATTACGTCAGGTTACATAAAGTTAGATTGCATTAGGTCACGTTATGTTATGTTAGATTACGTTAGGTTACATAAAGTTAGATTGCATTAGGTCACGTTATGTTATGTTAGATTCCGTTTGGTTACATAAAGTTAGATTGCATTAGGTCACGTTATGTTAGATTACGTCAGGTTACATAAAGTTAGATTGCATTAGGTCACGTTATGTTATGTTAGATTACGTCAGGTTACATAAAGTTAGATTGCATTAGGTCACGTTATGTTATGTTAGATTACGTCAGGTTACATAAAGTTAGATTGCATTAGGTCACGTTGTGTTATGTTAGATTACGTTAGGTTACATAAGGTTAGATTGCATTAGGTCACGTTATGTTATGTTAGATTCCGTTAGGTTACATAAAGTTAGATTGCATTAGGTCACGTTATGTTAGATTACGTCAGGTTACATAAAGTTAGATTGCATTAGGTCACGTTATGTTATGTTAGATTACGTCAGGTTACATAAAGTTAGATTGCATTAGGTCACGTTGTGTTATGTTAGATTACGTTAGGTTACATAAGGTTAGATTGCATTAGGTCACGTTATGTTATGTTAGATTCCGTTAGGTTACATAAAGTTAGATTGCATTAGGTCACGTTATGTTAGATTACGTCAGGTTACATAAAGTTAGATTGCATTAGGTCACGTTATGTTATGTTAGATTACGTCAGGTTACATAAAGTTAGATTGCATTAGGTCACGTTATGTTATGTTAGATTACGTTAGGTTACATAAAGTTAGATTGCATTAGGTCACGTTATGTTATGTTAGATTCCGTTAGGTTACATAAAGTTAGATTGCATTAGGTCACGTTATGTTAGATTACGTCAGGTTACATAAAGTTAGATTGCATTAGGTCACGTTATGTTATGTTAGATTACGTCAGGTTACATAAAGTTAGATTGCATTAGGTCACGTTATGTTATGTTAGATTCCGTTAGGTTACATAAAGTTAGATTGCATTAGGTCACGTTATGTTATGTTAGATTACGTCAGGTTACATAAAGTTAGATTGCATTAGGTCACGTTGTGTTATGTTAGATTCCGTTATTATTAGGTTACATAAAGTTAGATTGCATTAGGTCACGTTATGTTATGTTAGATTCCGTTAGGTTACATAAGGTTAGATTGCATTAGGTCACGTTATGTTATGTTAGATTACGTCAGGTTACGTAAGGTTAGATTGCTTTAGTTCATGTTAGGTTAGGTTAGTTTAGCTTAAGTTCCGTTAAGTTGCGTTAGATTAGGTTAGGTTTAAAGTAAGGTTACGTTAGGTTACGTCAATTATCCCGAAATCCTTGCGGGTAAGGGAACCATTGATGACTGCGACGAGTTTCCATCCATCTCTCCTGGTCTTTTGCCACTCTCTGGAAACTGCTGAAGTTGAGGCCTACGTCCATTTTTGGATGTTGGCTTCTCGTCTCTTCTACATCTGCTGCCTTTCTTTGCTTTCTTTCCCTAGGGACTGTGCCTTGCAGGATGGTTTTTGCCTGGCCTGGGGATATTGGGACATGTCCGTACCATTTCCTTTTTTCGTCTTTTTGCTGTAGTCAGAATGTGTTCAAATGGGTCGATGCCTTGCTTGGTTCTACAGCGTACAACCTCGTTGGTGAAATAGTCGACGTATGAGACGCGTAGAATCCTTTTATAGCACTTCATCTCTTGTGCAGTTAGCACACATAAAAAAGAAGAGAGAAAAGGAAAAAGACGGCTTGTCCTTGACATACTTTTAGAAAATATTTGCTTTTATAGATAAACAAACAAACAGATAAACAGAACATGCTTATTCGGGAAAAAGAGTTAAACTAACAAACAAGCAGACAAACAAAAACATGCACATACGGGAAAAAAAGAAGATTAAACTATTCTAATGATCTTCTATTTCATACATGAATTGTCACAATAGAATCCAGATATTGTGCTTTTTGGGGTCGTGGTGGGCTTGACTATAGCGCCATAACTTGTAAACTTAGCATTTACTACTCTTTTCAGCGTTCCGCACCTTTGACCTAAATTTGTAAAGATTCATGATCATAAAAGGCTGAAAAAATCTTGCAGACACATTTTTGTCAGAGACAAGGTTTAAGCTTTTGCTGTTGGTGGATAGGTGCGGGAGTCAAAGGGTTAAATACCAGCTTCGTTATCTGTGTGGAAGATATCCAGCATCCCAAAGATACTCCTGTACAGAGAGCTGAAGGAAGGATGCCATGATTGATTGATTGATTTGGTTCAGTTCTTACGTCGACACCCACCTCAAGTTTCAGTTTCAGTTTCAAGTGATATGACCGACGGGGATAACCATCCCAGGGAAGTGGGGGCCTAACTAATTCTACACTGACACCACCAGAACACCAATGATGTTAAGATGGGACAGTGAGAAGGCCAGTTCTAAAGTAGCGCACCCCGGGATTCGAACGCACAGCCATTAGCGTGTGAATCCGACGCTCAAACCAGCTGAGCTACTGGGGTCCATGACCAGACAAAACCACTTCATAAGCTGTACCAGGAAACGCATGAGTCATGGCATCAACACCGCTAAATGGGGAACACACTGCCTGCAACAGTATAAGCTGGCAGCACCAGTGCAAGCAGAGCACAAGCAGAAATGAGCAGTGCAGAAAAGCTGTTATTCAACAGAAGACAGACACCAGCGGAATCATAACCACGGGTGCGGGACTCATTCCAGTGCAGCGCATATGGAAGAACATGTGCCTCCAGAATCTATCCTGTATCCCACATGGTCCACGTTGAAGTCTCGCGCAAATAAATGCAATACATACCCCACGTCGTGGCAGAGAGAGAAGGCAGATGCGCAACAGCAAAGTCGTAATGTGAAATGCCTTTTGCCGTTTGGTTTTTATCGCTTTGAACTAAATAAAGAGCAGAACAAAATCGATCAAGGTCGTTCACGCAGATCACAGCCATGTTTGTTCAGGCTAATTTTCTGTGACGCTACAATCTTATTAAAATTCGTGAGAAAGAAAAAAAGGTCAGCGTTATGTGGTTTGTTTTGTTTGGTTCTTTCTTTGGTTGGTTGTTTCGTGGTGGTGGTGATGGTGGTGGTGGTTGGTGTGTGTGTGTTTGTGTGTGCGTGTGCATGTGTGTGTGTGAGCGTGCTTACGTGCATATGTATGTGTGTGTGTGTGTGTGTGTTGTGTGGTGTGTGTGTGGTTATCTCGCTCTCTCTCTCTGTTTGTCTGTATAAATGGTGTGAGGAGAGGTATGGATGAGTCATGCAAGCGTTTGTGTTTCTCATTTGTTTTCAAAGAAAGCTTTTCACTCATCTTCTGTCTTTATACGAATTTAAAAAATTCATCCGTTTTTTTTAGTATCAGAACTTGGTTTTGCTTTTTAGTTGGTGGTTGTTCTTATTGTTGTTGTTATAGCTGTTGTTGTTGTTGTTTGTTGCAATACCACAGTTTAATTTAATTTCTTTAGATACAGCCGCAGTAGGTCGTTACAGATTATGATAAAAAAAAAACGAAAACAGTACTTGGAACAACATTGTCTTGGGTTCTCGTTCCTGGCCACTCCGTTATTTTATGTTTGTATTCGTTTGTTTGTTTGTTTGTTTCTTTGCCTTTTCGCTTTGTTTCCTTTTCTGTTTCTCTCCCTCTCTCTCTCTCTCTCTTTTTTTTTTTTTTTTTTTTTTTTTGTCGATCTGATTTCTGTCTTCTGAAACCATTCACTCGTTGTCTTTTGTTCCTCCATCTTTTTTCGGGCCTACCTTTTTATACTACGATTGTGAGAGAGAAAGGCATTTTACAAAGGAAATTGTGAACCTGTTTTTAAGCTGTTTTCATCTGTTTTTAATCCGGTTTTATTCTCATTGTCCCTAGTTTGTCAGTGGTTCCTTTTATTTCATTTTCTGTAATTCTTTCTTCCAGTTCTCTCTTTTTCTGTATTTTTTTTTTTTTCCCCTCTCGATTTCTGACTGCGTTCTGTGTGTCTGTCTGTCTCTGTGTCTATATTTGTCTCTGTCTCTCCCTTCTTTCTTTTCATTTTTCCCTTTCTCTGCTTGCCTCTATGTCGACCTGTCTATATCTGTCTTTTCATATGTGTGCCTTTTCTGTTTGCTCATCTATCTCTCTCTCTCTCTCTCTCTCTCTCTCTCTCTCTCTCTCTCTCTCTCTCTCGCTCGCACTCTGTATGGGTGTGTGTGTGGATGTATCCCTGTCCCTTTCTCTCTGTCTCTGTCTGTCTCTGTCTGTATGTCTGTCTCTTCTCTCTCTCTCTCTCCCCTCCCTCTCTCTTTGTATGGGGTTGTGTGTGGGTGTATCCCTGTCCCTTTCTTTCCTGTCTCTGTCTCTCTCTCTTCTCTCTAACTCACTCTTTCTCTTTCTCTCTCTCTCTGTATCCCCTCTCTCTCTCTCTCTTGGGCGTGATAGTCAAGTGGATAAACATGGGAAGGTCCTGGATTCAAATCCGCGTGGACATCCCTGCCTAGTGGCTAAACGACTGAGATTTGTCTGATCTCTCAAGTCAACATATGTGCAGAACAGCCAATGCCTAAACTTCCTTTATGTGGATACACACGCATGCAAAATTCTAAGTGTACTCGTTTAAGATTCTGTAAATCATTTGAGTGGATGGCTTAAACAAACATGAACACACCCATCAAGCAAACAGTGGCAAATTTGAAAAAAAAAAGAAACGCTTTTAGCTAACAACTTCTATCGACGGAAAATATTTCGGCAAATTAAAAAAAAAAAACCCTTTCAGATGAAGTTTTACCGTTTGAAAATAAAGTATCATTGTCATCTTCATTCTTTCTCTCTGTCTCTCTTCCTCTCTGTCTCTCTTCCTCTCTGTCTGTCTGTCTGTCTGTCTCTCTCTTTCTCTGACTGTCCTGTGTGTCTCTCTCTGTCATTCTCTCTGTCACCCTCTCTCTCTCTCTGTCCTGTCTGTCTGTCTGTCGTTCTCTGTCTCTTTGTGTCTCTCGCTTGTTCTGTGTCTGGCTGGCTCTCTCTTTCTCTCTCTCTTTGTCTCTCTCGCTCTGTCTCTTTGACTGTCGCTCTGTCTCTGTCTGTCTGTCTGTCTCTTTGACTCTCAGTCTGTCTCTCTCTCTCTCTCTCTTTATCTTTCTCTGTGTGTATGTCTCTCTCACTGTCTGTCCGTCCGTCTGTCCGTCTCTCTGTATGTCAGTCTGTCTGTCTGTCAGTCTGTTTGTCTGCTTGTCTGCATGTACTCACCTTTGAAACTGAGTTTGTGGGATTTGTCTGCATACATACATGGCGCGATCGGTTCGCACTGAAGTCTGATGCAAAAGAATGTGATATGTACCATACGTGTCAGAGAGAAAAGGGAGGTGAACAACAGCGAAGTCAGGTTGTGAAATCGTGAAATGCCTTGTTCAGTGTTGCTCTCAACTGAAGATGGACAGAATAGAATCGATTAAGGACATTTCAGTCAGATCACAGCCATGTTTGTTCGGGCAAGTTTTCAACGAAGTTTTGCTTGGGTGCTTTTAGTGGGGTTGTTTGCTTGGTTGTCCGGTTTGTGTGTGTGTGTGTGTGTGTGTGTGTGTGTGTGTGTGTGTGTGTGTGTGTGTGTGTGTGTGTGTGTTGTATGTGTGTGTGTATGTGTGTGTGTCTGTGTGTATGAGGAGGAGTGGGTGGGTTTGATAATGCATACGTATTTCTTGATTGTTTGATAAGAACACTTGTATTTCCTTTGTTTGCATAAAAATTGAAGACTAGTCGTTATTTCTTTTTTTTTCTTCTTCTTTTTTCTCTCGCTCTCCCTTTATTTTTTCATTTATTATGCACAGAAGTTGGTTTTGCTTTTCACATGTTTGCTTGTTTGTTTGTTTGTTTGTTTGTTTATTTGTTTGTTAAACCATAACTTAGGTTCTGCCGCAATTTTAGGTTCTGCCGAAAATTGCGGCGCCATGCACTAAAATGAAAGACCGATTTCGTCTTTGGAAGCAAAAAAGCTTTCTGCTTTGCTTGTCTTTTTGTCTACTTTGTTACTTTATGTATTTATTTGTTTGCTTGCTTGCTTGTTTGGTTCTCTTTCCACTGTTCATTTATATGTTTGTTTGTTTATTGATTTATTTTTTCTATTTATTTATTTCTTCAATCTTTTTTGTCTCGATCTAATTTCTGTCTTCTCTGCCATTCATCTGTTTAATCTTCCTAAAATTTTTTGAGGGTCTACTTTTGTTTTTTGCTTTTATTGTGAAGGATAAAAGCATTTTACACGTGATGTTGTAAAATTTGAATTTACGTCTTTTTGGTTTGTTTAAATTATTTCTCCCATTTTCCCTCTTTTGTTGTTGCTTGTTTTTGTTTTCCTCTTTCCTTCTTCCTTCCTTCTTTTTCTCTCTTTTGTTGTTGTTTTGTTTTTGTCTTGTTTGTTCTCTCTGTGTGGCTCTGTGTCTCCCCATCACTCCTCTATCTCAGTCTCTGTCCTCTTTTTGTTCGCCTTTCTTCTCTTTCTGTTTGGCACTCCCTTCACTTTTTCTTTTTTTCTTTTTTTTTTCGCTCTGTCAGTCTGCCTCTTTGTCGGCCTGTCTGTATAAGTTTGTTTTTTTGTCTGTTTTTCTTCTCTTCTCTTCTGTTCTCTGTCTCTGTCTCTCTCTGTCTGTTTCTCTTTCTCTCTGTGTCTCTCTCTCCCTTCTC
>CM060305.1:65765663-65778163 GCA_030674185.1 Monoplex corrugatus
GAGTCAAAGACACACACAGCGTACCCGCGTTCGAACACATGGTCACACAGTGTACAGTGCTAGACTTGGGAGAAAAGTCTCCACTTGCTGTCCAGATAACTTATTAACTGTCTTCACTGTTTAACACTTGAGTCTATTTCTCCTCCTTGACAAGTCTTTTGTAGTGTGCAACAGAGAGCTTTTCGGTGCTTCTTTTATTTACTCTGACTCACGCGGTTCATATGTGTGTGTGTGTGTGTGTGTGTGTGTGTGTGTGTGTGTGTGTGTGTGTGTGTGTGTGTGTGTGTGTGTGTGTGTGTGTGTGTGTTTCGCGCGCGCGCGTGAGTGTGTATTTATCTCTGTCTGTCTGTCTCTCTCTGTGTGTGTCTCTCTCTCTTTCTCTCTGTCTCATTCTGTCTCTCTCTATATACAAAAATACACACATCTGAAGCAGATTCTTTGTCTATCTGTCTGTCTGTCTGTCTGTCTGTCTGTCTCTTTCTCTCTCTCTCTCTCTCTCTCTCTCTCTCTCTCTCTCTGTACAGAAATACGCATAGTTGAAGCAGATTCTTTGTCTGTCTGTCTATCTGTCTCTCTCTGTGTACAGAAATACACACATTTGAAGCATATTCTCTCTCTGATGACTGTCTGTTTGTCTGTCTGTCTGTCCTCTCTCTCTTCTCTTCTCTCTCTCTCTCTCTCTCTCTCTCTCTCTGACGCACACTCGATGACTCTGTTGATAAGGCCTCTCCCTCTTTCCGTCTCTCTCACCCTCACTGTCGCTCTTTACCCACCTGTGTGTGTGTGTGTGTGTGTGTGTGTGTGTGTGTGTGTGTGTGTGTGTGTGTGTGTGTGTGTGTGTGTGTCTACCCGTATATTCACTCCTACGCCACAAATCATCCTCTCTACATTTCTTTTAGGCTCATGAGCACAAATACATAAGTACGTATTTCATAGAAGCGCGTCATGCATGACTTTTTCCATGCATACATTTATGTCTAAGATTTATACAGGCCGCCATTTCGTCCTTAGCTGTCATTTATCTCTGTCCCCTCCTTTCTCCCCCTCCCCCTCCCCCATCCCTTGTTTATCTGCAATACTTTCTTGCTTGATTTTCTTCTTTTCCTTTGTATGTTTGTAATTTATATAATATAGTTCATTATCTGTTTTGTTTGTTCCGTTTTAGTAATGCGTTTCAGTTTTGTGTCTTTATGCTTATGTTACGTGTGTTGAGTAACAAGGACAAACTGTTAAGACAGATCCTGTGGGACCTAATGCTACTATCCTTGAGTAATAACAGTTTTGACGGTTTCTTTTTACTTGTTTATTTGTGTATTTATTTATTTGTTTGTTTGTTTATTTATTCATTTATTTGTTTGTTTATTCATCCATTCATTTATTTTATTCATGATTATGATTATTATTATGATCATGATGATGATGATTATCATTGTTATTAATGGATTGATTAATTAATTAATTCATTATCATTATAATCATTATCATTATAATCATCATCGTCATCATCATCATCGTCGTCCTCGTTATTATTATTATTATTAGTAGTAGTAGTAGTAGTGGTATGGTTTGTTGATTGGTTGGTTTGTTGTTGAACCTTGAGCCCAAGATCTGATGTCTCGAGCGTAGTCCCAGCCCGAAACGTAAAAACTGGTCTGCTCGATTCCTATCTTAATACTCCAATCATTCTCGTAGTATCCGCGTAGCGTTGCGTTTCATAGGACTTGCTCCCCTCTCCTTTTCAACAGCGTAGGGTTTTGTACAGGTTCAAGGAATCCGCCCGATAACTGCTGGCGGATTTGGGCGGAGCGCATATGGAATTGTCCGATCGTAATGAATCTCGAACGAACGAACAAACTCTAAACACTTCGATCCTTCCGTCAGTCCATGTGCTGACAAGGTCTTTCACAAGGATCATATTTCTCCTATTTCCATTGACTCTTCCACCTCCCCCCTACTCCCCCACCCCTACCCAAGAGTTCGGAGTTTCTTTTTAGGAGGGATTCGTCGTGCTTGAACCGTTTCGTATGCGTTCCAGTCAAATCTAAAGGGTCTTTTTTTCACCTTTATTTATCATTATTATTACTATTATTATTATGGTTTGTTTGTTTGTTTGTTTTGCAATGAACAGACATCAACCTACAGTGTAGTGACGAAAAATGATATCAATTCAAACACATAAAAGGAACATTTTGGACATCTGCACAACATACAACATACAGAAAACATATAACAATATTTCATACATTGGAGGATTCAAAGCGAACATCAAGATTTAAAAATATGTCACGAATTTGTTCTCTGCTGAGAAAACAGTGGCTTGTAGTTATTCCATTGAGCGTTAAAGACGGACAAGTGAAAGTTTATTTTGGCGTTGTACTGTTCAGTTTTCTTTTTAATCTTATATCTAATAGTCTTTGAAAAGTGGGCACATTGGAAACATCTGTCATATACATTCGGAACACATTTGTCAATCTTACATTTATAGATAAATGATTTTGCAAGCATTATAAACAGGTCAATCTGCCAGTATTATCTTGCAAATTGTTTGAACGTATGCAAAACCCTTTGCGATGGGAAGGTCTTGTATGCAGAGATGGCAGGAGGTAAGAACAGGACCTTGGCCTCGTGGGGATGCCGGGGGCTCTTTCAGTATAAATAGTATCCCCACCTTCTGGACATTCTGTTAGATATTTCCTCTTTTCTGTCACTCTGTTTGTTTTTACCTTGTTCCTTTGCTTTTCTGTCATTTCTTCCTATCATTTTCTGCCTTGCCGGTCCATTCACCTGTATGTGTTCGGTAAAGTCTTACGTACTTTCTCCTAGGATTGATAATTGGGTGTATGCAATTTTTGGCTCTAGGGAAATGAGATATGCGAAAGCAATTTTAGGTAGTTTATGCCTGCTTTTATATATGTCTTAGTGTCCTTAGTTCCGTTTCAATTTGTATACAGATTTTTTTAAAATCCCCTGTGTGATAAACGGAATAGAGTGGTCAACGCCAGGGGCATCTCCTTAGATTACGTGCGCAAATGCATTGATATATATATATATATATATATATATATATATATATATATATATATGTGTGTGTGTGTGTGTGTGTGTGTGTGTGTGTAGTTGATTTTCTTTTCTTTTTTTCCCTGTTGAAGTATTGTGTATGTTTTGTTGAAACGGTTATAGCCCTGATATGGCTCTACGCAGTCGGCTGGGCTTTAAACAAAAATAACAAAACAAAAACAATACAAAACAAAACAAATCAAAACAAAACAACAACAACAACAACAACAAAAATTCCAGAACGAGACCTTTGAAACACTAAGCTTGACATCACCAGAACGTTTGGAGCATTAAGATGGGCAGCGAGCACCAGGCCAGGTTTTATGTCGCAGGCTGGGATTGAACTCCAGACATACGATATTGAGTTCACGGTTCTGTCAACACAGCCAGCCAGCCAGCCACCTACCCTCGAACTTCCCTTCCCACTCTTCACTAGGTCGTAGTATAATCAGTGGGAGAGTTGTGGAAGAAGGCAGAAAACACAGTTAGATCGTAGTGTAAGGGGTATGTGGCCCAGACTCAGTATTAATGGGGTGTCGCCACACACACACACACACACACACACACACACACACACGACAGCCCTGGGCCTCCATTTATCCGGCGTTTTTCTTGATGGGTTGACTGCTGGTACCATTGGACTGGGGAGGACTTCGCCTTGTTTTTGTAGTGCTGTGCTGAGTGGGGACCGCTAACCATGTGTTTTTGCTTCGAGTGTGTTTAGTGGAAATAGTTCGCCTCTCCATAGTCTGCAGTTCTTTGTCGCTGTTGGAAGGATAGTAACGATAATGGATTGTTGCCTGTGAGTGGATTTAGACAGGTTCGTTCAGTTCAGTTGTTCTTTATGTGTTAGGTTATTCCCTGATGACTCTGAATTATTTCCGGTAGAAACGTTTTTATAATACTTAGATCTATGTGGAGAATTGAAAATTATTTGAGTGGATCGATATCTGCACAGAAATTGCCGATGTGTGTGTGAGTGAAATTTTCAACAAAGTTACAGTGTCTGTTTTTCTCAAAACGGCGTTTCAGTGAATCCTATTAGCTCAGCTGAACAACTGATTGGAAATATTTCAAACGAACGTTTTCGATCGATGAATCGACAGTATTGTATATGTTTGATGTTTGAGTGGAAGTTTTTAACTTGAAATTCAGAAAATTTAGAAAATGGGAACAGTAGAAATCAGAGCTAAGTGTTCCTACACTGCAGTGTTTTAGTTTTCATACTTCAGACTTTAAAACACTTTATTACTCAAAGATAGTAGCATTAAATCCCATTAGGCCTGCCCTTGCTATTCTACACACATATCATACAAGCATGTTTTAAAAAAGTGAAGGAAGCATCAAAACAAACAAGGAGGTTAAATACGTTAAGTCTAACACTGTGATGAAAAGAGATGCACCATGACACATTCAGTATCAAATCAGTCATAAAAATGAATTATGATAAATTACTAATTGCTGTGTCATAGTTTGATCATCAAGAATGCAACCTTGTCATCAGCGTATGTATTTATGTCCATAAAGTGATCGTGCCCTCCGCCATAATGTCAGTTCAAGAACAAAATTGCGAAATGAAACCAGACAGTTGCTTCTAAAACTGTGACAACAAACGATCCAAAATAAAGACGACTTTAAAAATGTGTTCTGAGGACGTGATTTCAAATTCTGCAGTTGCATCTAGTGGATGAGAGTAAAGTGTATTCGGACTGTTAAGTACAACATGTCATGCTCTGGAAATCCATAATTTTTGTAGCACAGACTTTCTAACACGGAAGCATATTACTCCTTCAGAGGCAATCATTAGTGATCAGCATTTTGTATGAAATGTTTTGTGGGCGGACGACTATAGATGCCATCAACTTGAAGAGTCTAAAAGTATGGTGTAGAATTACACATTGAAGACACTACGGCAGTGTTATCTCCGTTCCCCCCAGTGTTGGATATACAGGTGTGGGGGACTCCCAACCTTAGAAAAGTGATGACTTCTGGCTGTGCACGTTTTGACGATCATGTCGTCCTGCCTGTCATCTGTACACAACCTCCGTACAGAGGGCCTGTCCTGCAGTCTATGTACGTGGTGATTTTGTGTAAATATGAAATGAATGAATGAATCGTGAATAGATGAATAAATGAATGATGGGATGAGTCTAAAATTTGTTGAAGAAGCTCTCTAAATGTCAAATGAATGAATCATGAATAAACAAATGAATGAATGGTGGGATGAGTCTAGAATTTGTTGAAGAGGCTTTCATATACGCAGTTCCATATACGCTCCATCAAAATCTGCCAGTTATTACCAAACAGACTTCCTGAGCCTTCTCAAAACCCCATGCGCTGGCAAGATCTTGAAATTGTGAGAAGGAGGGCTGGACGGAAGGAGCCTTTGAAACACTTAAGCTGACTCCATCAGAATGATGGAAACATTAAGATGAGCAGGGAACACATCAGTTTTTGATGATGCGGGCTGGGATTGAACTCGGGATATCAGATCTTGAGGCCACGGCCGTGTCAGTAGAATCAAACAGCCTACATGACTGGATGAAAGAACGGATGGATGGATGAAAGAATAAATGGATGAAAGAAGGATGGATGAGTGAATAGATGGATGAAAGAATGAATGGATGAGTAAATGGATGAAAGAGTGAATGGATGAAGTCTAAATCATTCTGCCACTCTTCTCCTCATGGCGCTCTAATATCTGAGCTGATTGGACACTTTAAAACAAAGAAACAAAAAAAACAAACAAAAACAAACAAAACAAACAAAAACCCCACCAGACACAACCAGAACGATGGAAACATGAAGATGGGCAGCGAACAGGCTGTCTTTGGTTTGCGGGCTGGGATTGAACTCAAGGTATCAGATCTCTGCAACATTGACACCCACTAGAATGACTAGCGCATTAAGGCAGGGCAGCGAACAAGCCAGCAGTTATGATGAGGGATGGGACTGAACTCGAGACATGGAATCATGAATCCACGACTCTGTCTAAAGAGCCAGCCAGCCCAGCTAAACAGCTGAAACCACAACACAAAAACACAATCAGAATGCGCATAGAGAGCTTCTGTAACGTGGCGTTGAACAGGAGAAAATGGCAGATGGCAGGAGAAAATGGCAGATGTGTATTTGGCCGAAAATTGCACCTGTCTTGTGTTCTTATGTTACACGCATTCTAATTCTCTTTTTGTGTGTTTTGGGGTGCTAATTGCTTGAACGCTGACGGTCACTTTAATTCAGATTCAAACAGATAAATAAAAAAAATACGGAACAGAAAATTATATATTAATTGTAGCAAACTCAGTTTGAGAAAATTTCCCTTCAGTGACAGTTGCAGATATTCAGAATGCATTCTTTAACAGTAAAAACTGCATCCAACCTGCGAAAATTTAAAGATCTTTTTTAGAAAGAGAATCAAAAAAATATTGTTCAGCAAAATTGTATTATGATGTCTCAGTAAGTTGATCTTCACTATTAATGATAATTGCTCATAAGTTGGGTTGTAAAAAGGCGATGGAAAATTATCAGTTAAAATTCCCTATTTCCTCTGCGACCATGTATAACTTCAGGCCTACCTATGGCACTAATTGTTTAAGAATATTTTTTTAAAAATATTTCACGAGTGTGGTTGGAGAGCTGGTTGGTTCTTTTGATAGAACCGTGGTCTCAAGATCTGATATCTCGAGTTCAGTCCCTGCCCACAACATTGAAATTGGTCTGTTCGCTGCCAGTCTTAATGTTTCCCTCATTATTAATGTGTCAGTACAGTGTTTCATGGGTCCTTTTCCGCCCCTCGCCATTTGAAGATTTCAGGGTTTGGCACAGGCTCAGGTAGTTTGCCATATAATTGCTGGCAGAGTTGGGTGAAGCGCATATGGGATTATCCGAGTTCGACGAATCCCTCTGGAACAAACTCTAAACTCAAGAAAACTGGTTGGATTATATAATCATGAATAATTGTGGTTGTACCGTACGAAAACGTTGCTCGTGCAGCCTTGCACTTGTGTGCTTGCTCTTTCTGTCTGCCCCCAGTGGCTTATCTGGCAGTGTAGATTACAGGTGATAAGCATTGGCTGAAATACGTTTTCGTGGTTTTACAGGGTAATCGGTGTCTACAGGCCAGCGCGAAACAAATCAAGGACTCTTTCCTCGATTTGTTTCATTTTTCTTTTCGTGAACACAGCTGTTTGATTTTACAGCGATTTCTGTTTTTAAGACTGCCTGAATTTTGAATTCTTCTAACTGTACCAATTGTTGCTGCTCATCTCTTTACTCCAGACACGCTTAGCATAGGTTCCTTCCCCTTCCTCTCCCATCCCTCCTGATGCAATTTTCCAGTTTTTACAAGAGATCAATAGATTTCACCTGATATGATTTTACGTCTGAGTATGTTTTTGTTTAATTGCATTGTAGGCTTGCAAGGTTAACAGCGAGCATGGTTTTTAACTTTTGTCATTTATCTTAACCTATTTGTCGTTTTTGACGTGGCGTTAGCCCTGATATGGTTCTAGTAGTTAGCTGGGCTATAAGCAATATGAACATGAGCCTCCCATTCAAGACAATGGTAACGCCTGGGGTTTTGCGCAAGTTTGAGGAACATGCCAAGCAGTTTAAAGGGTGACGTGCATGGGGTGAACATAACTGTTTGAACAGATTTCTAGATTTGGGGTAAAGTGGTTGGGTTGTGAATTATTGCAGTTGTGCTAACATTTGCTGCACACTTGCACACGTTAATGTTCTGGTGATTCTGGCGGGGTCCTTTTGTCTAATACCTTATAGTAATAGACCCCCTTTCCTCTTCACCTCCTTCTTCCGCATTTCGAGCTCTTGCCAACGTGTGAGGTTTTCGTGCATGCTCAAGGAACTGCCCAGATAATTGCTCGCAATTTCTTCTTTCTCTTCTTCTTCTTCATCATCTTATACATGTATATAATAGGATGTCTGTGGACGAATCCACGACTTTTCAGTTAGAAATCTTATCCGACGTTTACTCATTTGATTTCTTCGTCTGTGTTTTGGGTATAGCACATACTGAGTTACCATTGACTTATTGACTTTAACTTACTAAAGTGAATGGATCCTTCTTGAACAAGCTCGAAACAAACTCCAGACCAGCTGTATCCTATGAAAAAGCGTTTGTAATGCTGTCCTGTACTTGTGCTGGTTTTTCATGTGTTCCCCAGTGGCTCAACTGACGGTGTACATTACATGAGATAAGCTTTTTTGTCTGAAACAGGCTTCAGTGAAATCGCCCTGTAATCAGTGTCTATCGTTTAGCACAAAACATACCATACTTCTTCCTGAATTTGCTTCCTTTTCCTTTTGTTGTTGTTGAATAGAACAGTTTTTAAAAGGGTCTTGTAGATTGTGGTCCTGTCTAGCATGGACACTTACTTATGTGGGACAGCACCATTCGGCACATATGTTGGAACAGGCGGCGGTGTCTAGTCCTCAGACAGAACTTTGAGGCGTAGTCATGTTTTCTCAGACCACACTCTCCAGAGTATATTCTACAATTTTGCCCACTGTTCCCAAATCAAAGAAATGAGATATGGTGTGGAACAGCATAGAGGACTTGATGAAAACCACGTTTTTCATTCTGACCATTGGACTGAATACTTAAGGCGTAACCATGCTCAAACGCAAACTAGAATACACTTCTCGGGTGAAATGGCTGGAATTTTGAACTATTCCAGTAGTATCTATAATCGCTGTCCTTTTTCTTTCTTTTTTGTTGTTGTTGTTGTTGTTGTTGTTCTAAACATTCTGAAAATGTAAGTCAGTGTATGAAAGGCCACGTTTTCCAGCCCTTTTTCCATTTCAAATCTTTGCCAACGCGTAGGTTTTACGCAGGTAGAGCGCGTATGGAGTCGTACAATCGCCGTGTGTCTCTAATCAACAAGCTCCAAACAAGCTCCACATCAGACGCATCCCACGAGTAAATCGTTTTAACGTTTTATCTTGCATATTTAAATGCTAGCGCACAGCGTTTTTCGTGATAACTTCTGGCAGATTTGGGTGTAGGGGGTATGGAATTGTCCAAGAATGCATTCAGGTCAGTGAATCACTTAAAATCAATGAGGGTTTCTGTCTCATAACGCAGGGGTTGTGGGTTCAACCCTCGGGCAGGACATTTTTTTTAGCAGGCTGGTTGTTTTGTTGTTGTTGTTATTATCGTTGTTATTGTTGTTGTTGTTGTGTTTTCATAGAGCCGTGGACACAGGATCTGATCTCTTTGAGTTCAGTCCCCAAGCCCACAACATTAGACATTGGCCAGTTTGCTGTCCATCTTAATGTTTCTACCGTTTTGGGATGTCAGCGTTTCAAAGGTCTGCCCCCCCCCCCCCCCCCTGTTCTTTTCCACTCTTCAATTCAAGTCCTTGTCAGCACATAGGGTTTTGCACAGGCTAAAAGAGACTGCCGGGTAATTGCTGGCAGATTTGAACGGAGCATATATGGAATTGTCCCATTGTGGTGAATCCCTCTTGAACAAACTCAAAGAGGGGTGGATCCCTTTTGGACAAGCTCCGAACTACAAAGCGGCTGTTGTAACCTTGTGGAAGATGGTTTTATCATTTTGTCCAACATTTAACACGACGGCTGTTTGGTTCTTTTGATAGAGCAATGGACTCAAGATCTGATGTTTCGAGTTCAATCCCTGCCGGCAATATTACAGACTGGCCTGTTCGCTGCCCATCTTAATATTTCCGTCATTCTGATGGTGTTATCCTAGTGTTTCATAATCCCTTTCCCCAGCCCCCAGCACCCCTCCCTGTTTCCAGACCTTGCCAGCGCGTAGTAGTGTTTTGGACATATTCATGGAGTCTGCTAGATAATTAGTTGGCAGATTTGGGTGGAGCGCATATGGAATTGTCTTAGTGCTATCAGTCCCCCTGAACAAATCCCACACTCCAGGACTTAAGTGCTAGGTCTTTGTATCTTTGTCTCTGGCGACTCACACTGACGGTGTTGATTACAGGTGATAAGCGTTGTGCTGAGATAGGTTTCAACGACTTGATTCCGCTGTCGGAAAGTATTGATTACTGTTTGACAGGGCTAAACGTCGGTATTTGGTGTGTGTGTGTGTGTGTGTGTGTGTGTGTGTGTGTGTGTGTGTGTGTGTGTGTGTGTGTGTGTGTTGTGTGTGCGTGTGTATATGTGTGTATGTATGTGTGGGTATGTGTTTGTGTTGTGTGTTGTGTGCGTGTGTATATGTGTGCGTGTGTCTATGTGTGTGTTATTGTGTGTATGTGTGTGTGTGTGTTCGTGTTTGTGTTTGGGGGTTGGGGGGGGGAGGGTATCTCATTTTCTATGCGACTTCAGTTGCCAGAGAGACTGGGACAATTCTTCAATTTTTCACAATGTTATGAACTGTAATGATGCATGACGATTGGAATGGTGACCACGTTGTTATGGACTTCAACTCTTGATTGAGACTGCGTGGCAGGGCTGTATTCGATGCCTTGTTTCATATCATCTTGGCGTAAAGTAGGCCCGAAAGATACAGACACATGCGGTGTTGGTCAGAAAATTTGAGCAACACAGTTTAATGGCGCATCTTTGAAGAGGACGCGATTCGACTGTGTGCTGTTAGTCTTCCCAATGAATACCTAGCACATGCAGCTCTGGGTGGGAGCCGGTTTGGACTGGAAAGTCTGGCAGTGGTTTGGATAGGACTGATAAGATTCAAATCCAAGTCCTTCAAGCCTTAACCACCGTACCACGATGACTCGTGTGTGTTTTTTTATGTTGGTTTTGAACAGATTTGATTTGACTGGACAACATTTTTTTTTCTCGGCACAACGAAACATTAGAGAAGTCTTGCTACTGTTGTTTGTTTGTTTTTTCAAATAAGTTTTGTGTATTTATTCTTGGTTGTCTTTTGCATCATCATCGTCATCGTCATGTCCTCCGTTTGGATGCCGGGGGCTCTTTCAGTATGAATAGTATCCCCACCTTCTGGAAATTCTGTGTTTGAAATTTCCTCTTTTCTGTCACTCTCTTTGTGTTTAGCTTGCTCCTCTGCTTTTTGTCATTTCTTCCAATCATTTTCTGCCTTGCTGGTCCATTCACCTGTATGTATTCGATAATGTCTTACGTACTTTCCCTTAGGATTGATAATTGGGTACCTGTATTAAGTGCATTTCTGGCTCTAGGGAAATGAGATACGCGGAAGTAATTTTAGGTAATTTAGGCCCGTTTTTATTATGTTTTAGTGTCCTTAACTATGTTTAAATTTGTATTCAGGTATGTTTGTTAATCCCCCTGTGTGATAAATTGGACGGAGTGGTGAACGCCAGGGGCATTTCCTTAGATTTTGTGTGTGAATGCATTGATATGTATATTTCATTTTCTTTTCTTTTTTTTCTGTTGAAGTATTGTGCATATTTTCAAACGGGTTATAGCCCTGACATGGCTCTGTGCTGTCGGCTGGGCTTTAAACAAAAATAACTAACAGTAATCATCATCATGTGCTTTCCCACCCTGTCTGTCCTCAGCCACTCTGCAAGTCCATCCAATATTTTCTCCCTGGGTCTACCTGGTGTTCTCTTTCTCTTCAGCTTTCTTGTTGTCACTTTTGTATGCGCTTAACGAAAGCCGGTTGGCCGAAAATTTGCGCTCGTCTTGTTTTGCTATGTTAAAACTCTTTGACTCCCGCACCCAGTCCACAAGCATTCTGCATTGTCAACCATGCTAGCAAAACAAAAACTTAATCCTTTAACTCCCTCACCCTATCCACTAGCTTCCTGCAGAAAGCTGGCGGATAGAGCGGGGGAATCAAAGGGTTAGGCATTTGCAGGAAACTAGTGGATAGGATGAGGAAGTCAAAGGGTTAAGGTTAAGTATTTGCAGTTGGCGGATGTGGTGCGGGAGTCAAGGGGTTAAATACCCATTCTTATTCAATTTTTTGTGTGTTTCTGGTTCTTAACAAAAACCATCAAACTTTGTCCACAGACTCGCAGCAGGCAAGCCCAGAACTCCACCCGACTCTGCAGGGTCTGGCACCGCCACCACCCTGTTGCTGGACTCGCCGGCAGAGTCAGAGAAATGCTGCACCCCGTACCGACTACCCCGCATCTCGCCCCGTGGTACCCCTAACTCGGGTGACGACAGTCCCGTGCCCACAGAGTCCGATGAAAGAGTGTGGGGACGGTTTGGTTATGAGGACAATGTTAGGTGAGCCTTAGGCTAGGTTTGGCTGTGTGTGTGTGTGTGTGTGTGTGTGTGTGTGTGTGTGTGTGTGTGTGTGTGTGTGTGTTGTGTGTGTGTGTGTGTGTGTGTGTGTGTGTGTGTGTGTGTTTCCTATTTGACGCAGACACATACATATATAAAACAATCATACATGCATCTACATACATACATACATACATACATACATACTAATAATACATACATACGTATTACATTACATACATACATACATACAAACATACATACATGCA
>CM060305.1:65780663-65795663 GCA_030674185.1 Monoplex corrugatus
CCTACTTCTCCTCTTCTGTCCTTTCCTCCTACTTTTCCTCCTCCTCCTTCTCCTTCTCTTCTTCCTCCTCCTCCTTTTCCTCCTCCTCTTCTTCTTCTTCTCCGCCTCCTCCTTCAGTGACGAGTCATCACGACACCGCGCTAAGAATAAACTGTCCATCAGATTCCTCCAGCTCTGACAGTTGTGTTTAGGATCGAACCATACGTTTTCCGACTGGAAATGATTGGTTACCATGTGCGTGTACCCCTTGTCTGCCAGCGCTGACAAAGAGTTTGGGACTTGTTCAAGAGGGATTCATTGCATTAAGACAATGCCATTTGCGCTCAACCCAAATCTGCTATCAGTCATCAAGCAGACTGTCAAAGCCTGCACAATACCCTCCTACGCGCTGGCAAGATCGTGAAATGGGAAGGCGGGGAAGGGTGTGGGGAGAAAGGAACCAGAAAACACTAATCTACCAACACCAGGATGATGGAAATATTAGACTGGGCAGCAAACAGGCCAGGTTTTGATGTTGCGGGCAGGGACTGGATCCGAGATATCGGATCTTTAATCCACAATTCTATCAAAAGAACCAACTAGTCCGCTGAAAAAAAAAAAGGCTGGCTCGAGGGTTGAAGCCGTATCAATATCATCATCATGCGCCTTGCCGCATAGCGTTGGCGATCATGGGCCTCCATACGAATGTATATTTTGTCGCGGCAAGCATGCCATTCTTTCTCTCCTCATCCACTCTGCAAAACCGTCCAATATTTTCTCTCTGGATCTGCTGATGCTTTTTCCCCTCCAGCCTTCCTTTGGTGACTAGGTGCTCAAATTTCTCTTGTTCATAAAATGTCCAATAGATGTTGCTTGTCTATTCCTAATCTTCATTAATGGTCTTTTTGTGGTCGCTTCTTTCAAGATTGTCTCGTTTCTTTTGTTTGCTGTCCATGGAAGTCTTTTGCCATTATGGAAACAAAAAGTCCTGCATACCATCACGTCATCATCAACAGTGACAGGCGGTGATGGTGCCATTGGCATGGTATGATGGCTGCAGCATACAGCATATCCTGTTGTTGTTTTTTTTCAGTCTGTTGGAGAAAGCGGCCGTGACAGAGCAGCACCTGTCCAACCCTGCCCCCACCCCCACGGCTAACAGTCGCAGTGTGTCGCCTGCCAAGTCCACCAAGTCCACCAAGTCCATCCACTGGACCCTGGGCAGCAACAGACACTTCCTCTTCGATCCGAGAGTGAGATGATTTGTGCAATAGTAATGCTGGTGATGATGATGATATTTATATTAATACTGATACTAATATTAATGATGATGATGATGATGATGATGATGACGATGATGATGATGATGATGATATAATAACAACAATGATAATGATGATGATAAGTAATAATGACTCGAATGATGATGATAATGATGCTGATGAGATGATAACAAAAATTGGAGTAATGATGACAGTAATAATAATGATGTTAGATTCATTATTATTATCATTATTGCTGTCGTTATCATCATCAATAATAATAATAATAATTACAATATTTATATAGCGCAAAATCTTGATAAAATCAAATCATCATTATCATTATTATTATTATTATTACTATTATTATTATTATTATTATTATTACATTGTTGTTGTTATCATTTGCAATAGTCCAGCCTGAAAATATCTGCATAAGAGGAGACAAGATGCTTGAATGCAGTTACGATCTGATGGGAGCGAGCCTCCCAGTCTCTGGATATGACTTATTTCACTGAAACGGTACGAAGAATAGGATATAAATTGTTGGTTTATGCTGGAATGGATTTGGAAACAACCAGATACACATTTTTAGTGTCACCGCCATACTACACAAAATCACACTGAGATAACATACAGGATTTTATGTCTGATTGTGTTCGTTCTTTTTTCATTTAACGTCTTCCCACTGTAAATTGTGTTGTTCCACTGTAAATTGTGTTGTTCCACTGTAAATTGTGTTGTCATATTTGATACTTTGCATGCGTATACCCAGAAAGAGGGTTTAGGCACTTATGCTGATAAAGATGCAGGTAAACAAACTGAAATCTCTGCACACACACTGATAGGTAAACAAACTGAAGAATCGATAGACAAATCACCATTAAAATCTATTGACCACAGACCAACGTATGATGGAGACCACAACTATATGCCTTTTTGTTTATTATTGTTGCCTTTTTCTGTTGCATAGAAGGTTCATTTCTTTGAAATCAAATACAACTTTACAAAATACAAACCAAAGATCTGTATTCATACAATCAGATGAGTTTACATTAAACACGTTATATCCAGATTCTAATATGCCACAAATCAAACGACAATATGAATCGACACGAATCTCAGTTTCTGAGCAAAATCAAGAGATGCAAAGGATTCCCTCTCTCTCTCTCTCCCTCCCCCTCTCTCCCTCTCTCAATCTCTGTCTCTCTCTCTGTCTGTCTCTCTCACTCTGTTTTTCTCTCTCTCACTCTCACACACACACACACTCTCGTTCTCTCTGTCTCTCTCTGTCTCTCCCTCTCTCTGACTCTCCCTCTCCCTCTCTCTCAGTATTTCTCTGTCTGTCTTTCTGTCTGTCTGTCTGTCTCTCTCTCTCTCTGTGTCTGTCTCTCTCTCTCTTTCTCTCTCTCTTCTCTTCTCTTCTCTTGTTACAGCGATATGTCTGATCCACAGGGCCGCAGCAGGAAGCAAGGACCGTATTCCAGAGAGTTCACAGTTCGCTGCATGGCTCCAGCCAGATGGATGCGCATGAAATGGGGACGACAGAAGACCATGGTTCACTGATTTCACATCATTTCTCTCTTCCTCTTTCTCCTCTGCTTAACCCTTTGACTCCCGCACCCTGTCCACCAGCATCCTGCATTGTCAACCATGCTAGCAAAGCAAAAACATAACCCTTTGACTCCCTCACCCTATCCACCAGTTTCCTGTTGCAGGAAGCTGGTTGAATAGGGTGAGGAAGATAAAAGGTTAAGTTTTTAGTAATTGATGGACTGGGTGCGGGAATCAAAGGGTTAACCTCGTTGTGTTAGGGCAAGAAAAATGAACAACTTTTTTGTTGCTGTGTGATTCTTTTTTTCTTTTTTTTTTTCTTCCTTCTTCTTCTTCTTCTTCATCTTGCCACGTTTCGTTAGGATAAGTACCGATCCGTGTGATAGTGTTATTGTGATATCGTAATGTTTCCGTTATTTTTCAGGCTCCCTTTCTTTAAAGAAAAGGGGAGATTATATTATACTGACCGGAGGTTGGTAGGTGTGTGTGTATGTGTACGTGTAGGCGTGCGTGTGTGTGTGTGTGTGTGTGTGTGTGTGTGTGTGTGTGTTGTGTGTGTGTGTGTGTGTGTGTGTGTGTGTGTGTGTGTGTGTGTGTCTGAACGGTTGTTACTCTGTTTCTCTGCAAGAAAATTGTGTGAACAAGATTTTACCAGATTTTGATATTCTGCATGCGTATACGCAGAAAGAGAGTTTAGGCACTGGCAGGTCTCCACACATGCTGATAAAGATGCAGGTAAACAAACTTAAAAATCGATAAACCACCAATTAAATTTGGTCAAAAGTGTGGACTGTTGAAGAGTTGCGAATGCGAAAGTTTGAAGAACACAAGAAAAGAATTGGGAATGCGAACGTTTGAAGAACACAAGAAAAGAATAGGGAATGCGAACGTTTGAAGAACACAAGAAAAGAATAGGGAATGCGAACGTTTGAAGAACACACAAAAAAAAAGAGTTGAGAATGCGAAAGTATGAAGAGCATAAGAATCGATGTCAAGGTCACAAGGATTTAGAACGTGCCTAAGTTGAACATTTTTTTGAGGAAGGTGTGTGAACAGCTCTTTCTCAGGAACTTCCGACAATATTCAGAATATGTTTTCAATGTTGTAACAGTCTACCATTGTTCTCAATGCACGTCAAGTTTTATTTTAATTTCAGTCAAAGCTTCTTCAGTTTCATAGTGTTCTTGAGAAGTGCGAAGTTTTTTCTTTCTGCAATGATTTTTTTCATTGAATAGGAGATTGTTCGAATGGCTTGACCATCTTGTGCGTTTTGTTGTTGTTTTTCGGAGGGAGGGGGTAGTTGTTTTTGCTTTTCTTCATTTCCTGTGTATTTGTATATACAAAATGACAGACAGTGATATTTCTTGTTTTGTGATACTAAAACGATTAGTTTTTGAGTTTTTGTGCATACGTTTTTATGACAGAAAAGCATCGGTGTTTGTTTAAATGTGATATCAAATATTTTTCTTTTCATGTCCTTGACTCTTTTGAGTATCATAAAAAAAAATCATCGCTGCGTTGTGATAACGTACTGGTAACGTAATTATTTCGTTGTTCATTTAATTTCTTCCCATTATACTTTCTTCCACTGCAACAAAACTGCATTGACAATGACATAGCAGCGCTGTCGTGTGATTAGCTTCGTTTTTCCCCTGTCGCTTGCCAAGCGAAGAGGAAATCTCTTTGCAGTCTGAAAATATGATCCTGAGCTCTAGACATGTAATGAAAGTGACCTTTGCGACTTGGATGTAATGGGGTTGACCTTTTTGGACTATTATGTTTTTCTTTTGATGGTTGGGGTTTCTTTTCTGCCGGCTGAAGTGGAAAATAGACTTGGGAATTTTTTGGTTTGTGTCTCTTTCTATCTGTCACTGTGTTTTTGAGTGTGATTCATTTCTTGTTTGTTTATGTCTCTTTGTATCTTCACTGTGTTTTTGAGTGTGGTTCATTTCTTGTTTGTTTATGTCTCTTTGTATCTTCACTGTGTTTTTGAGTGTGGTTCATTTCTTGTTTGTTTATGTCTCTTTGTATCTTCATTGTGTTTTTGAGTGTGGTTCATTTCTTGTTTGTTTATGTCTCTTTGTATCTTCACTGTGTTTTTGAATTTAGTTTGTTTGTTGTTTGTTTGGTGGTTGGTTCTTTGGGTGGGTGGTGTAATATTGCCATACAAGCATGTGTCTTTTCAGATGCATTAAATTGCTCAAAATCACATATATGCTTATTGACATATGAAAGCGATACAGGTCAATCAGTGTACAGTATTATTCAAATAGAGTAGTTCTGAAAGGATCCGACAATAGTATCGTTATCTCACAGCGTAACCAAAATCTTTTTAAGGCTTCTTTGACCAACATTCTTATAGCTAGTCCTCATATACTCTGAGAGTGGTAGGACTTTAAACATAACGAAACGAACGAACGAATCAGTAAACAAGGCCTCATAGATCAGCCTCTTGCTGTCAAAGACACACTATCTGTAGAGAATTTGAGACCGCAGTTTCGTGATAATGCTGTTGTATGTACAAATACGTGTAATATGGGGAAAAATAGAGAAAATTAGGTGTGCATTTCATAAAGTTTATGCATGTATCTCTGGCATCTTTATATTGATGATATTTGTGGAATCTACCAGCGTTGACTCTCCCGTCCCCCCCCCCCCTCCCCACCAAATTGTGTTTGGGTCGGTGGCCTTCACAATGAACCGTATGTCAGTATCATTATCAGTGTCACTGTCAGTATCAGTGTCTGTGACATCTTCACTTTCTATACGTCTGATTTATTTGTTTGTACAATGACTTGTTTGAGAGAAGTGGTTACGGACAAGAAAAATCTCAGCTCATTGATCATCTGTAAAATTATGCTGGTACGTATAGACAGCACATGATATCTTAACAGACGACTTGTACATAAGGACTTGATATGTACATAAAGAACTTGTGGCTGTTCTTGTACTGTAATTATCATTGTTGTGCCTTGCTCATTTTGCCCCCGTGTGTATAATTATTTACCAAAGACGCTGTTTTTTCTGGGGTTTTTTAAAATAAGTTTTATGTTTTGCATGTTCCTTGTCTGGTAGAAATGTGTCTTTATCATACAGAGCTTGATTCTCGCTTTTTTATTCTTTATGTCAGCCGCCTCTGTGTGTCTGAATAGAAACCTACGGGTATTTGATTACGTTATGCACCCGAGACAAATAGTTGTGCACTGTATATTTAATATATTTAGACTCACGTTTTTAAAAAAAATTATTTTCTTTCTTTTTTTCTTAGTTTCGTTTTTCTAAAACACTTATCTGTTTTGTCACGTCTAGCACAAACCTCTGTGTAAAAACCATTGTTGCGAATTTGCCCCCAGCACATAATGCCTCCTGTTACTCGTATTTCTGTCTCGCTTGAGATTTATTATCGTTGAGTATTACTTTAGGCATTCCACGTAGGACAGTGACAGATTTATGATCGACGAGCCTATCATGAATATGTACATACATCACTGAAACATCAGTTTGTAAATAAATCACAGACGTAATAATATAATCACTGAAATATCACATTGCTGCAGAAGATATCAGGTGTTTTGGGTGGGTTAATGTACAGGGATCGCCATACGTGCTGCTACTAGGGATATGCATGAATTAGTGGCAGCTCAGCTGTACATATCATGTTGCTTTTTAAACATCAACCCATCTGCATTTGTAACGTTACAAAGTGATAACAATGAGTGGCATAATACGCAGAAGTAACATTTACTAGTTCACTTGTATGTAAATAGATAATCGACGGAATGAATCGATAGCCAAACGTAACATCTGTTGGGTATGTAGAGATAATATGATTTATTAGTTAGAATGTCTGTGATCTTAAGTCGCAGTTCCAAGGATGGATAAGTATGGAAGTATGGATGGCGTTAGCACTGTGTGTGTGAGTGTATATGTATATGTGTATATACATACATATATATACTTATATATATATATATATATATATATATGTATATATATGTATGTATATATACATATATATATATATGGACATGTATATAGATATATCTATATCTAAAGAGAGAGAAAGAGAGGGAGAGAGAGAGAGACGGACAGAGAGATAGACAGATAGGCCAACAGACAGACAGACATATAGATAGATAGATGGATAGACAGATAGATTTAGATATACATAGATACAGATCTACATATGAAATTATAACTACAAAAAACATATGGTAGAATCCGTCGTCCAGAGTAAGGCACAAATGTATTTTATTACTTTGAAAACTTTATAAGACATGTCCAAATGATTACCTAGTAAGAGATCTTACGTCAAATGATCACCCAAATCAGTTCCCCATGTGCTCAAACCACACGCTCTAGCTTTAGTTCTGTTTCGTTTCGCTGTTCCTGTCATGTTTAGAAAATTGCTCAAATGTTGGCATTTTCATAAAACGTGAATAGAGAATTCTATCCAGACAATCGTGAATGATTTTCTGCTTTGAGGATCAGACTGGTAGAGTGACGGTATTTTAGCAGTTTTGTTATCCATCATTAGCTCGTAACTTATATTCTGTAGCATTTTGTTATCCATTATGAGTTTATTCTCACATCACTTGATCCACACACACACACACACACACACACACACACACTCTCTGTCTGGTTGGCTGTCTGTCTGGCCGTCTGTCTGTCTGTCTGTCTGTCTGTCTGTCTCTGTTTTTTATGTATTATAGTTTTATGTTTTTGTGGATATAGTTTTTTTTATAAGATGTACGAGGTAGTTACAATAACAGGAACCAGCAAAACTAGCAAAACTAGAGAGACTCAGTGGGACTTATAGCAAAAAAAAAAAAATTAATGGTTCTCTCTCTCTCTCTTTCTCTCTCTCTGTCTCTGTCTCTCTCGCTCTCTCTCTCTCTCTCTCTCGCTCTCGCTCTCGCTCTCTCGTATTTTAAGGAAACTAAGTCATACACGAAATTGTTTTAGCATTAAAGACGGAAAATTTTGATTGAAGAATTGTGAATTGTGCAGAGAGTCCTGCGATTATGTGGATACTTTATTCTCCGTGTTTCCGTGCATGTGGTATGCGTCTTTTGTTTGGGGCTAATACCTGGCTTTTTCCTTTCTGTCATCAACATCTATTTTTTGCATCTTTTCTTCGTTCCTAGAAAATTTTGAAGTGTGAACCTTTTTGTTTTCTTTTAGAAATATTTTTTGTCATATTGCGTGATAAACCATTTCAGTTATTCTGTGTGATAAATGAAATCCACACAATGATTTTCAAGCAAAATCTGTGATTGTACAGAGCGTTTTTTTTCTTTTTATTGTTTTATTCTTTTTCATTTGTTTGTTTGTTTAGCTGATCTGATTGCTTCCTTTTGCTGTTGTGATAGACAATTTTGTGGTTTAATTCCATCGTGGTCCCTGGTTGTGTGGTTGTTGTTTTTGTTTACATCTTTCTTTGTTTCGTTTTTTTTTTTTTTTTTTTTTTTTTTTGCCAGTTTCCTATAGTTTCCCGTCCAGCAGTGCATTTTATATTTACTATTAAGAATGTTGTTAGCATCAAGTGACATAACGCATATGGAATCACCTGCCTTTTTGAAAAAAAGAAGCTTGTCACTAAATGTATGTAGTTGTTATTATTATATATCATTATTATGATTATTATTATTATTATATTATTATTATTATTATTATTATTATTATTATTACTATCTTGAGTAATAGTAGAGGTAGTAGTAATATAATGTCTGCAATCTAGAAAAATTGGAAGGATGCTCTGCAGTGAGATTTCGTTACTTCTCTTTTACTGCTTTACGTTTCAAAACGAAGGTAAATATTTTCTATACGGAAATTGTTTACTGTAATAAACTTAAATTCGTGTCTCGCTTCTGTCAAGCGCAAGAGACTTTTTGTCAAGTTTTGAAAAGTAATGATGTTCAGATGATCTACAAAAATAATTACAGAATGCATACATGCAACATGTTCTGTTTCCCATCTCTTGTTAAATTAAGACCAGCGGACAAACAGAATAGCAGAAAAAATGCAGGTATGTCTCTCCACTAACAAAGTAACGGAAAAGAAGTGTCTGTAAAAGAATGATGTACCAGAAATGATATCTTACCAAAGGAAACGCTGAAACGATGAATTATGACTTTTGTTCAGTTCATTGGTCATTTCAATCGAGTATTTTACCACCAGAATTTTTTTTATTACTATATAAAGGAATAATGTACCTGAAGTGATATCCTACCCAGGAAACATTGAAACGATGAATTGTGACTTTTACTTCAGTTCATTGTCATTTCCATCGAGTTTTTTACTACCAGAAATTTTGCGCAGGTGATAAATAACATTGGTATAGAATGTAAAATGAGATTGTCATTCTTACCGTACATCACAGCCGATAGACTTGGAGATAGATATTTGAACCGACATAGAAAGTGTGTCTGGAATTTGACCCCAACAAAAATAAACATAGGAATAGATAAACGAATAAAGAGATAATTAAAGAAATAAATCGATAAATGCCAAAAGATAGGTAAATTAATATTGATTAGATAAATAGATGAATGAATAAATAAACAAGTAAACAAACAACAAACAAATAAATAAATAAAAATAAATGAAGAAATAAATAAATAGACAGACAGACAGACAAACAGACAGGTAGATAGATAGATAGATAGATAGATAGATAGATAGATAGATAGACAGACAGACAGATAGATAGATAGATAGATAGATAGATAACAAATAAATAATAAATAAATAAACAAATAAAATAAATAAACAAAAAGTTACAGCTCCCGACAGCTTACAACAGCAACTGAACGCCAGCTGGTAAAAGGTCCCGGTCCTTTCTTTCTACGTTTTTTTTTTTTTATTTATTTATTTTTTTAACTCTGAATTAGTTTTTCGCTTCCTACCTTTTCTTATTCTTATAGCTTTGTACTACTTAATTGTGGTACTCCACAAAGAAAGAAAGGATGATTAAGGACCAAAAAGACTGGTTGTAGCGTCAGGACACCAGGCTGATGGAGATACTGGTGACCGACGTAAAAGATTTGTCTGAGTAAAGCATTGATTACTGAAGTGTTACTTTAAGTTACTCGAATGGGGAAAGTTCAGCTGTTCAAATGAATAAAACACACACATACACACACACACACGCGCGCACACACCTGCAAACACGCTGTTCTATGATGTTTACTAAACTGGTACATGAAACACAACCGTCACATTTATTTATATATTTATTTGTTTATTTGCTTGTTTAGTTGTTTATTTATTTATTTATTTATTAATACGCTTCAACATCGTTGGATTTTTATCTTATCTGTTACAAGTACCAGAAAGCTTTTTATATGCATTGTAGACTTCAAAGACTAATAATGTGCTTGGTTTTTAATCGCTGGCTTTTTACTTAGACTTGGAGTTGTTCTTAACGCGGTATTAGCCCTGGTGTGGCCTCAGTGGTCGGCTGGGCTATAAACAACACGAATTGAACTGAATACTAATGCGAAGAACTACCAACATGTTTCAGCATTTCAATTTAGTCGAGTTTACTTCGCTCTCTGATGCGTTGTAAGTAAAGGGAAACAACCCGCCCACGCATTAGACATCTTGAAGAATTGTCCCCCTTCGATCATTCGGGGGTTTGTTCATGTTCGTTTTGTCAGTATTACCTAATTCATTTATTTTTCAAGAACGTAAACGTTTTTGCTTGCTTTGGAAATATATAACAGATGTATAGATAATCCATATTAAAATAATAATCAAGATACCTAGAAAATTTCACAGAGCTTTAGAAGAATGAATATCTAGATCTATACTAACAAGGCTCTACATATTCATAAAACAGTAAAATAGTGGCATAAACGAAAATAATATATCTAATGAAACATTATATGCTTATTGTTTCGGACATAATTTGTTGTTGGGTATTGGAGGGGAGGGGCTAAGAAAATGCATATTGACAAGATGGTGTTTCTGTGAAATGCAATTTATATGAAATAAAACTGTGGTTTGAATATATAGTCTCGTGGAGAATCAAGTGTAACCTTGATGTGTGTTGTGTGTGTGTTTGTTTGTGTGTGTGTGTGTGTGTTGTTTGTGTGTGTGTGTGTGTGTGTGTGTGTGTGTGTGTGTGTGTGTGTGTGTGTGTGTGTGTGCAATAAAAAATATACATGGTGGGTAGAGGACTTTAAAGTTTGTTTCAAGAAGGATTCATGGCACTCGAACATTTCCATATGAGCTCCAACCAAATCTGCCAGAAATTATCCGGCACCAGACTCGCTGAACGTACGCAAAACTCTACACTCTGCAAGGTCTTTAAATGGAGACGGTGGAAGGAGCCAGACCTCTGAAACACTAAGCTGACACCACCAGAACTATGGAAACATTACGACGGGCAGGGGGCAGACCAGTTTTTAATGTTGCGGGCTGGGATTGAACTCGAGATATGAAATCCTGAGTCCGCGGCATTATAAAAAGGAACCAACCAGCCCGAAATAAGGGTAGAAGAAGTGGTATATATAATACACATGTGTGTTTAACTGAAATGTCTTCTTATGACTTGCAACACTGTGCACCTGTGTTATGCACAATTCTCTGCACAGAGAGTTAAAACATTTCGTTTTGGGTTTCTTGCTGTCATTGCAGTTTCTGTAGACGAATTGTCGGTCATTTCTGGGCTTCGAGTTATATGTTTCGGCAAAAAAATTACATCGGATAATAATGGCAGACCTAAACACACACACACACACACACACACACACACACACACACACACACACACACACACACACACACACACACACACACACACACACACACACCACACCGTATATTATATATATATATATAATATACATATTGTAGATAAACCAAAGAAACAAAGCAACAAACTAGAATTTTGAGCCCAGTACTTCGGCCAGTGGCCTTCCTCGGGGACTGTTTATTCAGGAATGAACACACACATCAAACACCATCCAGTCTATAACCAACAGATGCTAAGGTGGTGCTGCACATATCCATGACTAGCTCTGTGTTTGGAAGGCTGACGAGCAGGTCTTAACAAGACCATGGCATCAGGCTCGACACAAAAAGTTGCTATGTACAGAGCAGTAGTCTTGAGCATTCTGCTGTACTGCTGCCAGACCTTGGACTACCTGACGACGGCACATTCAACAACTGGAATGGGTCCACCAAAGATGTCTGTGCAAAATCTGTAACATCACGTGGCAAGATCGAATGTCCATACTTCATGTTCTGAAAGACCATGGCTTGTCAGGTAAGGTTACAGGCGTCTAGTCATCACAAGCCAAAATAGCATTCAAGAAGATGACAAGCATTCTTACCAACAAATGCATAGCAATTAACATCAGAAAGAGAGTCCTTGAATGTTATATAGAACCAATACTGGTGTACGGATGCGAGGTGTGGACAGTCAGCAAGCAAAGCCAGAACAAGATTGAGGCAGCCGAGATGTGGTTTCTCAGAAGAATGTTGAGAGTTCCATGGACAGCAAAGAAAACAAACGAGACAGTCTTGATGGAGGCAGACACAAGTAGATCACTCATAAGGAAGATTAGGAAAAGACAAGCAACATTTATAGGACCATTTTATGAGGAAGGGGGATTTGGAGCACCTGATCTGATCACAACGGGAAAGCTGGAGGGAAAGAGAGCACCAGGTAGACCCAGGGAGAGAATGCTGGACGGACTTGCAGAATGGCTGGGGATGAGGAGGGTGGGGGAGATGCTAGGGGCAACGAGAGATAGAGATGGTTGGAAGTCCATGGTCGCCAAAGCCATGTGGCAGGGCACCTGATGATGATGATGATTACTCATCACATACCAGCTTTGTTGGACAGGACATGTTGTCTGTTTGGAAGACAACCACATCCCAAAGATTCTACTTTACAGTGAGCTGAAATATAAATACCATGAATCTAATATGACCACCAAAGCGATAAATGGACACTAAAAAGGCCAACCTCATCAGTTTATGGCATTAACTCCATCCACTGGAATGACTGCGACAGAGTAAGCTGGCGATATATATACATACATACATACATACATATACATATGGATGGTATTACAAAGAGACAAAGACAAAAGAGAAACAGACAAATCGAGAAAAGAGAAAGACCCATTTTCATGATTTATCGATACTATCGGAAAAAATGTTTTTCTGCGTTGGTTGAGTTTCGCCGGAGGGTAACACATTGAGAAAGGGATATACCAATGTTACTGCTGTCTCGGCAATATAATATTTATGATGATTTTATGGTCATTTTTAGTGTGAAATGTACAGTGATCTTTTCCCTTTCGTTGAAGCAAACCACGATTCTCATCTCTTCAAGAAATGTAATGGAAAAAGTCGTGTGTTGTGTGTGTGGCGGGGAGTATGGGGGTGAACACACACAGACGCAGACACACACACCCTCACACACGCACACACGCGCGCACACACACACACACTGACACACACATACACACACACACAAACACACCCATATATACACACACACACACATATGTATATGCGTGAGTGTTTGCACGCACATACGCGTGTGTGTATGTATGTGTGCGTGTGCGCGCGCGTATGTATGTATGTGTGTATGTGTGCGTGTGAGAGCGTTTGTGTTTTTGGTGGATATATGAGTGTGTGCACATAGTGTGTAAATGCATTCGTGTGCGAGTGCATTTGTGTGTGTGTGCGCACGCGAGCGTGCGTGTGTGTATGTATGTGTGTACAATATATATATATATATATTGTGGTGTGGTTGTGTGTGTGTGTGTGTGTGTGTGTGTGTGTGTGGTGTGTGAGTGTGCGTTTGTGTGTTTGTGTGTGTGTATTTCTACATGAAATGCGGGTTACTTTCCCCAAGAAAAAGCCCTTCGCTATAGTACCCCGTATGAATGCATTTTGTGTATCAATGAGATCAGCTACTTCTACTAAAGCATTTTGCCAGGCACAACTTCTTTGTTGCCACAGGAATCTTTTACGTGCGTTAAATGCATGCTGTACACAGGGCATCCTTTTATCGTCTCATCTGAAACAGTAACAACCAGAATCACTGATAAGACACAGTGGGATATGTGGCGGTGGGGAGGGGCAAAGCCTGTCCAACCGGGAATTGAACCCTCACCTCTCTTTCTCCAGGAAGATGGTCTAAACCATTGGGCCACATACTCCATTTGTGTGCATATGACTTGTGTGTATGTAACGCAACAGAACAGTTTTTCTGGTGCAAGTTTGTCTTTATTCATTTGAAGGAAAGACCATGCATTTATATAATGTAATGAAAAAATAATGACATTTATACCCAAAGAGCGCACTTTTATCATTCACCAAATCAATCACCAACAACGACGAACTCCAAGGCACAAAGTACACGCAAACTGGGAGAGAGAGAGAGAGAGAGGGGGGGGGGGGGGACAGGGAGACAGGAGGGGAGTAAAGTGTGTCACCGGTGATTTATTAATGGTAAAGCATACATACAATCACATCTAAAGAGTTAAACTTTGACATACATAAAAGTCATTAATGTTTTTTCTGTTGTTGTTGTTTGTTTCTTTTCGTGCAAAGGACGTAAACATATTCATAAAATACAATCATTTTACGAAGAACATAAACATTGACATTCACAGGTGAATTAAAAAGATAGCAAACATTTTAATGTTGCAATTATATAAAAGATCACATCACGCTTCACTTTCACTACTGATAATTATAACAACCATTATCCTCTACAAATGTTCAATATCTTGTCTATATTGCTTCATATTCTTCTATGTGGTAGTTGCGATAAAATATGTAATAAAAGAAGTCCCATTTCCCCCCAAATAAAAATTCAATTTTGCATTTTTAAATCTATATTTTTCCAAGAAGGATTGTGGAAGCGTATGCGTATATATGTCTATCTACATTCAGTGCTCTTAGTTTTGTGAGAGAGGAAAGGGGAAGAGGGGAGAGAAGGGCTGTCAAAGAGCTGAATCGGCATATTTTCAAGTCATCATTTGTGTGCCTCTCACCACTTCCAGGCTCGTGGCCTCTGACATTATGTAAATTATTGTTTTGATAAAGGAGGCTGTCTTTTTCCAGTTTGCGATGGAGATGTTGCTGAGTGCGCGGTTGAACTTAAAGATCAAAAAGAGAAGTACAAAGTCGTTACGGCCTCTCCTATTTATTTGTAAGGACAAATGTCATG
>CM060305.1:65800663-65828163 GCA_030674185.1 Monoplex corrugatus
AGACACACAGACGGACAAAAAGAGAGACCCAGTCTCTCTCCGGTCTATCTGACACAAACGAAAAAATGGGAGGGAGGGGGGGGGGGGGGGGGGTTGGGGGACAGAAAACGGGATGCCTTACTTTCCCATCACAGTGCGTGTTTTATTATTCAGAACACAGACACCGTTTCTGTAGCGCACATTGTTAACTTTCTAAAGCAGTTTCCATTATTTGTTATTTTTATCCACATCACAAATACAGAGTATCAAAAGTGTCAACAACAACAACAAAAAAAAGTCCGTCTGATAAAATAAAAAGGGTGTACATTTCTCAGCTGAAAACACACACACACGTACAATCACAGCTTGCACAGGATGAGGGAGACAGAGACAGACAAGAGAGACAGAGAAAAAGAGAGAAAAGAGACACACAGGCAGACTGACAGATAAAAAGAAGACACAATCAGAGAGGCATCATATCAATATCTTGGGTTGAGCGAGAATTAAGGCAAAGAAGTATAACTGTCATTTTGGAAAATAAAAATAAAAAGTTGAGCAGGCTTCACTAAATCCAGTACTCGGCGTTTTGTAGCAGATTCAAAAAAATAAAGAAATAATTAAACAAACAAATAAATAAATAAATAAATAAATATAAAATAAACAAACAAATAAATAAATAAATCAATAAAGAGAAAGAGAGAGAACCCGGAATTCAACACAATATGAAGATGAACGCTTATTTTATCGACTGAACAGAATACGCGCTTTTTACCCGTTTTGTTGCTGTTGTTTGTTTGCTTGTTTGTTTTATCCAGTAAGCAAAAAAGTTTCTCAAGTTCAGTTTGTGTGCTTAAGAAAGTGTCACGATATACTGTCGATTCCACATACGCGGCACCACACATGCCAGGCGACTGCGATTCGAAATCAATCTTGGCAGATGCCAGGAAACCCTGCGTAAACTTTACGGCGCTGCAGAGGTCGAGGGATTCTATCGAACAGACGGTTTCAGAGTTAATCTTACCTGAAAAAAGTTGAACGATGAATGAAATTTACAGTCGCCTGGACTATGAACAACACGACCCGAGAATGGGATAGGTTTTGTTTTGTTTTGTTTTTCGATATGCTTTCGAAATGAGACGGGCACTGCGGTACAGTTGAGTTGCATTTAATTTGTCTATTTAGGGGATAACAAAGAGTTCTGAACTGAACTGAACTGAACTGAGATTCAGGTCACACAGACAGCAAACAATTTCCAGTTTTGAGAACAACAAAGAAACGTTCATCTTTATAATAATGTCGTATTCCAAGTTTCAATATTTCCGCTGACAGCCGGCAAAAAAGCAAAAACAACGGTGTCGTTCTCCAAATCATGGACGCAACAACAAAGAAAAGAAAATTATAAACATTTCTTCAAGCATGCGCGCGAGAAAACGGAGAAGACGGACCCTCAATAATAAGGCAGAGCAGTAAAAGAAGATGGTGAAAATTGCATACTACAAAAGGTTTCCGAAGACACTGTCAAGCCAAATTTACAGTCTCCTTTTTCTTTTCTTTCTTTTTTCTTCTTTTTTTTTTTTAAACAATGTAATACACATTTACGCAAGCGTAATCTTCCAAAGAAAATCTCTTTTCCTTTTTGACATGTTAAGTTACCAGTCCAAACACCAAAAATTTTTTGCTAGCCATTTTCCGTATCTGCTAGCACTGGATCCCTGCCTTGAGACCAAGGTCTGGTTTAACCCTTTTACTCCCGCAACCTGCCCACCACCATCCTGCATTGTCAACCATGCTAGCAAAGCAAAATCCTAACCCTTTGATTCCCTCATCCTATCCACCAGTTTCCTGCAGGAAGCTGGTGGATAGGGTGAGGGAAACAAAGGGTTAAGTTCTTGCAGTTGGTGGGTAGGGTGCAGGAGTCAAAGGGTTAAGATTCATGCTTCGTAAGTTGCCGTTCAATCAGTCAAACAGACCAACCAAAGACCCATCCATAAAGAGGCGACGGAGTCACACGCACAACACACACAGAATTGAGGATCTCACGTCGTGTTGATCTGAATCTCCCCTTCTATTTTAAAAAAGGAGTACTCAAGGAAAATAACAAGCAAAGATGGAGGGACTGAAAAGTTTGCATGATCAGATCTCTTATTTCACCTTTTAAACCTCCCATTCCCTCACCCTATCCACCAGCTTCCTGACGTAGTAAAGCTGATGGACAGAAGTTGGGGGGGGGGGGGGAGGTTACAATTAAACCGTTAAAGTTGTGCGCTCGAGATGGCGCTCGCAAAGGGAGGCAACTTTCGGCAAGATGAAGTACTTCACGATATCCAACAAATTTATTACGACATCAAACATCGAATCAGTTTTAACAACTATATATATATATAAAGACATTTAGTATTATCACAGTTCGAAACAGTAGTACATGATTAACCCCTTCACTGTCACACGCTGCCCAACCAGAGGCTGGTGGAGGCATCGGGGGAAGTTAAAAGGTTTAATTCAAAAAGAAAACCATCAACAAGAAACATGATGCATCAACCACAGACTGTCTTGCAGGTCCGTAGTCTACGGTTGAGGCGTTTACGTGTAGTAGTAGTGTGCGCCATGCTACATTCTCACAGATCATAAAACAAACAAACAAACAAGAATACACAGACAAACAAACAAACAAACAAACAACAAACAAGCAAACGAACGAACGAACACCCTTAACCAACGTACCAACCAGGGTTTACGCGTCAAATGCCTAAAGACAAAGGGCAATGACGTCGTATTCTTCAGGTTTTAAATCACTCACTAAGCAATCATCAATACTAAAGCTGAACAGCTCACACACTCAGATAACGCTACACATACACACACACACACACACACACACACACACACACACACACACATATACATACACACGTTTGCCGCACGCACACAAGAAACTGCCGCAGTCATGATACAACGAACAAACAAAGAAACAAACAAAGATGCAGTCGACAGCTTAAGTCAGGAAACAAACACAGCTACAACGCACAGGCCACAAAAACAAACGAAACTACAATTCAACAGATGATATCACCTACTCATCACAAGATATTAACGCCGACAGCACAATAATAATAATCATCATAAAAAAAAAACACATCGAAATAAGGTCAAGGCAGGCATGGTCTCCAACAAAGCAACAAACAAACACAACACACATGCACAAACAAAAACAACCACAAACAAAGCACACAAACACAAGAACAAGTCACAGAAACACAATACAAAACGAACACAAACAAACAAAACAAAAACATACCAAACCAAACACGAACAAACCACAGAAACAAACACAAAAGCACAACACACACAACACAAACAAACTCAAACCAAATCAAACACATAAATACCCCCACCCCCAACAAAGCACAGTCGACAATGGGTTCCCTACTATCAAAGACCATCAACCAGGAACAAATCATTTTCAGATGAGCTGTGACGATAAAATTAACCGTTCATATCTTTACACATCGTTTTAAAGAGACAATATCAAAGCGTAAATCATGCGATGGAACGAGGAAGGTATGGACATTTCATCTGTTTTCTTTCTGAACAGACCACCCTAAGTTCTGCTCACGTCATGATTTACATATATATTAAATAACAAATGCCTACAATTCCGGATCTGAGGAACACGCAGATGCTAAATTAACACATGACTGATATTTAATACATAACCGACAATAACAGCATGAATCCTATACAAACTTAAGAACAGTAATATTAATATAATACGAGTGGAAATTGCGGTCCTGTAAGATGTTATGTCTACACTATCACTGAATCATAAATCACTTTACATTCTCTGTGTGTGAGAGAGGGAGAGAGAGAGGGGGGGGGGGAGGAGAGAGGGGGGAGAAAGAGAGAGAGAGAGAGAGAGAGAGAGAGGGAGGGAGGAGCGAGACAGACAGACAACAGAGCAGAAACACGAAAGTTTTTTCACTTTAGTTTATGGCTCCTTATGAAAGGTTGCAAAATACAATTTTCAACCACCCATTCGGCAAAATTGAACATATCAGTCATCAAGGAAATTTCAGAGACAATTTTGACCATTTGACAATATGAAGCAGTCAGCCCAATCAAGACATGGTGCTCATTTCCAAATAAAGAAAAGTAACATTGAAAATAAAGAGAGGATATGAAAGAGAGAGGAGGGGGGGGGGAGGGGAGAGACAGACAGAAAGAGAGAGAGAAAGAGAGAGAAAGCGAGACAGAGAGAGAAGCGAGAGACAGACAGACAGACAGACAGACAGACAGAGGATTTTTAAATCAAATCTACACAATAAATGCAATCATCAATAAGGAGCCAAACAATAATCCACACGTAATAATTTTCTTTAACACACAAGGCCTCTGGAAGAGGCAGGCGAGAGCGAAAAAGTCACAAAGAAGATGCAATAAATCTGAACAAATTGGCATCAGTCCGCATCTGTTACATTCGATACTATTGCTTTAATAATATAACAATCATAATGAAACTACTAACAACAACAAAAATTAGGTAAATATACATGACTAACAATAAACAACTGATCATGCCTTTCAACTCCCTCCCTCAACCTATCCGCCAGTTGCAAAAATTAACCCTTTCACTTCTTCACCCTATCCACCAGCTTCCAGCACTTAACCCTTTGACTCCCTCAACCTGTTCGCCTGCTTCCTGCATGAAACAGATGAAAAGGGCCAGGGAACCGAAAGAGTTACGGTTTTGTTTTGCTACCATGGTTGAAGATGCAAGAGGCTGGAGATGGGATGAGGGAGGGATCAAACGATTAACCCTTTGACTCTCGCACCCTATCCGCCAACTGCAAAACCGTGACCCTTTGACTCCCTCACCCTATCCACTAGCGTCCTTCAGGAAGCTGGTGGATAGGGCGAGGGAATCAAAGGGTTAAGTTTTGGCTTTGTTAGCGTTGCAGGATGCTGGTGGACAGGATACGGAAGTTAAAGGGTTAACCAAACAATCAGTACATCAATCTAAACAGATCAATACCATTTTTTCCTTTAAGAAAATGGCAAAAGCATTATTATTTCATATAGTCATATAATTCACTGTATTATCTATTTGTAAATTGCTGACGGACAAACCTTAAAAACTATGCGCACGTTTCAATAAATATGGATCAGTATAAACCCAATCAATCAATCAATCGAATCAATAGACGATAATGTTATAGGTTTGATAACATGGAACTAAACAGGCACGAGATGATAACATATAAATTTTCAACTCCGTCGCAGGCAAAATGTATGAGCATGCTCACGACCAGTCGAAACTGTTGGTTTTGGCGCCAAAAAATATTTAAACATGACGGAACACTAGTTTCGACGACTGTTAAAAGGATGGAGGAAATCCACAACGCAAAACTAAACAAACAAAACAAACAAACAAACGATTCGATACATATTACTACCACTTGAATAACAGTTTGATTTTGATAGTTACGTCCATTTATAAACTTACGTTAAGGTCCCATTTCATAAAACATAAAGGCATACAGTAGCACTAAATGCGAGGGGGGAAAATCCAAAACAGCAACAAGAACAAGTATACCAGACGCTAACAAAACACAAACATTAAACAATTTACAGTCATCACGAACAGTTTACAGCACCACGAACAACTGAACAGTTACCACGAACAAATCAAACAACCCATAACACACACACACACACACACCACGCACGCACGCACGCACACACACACACACACCACACACACACGACACACACAACAATGACGAGAAAGGCAACACAACACAGAAAAATAAACATAACAATCATACAGATCAATACAAACACACCAAAACACATAACTCGTCGAGAAAGAAAAGCCAAACAAACAAATAAACAAGGAAACAAAAACAAAGCAAAAACAAAAGAAAACAAGAACAAAATGAATAACAAGCACAGAGAGAAAATTGTTAAAGTCCATAACGAACTATGATATGTTTGTTGAGGCATCAATTATTCATTTTGAATAAAAAAAAAGTTGTCAACAAAGCAATAAACAGGTCAAGCCACAGGTATTACAATCATTGTTGGAGGTCGAACATACATACACACCCAAAGAAGCATGCGTCATCACGACTTGTACAAAAAATGTAACGTGCACAACACCTGTTCACGACACTTGCAGACAGGTGTGAAGTCTTCTTGAAATCTACACATTCAGCCTGTATAAGCGGGTACTCATGCATTATTCATCAGTCAACATATGTACACATAATTATATACACACATTCATTCATCGTGGATATGCAGACAGTAATTATTCAGTCAATTCAGACACACACACACACACACACACACACACACACACACAAACTATAACTTATTCATTATGTGAGTACACATTCATTCAATACTTTACATATTCATATATTCACGCATAAAAACACAGTCGCTGTTCATCCATTTAATAAGTAGGTGTAAACCATCATTCATTCATTACACACCCATTCACGCAACATGCCCCCATCACACAATCTTTTTTTCAGTTTTATTATACATATATATATATGTACACCTACACATTCGTTCAATACAAGCATGTTTGCCCAAAAATATCCATTCAATACATGTATCATTTATTCAATGCACGAATGCAGTCGTCTTACTGAATGCACGTAAATGCAATCATCTATTAAATACATATACACATAATCATTCAGATAATGCAATTTATACATTATCAATTTATATATACCACGCACATACAAATCATTCATTCAAAGCACTATACAATCACTTATTCAAAATGGCATACGCAAATCATTCATTCACTATCAAAAACCGTAATTCAGTTTTCATTCAGTAACAGAATCATTTATTCAGGACGTACTTGTATTCAATCATTCATCCCATCACAGCTGCGTTAAGTTAGAGCACTTAAGGGAAGGAACTGGGGACAAAAAGCTATATGTGGAGGTTTGAGTGGGAGGAAGGGAAGGGGAAGGGGATGGTGACAGGAGAAAGGAAGGCAAATGTGAGATCGACGCAGAGACAAAGTTCTCCCAACGATCAATTGCTATCATCGAAACAGGATGCTGACACACTATAGCTGTAATAATAACAAAAGAAAAAGTCTGCGTACCTTCAACAAAAATAATAAATAAATAATAAATAAATGAACAATCAAATCAAAAAAAATGAATTAATTAATAAACAAATAAATAAATAAATAAATTACTGAATGAATGAATGATGAACAATCAAATGAAAAAATAAACACATAAATAAATAAATAAACAAATAAATAAATAAATGAAATACATAAATACAGGATGAAAAGTGCCAAATCAAGCGAACTTCAGACACTCGCATTTTGGGGAAGCCTGAAGTACATGACATAAATGTCTGTGGGGGAAAAAAAAAAAAAAAAAAAAAAAAATATATATATTTATATATATATAACAGTAATAACACTGCTTAGACAGCAGAACAATCTTACACCTTTCGCTCTCTCATCATATCCACAAGCTTTCTCCCCCTTCACTCCCTCACTCTCTTCCAGGAAGCTGGTGAAAACTGGTGCATAGGGTGAGGGAGTGGAAGGGGATTAAGTTATCCAAACAGCTCTGGAGGATTGCGGGCCTTTACCAGTCGGCAAAGACATGGACCGGTTCCTTGCCAGACAATTAGTTGAGTACGTGCTGGATATATATATATATATATATATATATATATATATATATATATATATATATATATATATATATATATATAATGAACGTTGGAAACCGTTCAAATAAGCCACAGCAATACGAAAATACGAAACGAAAGTGCATCGCTGTTTCCACGTACAATCAATGTCTAAGCCCTCTCCAGACAATAGAAAGTGTCCCCCAAGACAAGTGGTGGTTTCATGTCCACAGTTGTTTTGTTGGTGTTGTTGCTGTTGTTGTTGGTGTTGCTGCTTGCTTTGTTTTTAATAAAAGCGTGTTTCTTTGGCTTTTCAGCTTTTGGGAATTATGAGCAGCAGTCTCATAAGGACGATATGAGCAACAGTCTCATAACGACGAAAGGTTATTGAAAGATGTCTGATATATTCTTTGCCGTTTCATTTTCCATGTATCTGTATTACATGCTGAAATATATTTAGAAAATGGAAAGAGAGAGAAAAAAAAAGATGTCTGATGTATTCATTTTCGAGATCTAGTGACCTACATTCAATGCTTTATTGGTACAGCCATATAATGAGTAATATTACTGAACAGGTACCCATCGACTGTGTTGTCCCTTAAAACATACTATTTCAACAGATTAATATACAATTTAAACATATCAAATATAATAATTCAAACAAACGTTATCAATTGTGCGCTCATAGTTTCACATTTTTTTTAAGACGCTGACAATTCTAACAAATGTACCAACAGCAATTCTCGTATTTTTATGTCATTTACAATTCTAACAATGTACCAACGACACACAAATATTTATGTCATTCTTACAATTCTAACAAATGTACCAACGGACATATTTTCATATTTTTTATTGTCATTATTTCTTCAAGTGTAATTTTTGCTTCCCCATCTTCAGCCTCATCTTAGTAGCACTGATCAGACGCAACTCATTCCCATTCTTCAACGCAAACCAAATTCATTCAGTCGAAGTCCCAGAGCCATAAAGTCCATGGGAGCCAGCGATATCAAGCCGCTATTATGCCAGCCACCAGAGGACATCCTGCACTGCCAGTGCCTGTTCTGGTCCAACATACTCAGGACACCACCTGCACAGCACCTCCACTACTAACGACACCAAATGCTCTATCGCCGAAACAGATTTGAGTGACACTCGTCTTTTTAAGTCTTCGTGGCGTGAACACAGACTTATGCTGTATCAACTCTTTCACGCCATCACCCTATCCACCAGCTTTCCGCAGAACGGTGGAGGATGGGGAGAGCGGATAAAAGGTTAACTGCTCACAAGCTACAACCATCCGGCTTCTGTTGAAAACCGGTAGCGGTCGTCATGACCTTATCTCTGTGAACGCGCTTTGAGAGGGACTGTCAACGTTGGCATTTTTATCAGATGTGCAACAACAGATCTCCTGGCAACCAGGCTTTCTACAAAGGCCCATTTCTTACGTGCCAAGCAGGTGAGGTTTTCGCAACATACACAAGTAAGGTAGGAGTGTTCCCTTGTTCCAACCTGGCGGTAGGAGTGGCGAGGTATTTTGCAAGGTTAACCCCTCACAGTCTACAATCGTTCGGCTTCTCTCGAAGTCAACGGGTCAAGGCAAGAGTCCGCTGAAAAACGGTAGAGTAGTCGTCACGTTATCTATGGGAACGCGAGTTGAGATGGTCTAGGGTCTGAAGGGCACCTGGATGCGGACTGGTCCCCCTTAGAGTGTCAGAAAAGAGACTGGTGCCTATGGAGGTACTATTCTCTTTGGTGTCAGGCTGTTAAGTTCCGAAACACTTCCTGATTGAGATTTCTCCTCTGAGGATCTACTTAACCTTCGACTCCCGCACCCTGTCCACCAGCATCCTACATTGCTAACCATGCGAGCCAAGCAAAACTTAAGCCTCTGATTCCCTCACCTTATCCACCTGCTTCCTGAAGAAAGCTGGTGGATAAGGTGAGAGAGTCAAAGGGTTAAGTTTTTGCAGTTGGTGGATAGGGTGTGGGAGTCCAAAGGTTGAGCAGCACTGGGGCGATCTTTCCGGCAAGATGAAAAAGGCGAGTCTGTCTTCTACTGTGAAATAATCGCTGCGCGTTGGCTGAAATCTACTTCCGCCTCGCGCGTCCGTTTCATAGCACACTTTCTTCTCGCCGCCCTAGCCACTCGCTTGCTGTCTTGCCATTTGCGCGCCAACGTGCTAGCGTGTAAGAAACGAGCCCAAGATCTCCCCTCACTGTTCAATATACGCGCACTCAAAACACCCGTCTTCCTTATCACCCCACCTCCACTGACGAAACAAAAATCAATTAACATGAAAAGAAATAAAAAAGAAAAATAAACTGAAACAGAAGAAAAATAAAAGAAACCGAAACCTAATTGTGACAGTCGTGGTCTTTTCAATCGTCGGTACACAACCGTTTAAAAACAACAACAAAAACAAACAAATAATCCGATACTAGTCTCGAACTGCTATTCATTTGGGAGGTGCGTTCAAAGTGGTAAAAGAAATGACATCACACTCAAACTGAAAACCCTTCAGCTATTCAACAAAAATGTATCCACCGATTCTGAAATTCATTAGCGCAAAAAATATTTCCGCAGGCAATAGATTATACACGAACTGAACAGAATATATTTACAGCCTGCCAAATTCCTGCCTGACATAAATAACAGAAAAAAAAACGCCTGAACGTAAAACATTCTACAATCGAATACAAAAATAACTGTATTACTTTCAAACACAGTGTAATCATCGCAAAGACGAGGCCGATTTAACACAATCGAACATACAAATTTTGATACTCTGTGCTCAAACAAAACCTGACCAGACGTTTATTTATCATAACCAAGCATGCGAGTTCCTATGAAGGTAACCGACTCTCCTTCCACTAATACATGATTTAAATAAGTTAAAAAGTTGCTGATACACATGCAAATCAAAGCAGTAATATATAGACAGATAACAAAATCAAGCCAACATTCAAAACTGACCTTTAAAATGACGCTGACATGCATAGAAACCAAAAGTTGTAGTAGAAAATGGTCAATGAATTATCCCAACAGTTGCTATGGTACACATATTTTGTTTAGAGCCTACAATGGTACAGATGCACATATTAAAAAAAAACACTTGAATTGTAAAGAACGGTTCCAACAGTTGCTGAAGTATAACTTATTGCCGTGTAGCATGTTTCACTTTATGTCAACAAAGTTCAAAGCCAGGATTGTGACTGAATCCTGTAAAACTTTGTTGGACCGGGGTCATATCCTATCAAAATCTGACCTTAGTGGGTTGGGACCACACAAAAACTATCAGATTCAACCCTGCTAGATTAGGACCGGATCTTATTAAATTTAACCGACTCGATTGGGACTAGGTTCTATTATATTCAGCCCTACTAGAGTGAGACAGCGTATTTATAAATTTAACCTTATTAGTCTTGTTCTCCCTTTCCTTTCCCATTGACCTGTGAACAACTGTTAGCTTGCAATTTGAATAAGTGACATCACTCTTGCTGCCTCTCAGTCTACGGACTCTACTTTTCCAAAGTTACCTCTCTTTTATCAAAACCTAACCTTGTAATACTCCCCCAGTTTCCTCTGTTGTCACACCTGAAAGAGACGTTAAATAAAAATGTCGAAAGCTCAACGCTGGGCTTTAAGCTTGGTATTGTTATTAAAAAAAAAAAAAAAAAAAAAAGAAACACGACAAAACTTAAATACAAAGTTATCTTTTCTGGGCTGGGAATAACTTTTGGCTACCTGCCGAGCCAGTTTTGCACAGAAAGATAACCGGTTATGCACAATACGAAGTTCTGGTAAAAACCGCGCTAAGCAAAAATTTGGACGATTTACGGTGCAATGGATGGTACTGTAGTCAAAGCTTATCATTCAACAGTTGTCTGTAAATCCCGCTTGTTTAAGTTATGCTTAAAGCAACAACGATCTCCTTACGTCAGTTAGGCAAAGTCAACTACCAAACAACATGAAATTTGAATGGATGTGCCGAAATAACGAGACATTTTCCAATAAAAGTAATATAGTGATGCCTGATGTCTTCACTCTACACACATAGCTCATACTATATCTTTTGATCAAAATATATTCGCTTTACACATATAATACATACCATTATCTTTTTGGTCGAAATATATTAATCAATACATTTTCCTAATCCACATGGTATATGTGACCACCGAGAGGGGACAAAATACTTTATGCGCCTTGCAGATGATGATCACAAAACGTGACGACAGATGCTGACCATACATTTGTAGTGATTCATACACATACATTTTATGACTTTGTGTGCACGAACAGGTTGGTGGGTGGTGAATATTAAATCCAAATTGAAGCGTCCGAGCTAAGCAAACGCGGAGTCCGTGTGCTGGATGATGGGTCAAGAGACACTGTGAGGATTAACGTCAAGTCGCTTGCAATCATCACCTTTACTGAAGATGATTTCCGTTTAACCCTTTCACACTCTACCCTATCCACCAGCTACTGCAGGAAAGAGTGAAGGAGTGAAAGGGTTAGGACGGTCAGTTTCCTGGAAGGGCAGGAATTCACGTCAAGTCAGCTGCGAAGATCACCATGTATGGTGATTACATAGAGAAAACCTCTTACCCCCATTTCATTCTGTAGAAACTTGGTCCATTAATCGAGACTTAAAACTGAATTTCCAACAAAAATGATTTCAGTGAGAGTTAAGTCACAGGGGAAATGCGGGATGGAGCGGGAGGTAATTGTTATTTTTGTCTAAAGCCCAGCAGACTGCGTAGAGCCATATCAAGGCTATAACATTCAATGTGTTCAAACAAATGCAGGTGAATGGCCCTTGTAGACGACACAGCAGGGTTCTGAACATACCAAGGTTTCGTAAAAATATTGAGTGTTAATCTTCTGTGTTAAGTGCATAGTGGGACGTGCACTGTAAAAATTGACAGAAATGTAAGCTATAAAAAATCACAGAAAATGTTAAATTGGTGCACTCTTTTTTGGCCCATATGGAACCGTTCGTCTCGTGCTGAATGCTAAGAAATGTTTTGTGTGTGTGTGTGATTTGCATACAGATGCCAGGTGAGTGCAGATGTGTGTTCTATGTGATCAGGAGAATGTCAATACTTAGGAATAAGTTCACTCGGCACTCTATTCGTCTTAATCTGAATTCAACCTCAGATTTGCGTAGATAAATTCTGTTCTGGTTCATTTGTCATTAAGGATAGATCAAATGTTTGCATCTGATAAAATATACAAAAAACAACAAAACAGCTTAATACAAACAAACAAACAAAAAAAGAAAACTATGGTTAAAGTCACACAAAAAAGAAAAATGGTTAAAGTCACTACCTATATCAACCATGACTGCTCAGCGCAAAAACTTGCCATAGAAACAGTATAAACTTTACACTGTTCTCAACGACGAAAAAGTCCAAAAAATGGTTGAAATTGCAGGAATAGTCGCAATTATATTCCAACATAGTTGAGATCTTTCAAGTTTTGCTGTTGTTACTGGAAGAGCTACTTGGATGTCAATATCGTAAAAATATTTACTAAGCGATAACACTGTTGCGCTTGGTTAAGTCTATAGTCGACCGAAAATTGTTTAGCTTGATACGAATAATTTTTATACGACAGCGAGGACAACGGCTATTTGAATGATGTAATAACAAGATGCAGGATACAAGTTGGGAACCTCCTTCTAAGTGTCCTTGTGTATCACGATATAAATTACTGTTTCTAAGAGCAGATCACCGACTTGTTTAAAGTCAGATTAAAGCCAAAGTTAGTTTCCTTTTCCCCACCCGTTCATCATTCGTAACATGTGGACAAAGTCACATTTACTCACTCATTCATTCACTCACTCACTCACTCACTCACTCCCCTTCGCTATAGGCAGAATATCACACGTAACCCTGGTCCCAATTCCAAGGATGGGGTTTTTGAGTACACAGTTTGTTCAAGGAGAGTTCATCACAATCAGACAATTCCATATGATCTATGCGCTCCACCAAACGCTGCCAGCAAATATTTGGCAGGCTGTTTACGCCCTATCGGAATATTCAGCCTATCGGTATCGAAGCAGGTGTTTTCCATCCCACGCATCCCGACTAACAACTCTTCCCCAGGAGCACATAGCACTGGCGACCAGGTCTGTTACGTGCTTCTCATCACCAGCACCAGTGGTCAGCCAACTGGTGGATAGGGTGAGGGAGCCAAGGTTAATTTTGCAGTTGATGGATAGGATGCGGGATTCAAAGGATTAAACTTGAACAGTACCTGCGTTTTTCTCGTCTGATTATTTACTTACTATCAACAACTGCAACAAAATAAACAAAAACAAAAAAATCCTAATGTTTCATTCTAACAGTTCTCTGCTGGGTTGAAAGGCACTGCAAGACATGCACCCCCGCTCAGTAGAGAAGCTTACGTTCGTAGTACGTCTACGTGGTAGTTATGGAAAACTTAACGTTCGTAATAATTATGTCTACGTGACATTTATGCAAAACTTGTATCAGTCATACGCCTATGTCGCATTTATGCAAACACTGTGATCATTGCATGTCTACGTGGTGTTTATGCAAACTTTGTCTTCGTAGTATGTTTATATTAAGAATTTATGCAAATCGTGTGTTCGCAGTATATGTACGAGGTATTTATGCACAACTAGTGTGTCAGTAATACGCCTGTCATATTCACGCCAAAGAAAAACTCGTGTCTGTCATGCGGTGTGTGGGCCCTGGTGGTTAAATCACTCCGCCTAAGACTCCAGAGACCCAGGTTTGATTCTCAGGTCAGGCATGGGTTGTTCTCTCTCACCTCCACCCCACCGGACTTTGTGTGGTAGTTTGGGTGCTATTTTTCGGATGAAACGATGAACCGAGGTCCTGTGTGAAGCACGCCCTTAGCGCACGTTAAAGATCCCATGGCATCAAAAGAGTTGTCCTTGACAAAATTCTGCAGGGAAAAAAGTCCATTTGCAGAGGTTAACAAGAATATAAGCATGCAGTAAAATGGTGGCGCCGTACCATGGCAATGTGTATTCTGTTCTGACAAAAAACAAAACAAACAAAAAACAAAAAAATAATCTAATCCAATCTAATCCGAAAGCAGACTGATAAAAAAAATATAGATGACTACGATCAAGTCGAAGTATGGTGTGGGAAGGGGATAAACCAATAAAATTTGAAGAGTTGGAAGGGTGATGGGTCAAGGAACAATATCCCACTGACCTATTCGTGTAGGATTTTAAAAAGGAAAAAAAAGACGAACAAATAAAAGTCCAGTTAGCTCTTCCTGTAGTTCAACCAAATCTTCAGTAATTGCCGAATTACAAATCAACAAAATCAGTGCGATTCCTCTAAAAGAAACTATTTTAGTTATGTATTAACCGTTAAACTTATGCTCAGCTATTAAGTATATTCATATAATATGTATACATACATTGCATGGCAAAAAAAAAAATCAATAAATAAATAAGGCAGCGATAATCGAAAACTATGCACAATGCAACCTGCCCTGATTAGTTATATGGTCATTAAAATATGCAAGTTTGTGTATTTTCCGTTCATGCAAGTAAAATATATTCACACACACACACACACATACGTGCACAGTTATCCGTTAAACACAGAAACTCACACATTCCAGAGACAAATGTTTTGCTATAAAACAACAACATACAAACAAATACACACACACACATAAAGTCTCAACGTACGTTCGTAACAATCGTAATACTACACACATGAAAAAAAACAACAACAACACACACACACACAACATTCTTCATTTCTTCATGCACTCGTTCTCAACGTTCGTACCCTCCTCCCCTTCACATCTCACCCACTTCCCTCCTTCCAACAACAAAAAAATCCCCCTCCAGGGATCTTTTTTCCACAGATCACATCTTGAACATAAATATCACACAATCAAATCAACGTTGAGCGTAGTACTCGCAACAAGATAGAAGTAGTGCTAGGCCTTCTTAGTCGTCTTCTTTTTCTTCTTCACGTAAACGTGTGAAACTGCAAGTGTCTGGTACCCAAAGCTCTTGGCTTCCAAATGCCTTCTTCATCTTCATGCCCTGAAGTTCCACCGGACCTCACGCACGGAGCGTCCAGGGAAAAAAGAAAACAGAACAAACGCGCGCACAAATAAACACACCCCTTTCAAAAACGTGTCCACGGAGTTTTTGTTCACAAGAATGTGTAGTATCTCGACGGCGCATTTTTGTCCCCGAGTCATACAACAATGGTAGTAGTGGAGTCACGCACGGTCCACTTTCGAGTCATCTCTGAATGCAGGATGTGGGCAAAAGTTCAGACGATCTTCACAACAACTGATAAACCCTAAGCTGACGGTTGGTTTCCACAACCTCCGCCTCTGGCGGCTGAAGACCCACCCCCTGGAAAGTCACCTCGAACCAACCATCCCTAGAGCTAGTAATCAAATAACGGGCCAGGTGGATGTAAAGCATGGTATTTCGGCATCTGGTCATTAAGATGAATTCCCCCCACCCCACCCCACCTCACGGCATCTGATCAATAAGATAAATCCTTCCCACCCCCCAACTCTCCCATACACATGAGACTGGGCGTACATGCCGTCTGCTCCTCACTTGACGGAGTCATGGGACTGATGATGATAATGGTGATGGTGATGATGATGATGATGACCCTGACGACGATGATGATGATAATGATGATGCAACAAACTGGTGTTGATAACGATGACGCCTAATGCATATCCTGTTCTTTTTTTAAATTTTTTTTTTTAAAGAAAGAATCCCTTTGTGGTCTGTAGAAAGAATGCAATCCTGGACAAGAGCATTCTTCGAAGCGGCCGTGGTTTTGGTCTCCTGTTGTCTGACGTCCAGGTGTGTAGACCTTCCGTAAAGCACGAACTTTACTGCTACGTAATGCTTCGTTAACCCTTTCACTCCCTCACCATCCACCACCAGCTTCCTCCTACCAAGACAGGATGTAAGGTGGGGGGAACAGAAGGGTTAACACGAACGGTCCACACGACTCAAACCCAGGCGTCCAAAAGGAGCTTCATCCACACTGCTAACCATGACCTCAAAACGAGACATCCTCCACGCTCAAGAAAACAGCCCAAGGTCCCCCAAGTGTGTGCTAAAGGTCCATGGTTATGTGACGCTTGTTGTGTAGCGCTAAGTGGTCGGAGCGGGAGAAGCACCGCTCACAGTATTTGCACTGAAACGGTTTGGCGCCTGTGTGCTTGCGGTAGTGGCGGGTCAGTTCGTCCGAGCGCGCGAATCGCCACTCGCATCCCTCCCAGGTACACCTGTACGGCTTCTCACCTGCAACATGCAACGGTCAGAGTGGGTCAACATGGTGAGTGCATTATTATTACTACCTCTATGGGTTCGTGGGAGTTTTTTGTTGTTGTTGTTGTTGTTTTTTTCTTTTTAGATACGGAATATTTATTTTAAATATTTCAAAACAAACTAGCAAGCTTACAAACCTTCAAAACTTAAAAAATTCCAACACGTTGCATCAGCCTTATGACTCCTGCACCCTACCACCAACTGCAAAAACTTAACCCTTTGATTCCCTCACCCTATTCACCAGCTTCCTGCAGGAAGCTGGTGGCCAGGGCGAGGGAATCAAAAAAGGGTTAAAAGTTTTTGCTTTGCTAGCATTGTTAGCAATGCAGGATGCTGGTGGACAGGGTGTGGGAGTCAAAGGGTTACGTCCCATGGGACCTGTCCTACAGCTAGTCCTTGCTTTTCGTACACACAGTTTGGAGTTTGTTCAAGACCTATTCATCGCACTGGAGGAATTCCATATGCGCTCCACCCAAACCTGCCAGCAAATATCTGGCGGACTCCCTGAACCGGCACAAAACCCTATGCGCTGGCAAGGTCTTGAAACAGGAAGGTTGGGGAGGAATGTATCAAACATTAAACTGACACCACCAGAGTGATAAAAACATTAAGGTGGGCAGCGAACAGGCCAGTTTTTAAGGCTGCAGGCTGGACCTGAACTCAAGATATCAAATCCTGAGTCCGTGGCTCTATCAAAAGAACCGACCGACCCGTGTTTAAGACCATGGCCCGTTTCATGTTCGAACCCACAGTTCCTGTTGCTGGCTGCCACTGCACTCGAGATATCAGATATCGAGTCCACGATATTATATACGCATATTAAAAAATCAGATGGACGACAACACATACAATGCGAAAGAAGCTATAAAAACTGACCTGTAATTCAAAACAAAAAAAATCACTGACTTTTATGTTCCACACAAAGCATGACATACAAGGACAGACACATGTACATCAAATTATACATCATTACACAACAAAATGAGAATGCCAAGTGAGAAAGAACACACAGGACTGCCAATTTCACAAACTGAAAAGAAATCTGTTTAAACAAACAAACAAACAAAAACCCAAATCAATCAATCAATCAATCAATAAACAAAACTTTCAAGGTCAAGGTAAAGATCGTCCCCGTAACCTTGACGAGGCTGTCGAGAAGCAAGGTAACAACAGAGACCTCAGTTTTGCAGTGACCTGCACAACGATGGCGGTGCCCGTTTTCTCCCAGCCGCAGCTTTTCTTTTCCCTGGCCGTGGTTACAGTCACGTACCTATTCTCAGTAGGGTGGCGTGGACGCCTGCCTCAAGAGCGAAGCTTTTTTTTCCCCCGAGCCAACATGTACAGTCAAACTGAACGGTAGGAATTTCTATTTCTTTCAACACAGCTTCTATGAAACACCATTGTTCTTCGTTACTGTCCTAATCAACAAGCAACAGATCCACTCCAAGACACACGAAGAAGTGCAAAAGCAACAGGTGCTTCACACACACACACACACACACACACACACACACACACACACATATATATATATATATATATATATATATATATATTCCTTTTATTCTCTTAATATTAACGTAGTTATGTACAACTGCGATGACTACGACAATTCAGGAGAGTTAATGCTGGTAAATGTGCTCAGGCTCTAAGAGAAGAAAAACAGGGTTGTCTCCCTTGTAATGATAAGACCAAAACATATAACTTTATCGTTTAAAGTCAAGCCGACTGCTTTGAGCCACATAAGAGCTATATCCATTTCAAAACGTACATAACACCTCGTTGAAAAAAAACAACCGCGAAAGAAAATAAAAGTAGACGTACATATATATAACTGCATTCGCGCTCGTAATCTAAGAATATGCCCAATTCATCACCTACAGGTTAAAAAGACAACTTTACATAAAAATGTATATATATAACTGAGGACACTAAACCTTACATAAAAAAAATCCTGGTGGACCGTGACCTGAAACTGCTTTCCAACAAACAAAATTTCAAACAGAAAAACAGGCAGGGTTGTTTCTCTTCCGATAGTTAAAAAAACACACACAAACAGAAGAACACGAAAACAAAGACTTTTTTTTACTCGACAAACCGTTTGGTCTCTGAAACAGCACAAACGAAACACAGAGAAACCCGCCGAGGGAGACACTGCCATGAACACACACACACACACACACACACACACACACACACACACACACACACACAACACACATATGTACAACACACACACACACACATATGTACACACACACACACACACACACGTACACACACACACACACACACACACACACACACACACACACACACACACATGAGAGGTTAGGAGAGGAGAAGAAAGGCCTTAGGTGACTACAATCTGGCAGTCATTTTCTGTTTATTTAAAACAAAACAAAAAATTCACGACTCTCTGAAACAAGACCATAATGAAACTCATTAAAGAACCGTAGGCAGGAACAATCAACTCGCGTCACAAAGGACATCATGATTACGTGGTAGTTTGCATGTCTTACGTATATTCAAGGAAACTGCAAAAACAACAACACTAAACCAAATAAAACGCTTCAAAAACCCATACTACAAAAAAAGCGAGAAAAGAAAGCGATAACGTACACATGTAATCTTTATCTGACAAACTGATCGAATGAAAGAAAAGAAAGCAAGTCACTGTCAAACAGTTCAGCAAGTTCTTTACTCTTGACTCCGACACATAGTCACCAACTGCCAACTTAAACCCTTTGACTCCTACCACGGCTAGCAAAAAAACACGTAACGCTTCGTAGGAAACTGGTAGATTGATGAGGGTTTCAAAGTTGCGTTTTTGCTTTACTACATCGTTAACAAAAATGATCAGGATGAAGCAGGAAAGGAGCGAGAGTCAAGGTTAATCGTTTTTCTATGACAAGTTAACATTGATTTATGCGCCATGCCATTTCCTGTGCTCTGCGCTAACGGCTACAAACAACTCTTAACATGTTTCAAAGATTCCGTTTTCGTTCAATTTACAACTGTGTCAGTCACGTTTCCATGTGTGCAAACCTGGTAGATTAGTTACGAGGTGTTATTATCAAATGTGTATGAGCTGGCCATGTACGCCATCAGTTCATTACTCAACAGGCATCGACATCAGCGGTTGTGGGGGTATGATTTAACCATCCTTCGGACTTCCCACTCCCGCGCTCTTAATTCCATCAACTTGAGAATAATACGTAACTCATTAGACTTTGGGAACTCCCTCACAACACTTATCTCCACCAGCTTCCTACAGTGGATAGGGTGAGGTGCAGGAAGCTGGTGTGGGAGTTAAATAGTTAAGTTCTTGTTTTGCTAGCATGGTTGACAATGCAGGATGCTAGCGGACAGAGTGCGGGAATCACAAAGGGTTAATGCGTTGAGTTATGGCAATGGTCATGGGGTTAGGAGACTGGACATTTTCGTGTGGCATTTGTCGTACTCGGACAATTCCATATTCGACCAAAATCCGTCAGTAATTATCAGGCAAACTCCTTGAGCCTGCGCAATACCCTATGTCCCAGCAAGGTCATGAAATTAGGAGGGATGGGAAGAACGGGACGTAGGAAACACTACGCGCCACCAGAATGATTAGAGACTTCATCAGCAGCGAACAAACCAGTTTTTTATGACACTGGCTGGGGCTGAACTTCAGACTTCAGACCTCGAGTCTATCCACAGAGCTATCGTACAGAAATGTCGGTGTTTACGCCTGTATGTTCCATCCCAATGCTGTAATGGTGTCGTGAAATTTATTGGTTTTAAACTTTACCAAAACAAAAAAAGAAAAATTTAAAAAAAACTTTTAAGATCCATTTTCGTTTTTCGCCATAAACATTAACCACATGCAAAAATGTGATAACACGCACGAAAAGACAAAACTATCATTTACACTGTGCAGAACATTTATGGGGAAAAAAGTCAGTTTTAGCCCAAAAAGTGAACTGAAACTCTGCCGGGACATAATTTACAACATCTGTCAAAATTATATGTAACTAAAAGCAGCAGCGTGAAACTACTATGGGGAAAGCCAGACAGCAGAAAGTCCTCAGAGTATACGACTTCCCACACCCCTTTCAAGCAAGCATTTCGGCCCTAAACTCCTTGCGCTCTATGGGGATCGGACCGCACGCAGGCCATGACACCTGAATGCCAAATACAATGTATCGTACATTCTTATTGTTTAAAGCCAAACTGACCACACAGAGCCATATCAGGGCTTTAACCATTTCAAAACGTAGACGTTTGGTTGAAACACACACACACACACACACACACACACACACACACAAAATGGAAAAGAAAAAATTAAGTATACATATCAATGTATGCGCGCACATAATCTAAGGATATGCCCGGCCCGTGGCGTTCACTATTCTGTCTTTTTTATCATCAGAGGATTTCTAAAAGGAAACCTGAATACAAAAAATGGCCTCATCATCAGGTGCCCTGCCGCATGGCGTTGGCGATCATGGACTTCCATCTGCCTCAAGCATCTCTTCCACCCTCCTTGTCTTCAGCCACTCTGCAAGTCCGTCTAGTATTTTCTCCCTGGGTCTATCTGGTGCTCCATCAAGACTGTCTCGTTTGTTTTCTTTGCTGTCCATGGAACTCTCAACATTCTTCTTAGAAACCACATCTCGGCTGCCTCAATCTTGTTCTGGCCTTGCGTGCTGACTGTCCACGCCTCACAACCGTTCAACATCATCGGTTCCAAATAGCATTCAAGAACTCTCTGGAATATACCAGTGCAAGGAAAAGTCTGTTAACAGAGTTGTTCATGTCCTTCTATACGAAGTCTGAGTCTGAAACCTCTATGGCCATCTTTCACATTCTGATATTAACCACAAAATGCCCGACAACTCAGCAACCTATCTACCATCAAAGTTTATGGCATCCCAGCCACCAAGTAAGACGAGAAAGCAAGAAATGTCAAAATGTCAGATGTGTTGTTGCTATGTACAAAATGTCGCTTGTCGGCCGATTTCTCTTTTTAGGCTCGTAATACGGTCACCGACTCCATCAACCCATCATAAACAACTTCTTTAATTAACACTTTGACTCCCGCACCTCACTCACACTAACTACAAAATCAACCCTTTGACTCCCTCACTCTATCCATCCTTTCAGGAAGCTGGTGGATAATGGAGAGGGAGAGTCGTCGTTTTGCTAACATAGTTGACAATGCAGGATGCTTGCTGGTGAACAGGGTGCGGAAGTCTGGTTGACAAACGCAGGATGCTGGTGGACAGGGTGCGGAAGTCAAAGGGTTAACAAATCCTACTCTTGAAACCACTACAGGTCTTGATACTCGTAGCTCGTCCACTGGAAACAAACAAGACAATCTGCGGTTCTACAAATAGCAACGGCCATTTAACCGTTCAGCGTCCCGACAAAACGATAGTAATAGGTACACACACCTTTCACCTTCAACGACAAAGGATACTACACACTACACTGTAGTATACTGCAGGAAAAAACAAAAAGCTGATATCACCTCAGAGGGAGAAGAGAAGAGAGGGGCACTACCCTCATAACGCTGGCCCGGAGAGAAGTGAGGTCTCTACCACCCTCTTCACCTGCCACCTCAGGGTTACTCATCGATCTTTACCTGCCTTTACCAAGCAGCACTGGCAGATGTTAGCATTCAACTGACGGCCATATCAGTCTCGCCACTGTTTTTAATATACAGACGATGAAATTATCAGTACCGCCTAATTCATTATTCAATCCAGTATTCAATGTTGTATCGTGCCACATATTTTATTGACAATTATACACCGTCTGAGAATAATATTAAACAGAGAATACCAAACCACATCAATGTCATCGATAATAACAAATCTGTCTGGAATGTGCTCTGGGAGTATTACAGTTTCATAAGCGTTCCCCCAAAATCTTATCGACAACAGCCCGGAATATACCTCGAGTTAAAAATCAACAACAAACCAACCAAAACCATGCACACACGCGCGCAAAACCACGCACGCACACACACACACACACATATACACACACACAAACATATACAAACACCCACACCCACACATACACCCACCCACACCTACACAAACACACACACGCACACACACACGCACACACGCACACACACACACACACACACACACAACACACACACACATACACAACCAGAATGATTTCAACGTTAGATGGTCAAACGAACAGACCAAAGTCTTAAAAGCCGTGAGCTGGACATGAATTCCAACACACTGATCTCCAATTCTCAGCGCTGCCCAACAAACAACAACAACGATCCTTCCTCACCTGTGTGCGTCCGTAAATGCGCTTTGAGGTGGGAGCTTTTGGTGTACACCTTCTTGCAGCCGTTATACGGGCACTTGTGTATTCTGCGCCGGCTGTCGGGACTGACCTCAGGGCGTGGCCGCTGACCCGGGGGGACGGGGGGCGGGCGGTGGAGGGGCTGGGCGGTGTGGGGCCGCACCTTCATGGGACCGTGGACGCCGTTGATGGAAGAGGCAGAGGACGCCGCCACGACCAACCTCTGGTGCTTCCGCATCAGCTCGGCGGACGGGTAGGGTCTGAGCGCGACCGTCTCCGTCCTGCCGGGTTGGGCCACCAACTTGAGGGCGAAGGGGTCGTGGGACTTGGGCCGCACCGGAGACAGCGGCGGGTCCGAGATGTTGGAGTCCCAGGACACCGCCGACGACGAGGAGGAGAAGCTGTGGACGCTGACCGTGTCCGACAGGCGGTCGTTGAGGTTCAGCATCTCCATGGCCCGGATCCTCTCCTCCGTCTCGTACTCGTCCTCGCTCTCCTCCTCCTCCTCTTCCTCCTCCTCCTCTTCCCCATCCTCCAGCTCGTCCTCGGGGATGTCTGTGTCTGGGTCTTGCTCGGATTCCGTTACCTCCGACTCGGCCTCCGCGACCGCGGAGGCGGCGCCGTCTTCGGGCGGGGTTGGAGGCTGATGGTCATGGAGTCTCTTGTCCTGGCACTTTTTCTGCTCTGGGCTGAGCCGTTTGTAGGACGTCAGTTTGGGTTCACTCTTGAGGTAGCGTTCCATCTCTAGACAGTTCTGCACAGCATACAGTATACATGTCATGAGGGTCACCTACCAGCAATAGTAGAAGTGATGGTAGTAGCAACAGCATCAGCAGCAATAGTAATAGTAGCAGTGGTAGTGATAGTAATAACAGTAGTAGTAGTAGTATAGTAACAGTAAAGTAGCAGAAAGAAAACAAACGAGACAGTCTTGAAGGAGGCAGACACAAGAAGATCATTAATAAAGAAGATCAGGAAAAAGACAAGCAAAGTTTATAGGATGTTTTATGAGGAAAGAGGAATTAGAGCACCTGGCCACAACAGGAAAGCTGGAGGGAAAGAGAGTACCTGGTAGACCCAGGGAGAAAATATTGGACGGACTTGCAGGGTGGCTGAGGACAGAGAGGATGGAAGATATACTTGCAACGACAAGGGAAAGATCCGTACGGAGGGCCATGATCGACAACGCCATGCGGCAGGGCACATGATGATGATGATGATGATGATAGTAGCAGAAGCAGAAGTAGAAGCAGCTGTATCAGGAGGCAGTAGTAGAAGTAGTAGCAACCCTAACAGAATAGTAGTTGCAGTAGTAGGACAGTAGCAGTAGCAGCAGTAGCAGTAGTAGTAGCAGAAGAAGTAGCAGTAATATATATAGTCTTAGTACTAATAGCAGCAGCAGCCTCAGGGTATCAGTAGTCATAGTACTTCAGTGGTGTGGTGGTGGTAGTGATAGTGTATATGAGTGTCTTTAAGCGCGTTCGTCCTTTGTTTCTTTTTACGTGTATTCACATAAATTACGTGCTTTTAGACAAGTCTGAGTGCGCGCGTGCGCGCGAGCGTACGCGTGTGCATGTGTGTGTGTATGTGTGTGTGCGTGTGTGTGTGTGTGCACGCGCGCGCGCGCGTATGCGCATGTGTATATATATTTTCGTGCTTGCTTGAATTTATGTATATTATCATTATTATATTTGCGCCCTCGTGCGAGGGCGTGCGTGTGCGCGTGCATACGTGTGTCCGTCACAAATTTCATTTTGTTTTTGACTGGATTACTGTTTTGATAAAAGAAACCCCAAACAACAAAAACTAGCATCTGAAGACAGCCAAGTCTAGCACACAAAAGAAACAAGAGGTGAAAAAATCCAAACCCTTCCCCGTCACCATCACCAATAATGCCTACCCTATCTGTCTCGTGTCCCTATGATATTTTCGAGAGGGATTTCGAAATCCATCCCCAAATCAACCAACCAATCAAACAAACAAAAAAGCACACATATACACAAGTCAACTACATCATCACCACCACCACCACTAACAACAATAACAAACCAACATTACACCCACATACATACACACACACTCTCTCTCTCAGACAGTAAGACACAGACACACACACACGCACACGCACACACACACACGCACACGCACACACACACAATCACTCACACACACACACACACACAACACAACACAACACACTTCATTCTCTGCCTTCTCCACTCTGTCTCTTCACTTCCCCTACCCCACCGTCACACCCACTCCCCACACACACCTTGGGTCTTCCTCTCTCACACCTGAAGCACCACTCATCCCCCCCCCCCGACACACATACTGTATCTTCCTCCTCCCAGCATCCATCCCTTCTCTCCCATCCCCTCTCGTCCCCCCCCCCAACCTCACTCTCTCTCTGTCTTTCTCTCGCTCTGTCTCTGTCTGTCTGTCTGTCTGTCTCTCTGTGTTTGTCTGTCGTCTCTCTCTCTCTCTCTGTCTGTGTCTGTCTGTCTCTGTGTATGTGTCTATCTGTCTCTCTCTGTCTCTGTCTGTCTGTCTCTGTGTGTGTATCTATCTGTCTCTCTCTGTCTCTGTCTGTCTCTCTGCCTGTCTCTCTCTCTGTCTGTGTCTGTCTGTCTGTCTCTCTCTCTCTGTCTGTGTTTGTCTGTCTCTCTCTCTCTCTCTCTGTCTGTGTCTGTCTGTCTCTGTGTGTGTGTCTATCTGTCTTTCTCTCTCTGTCTGTGTCTGTCTGTCTCTGTGTGTGTCTATCTGTCTCTCTCTGTCTCTCTCACTGTCTGTGTCTGTCCGTCTGTCTGTCTGTCTGTCTGTCTCTGTCTCGCTCTGTCTATGCCTGTCTGTCTTTCTCTGTCTGTGTCTGTCTGTCTCTGCCAGTCTGTCTGTCTGTCTCTTTCTCTCTGTCTGTCTGTCTGTCTGTCTGTCTCTGTGTGTGTGTCTCTCTCCCCCCCTCTCTCCCTACATATGTGATATGAATATCTAATGCGACATGTGTGTGCACCTACGCATGCCATATTTATTTCCGAGAGCCCATATTCTACGACCTTTCTAGCTTTATCGTTTTAGTCGTTTATTTGGAGTGGAGAGAATCAAAATGTAGGCTTTTTTAAGTGTGTGTGTGTGTGTGTGTGTGTGTGTGTGTGTGTGTGTGTGTGTGTGTGTGTGTGTGTGTGTGTGTGTGTGGTGTGTGTGTGTGTGTGTGTGTGTGTGTGTGTGTGTGTGTGTGTTGTGTGTGTTAAGTGTGTGTGTAAGTATGTGTGTAAGTGTGTGAAAATTGGAAGAAGACAAACGAGGAACGGGGAGAAGAGAGAGAGAGAGAGAGAGAGAGAGAGAGAGAAGAGAGAGAGAGAGAGAGAGAGAGAGATAGAGAGAGAGATAAGAGAGAGATAGAGAGAAAGACAGACAGACAGACAGACAGACAGAGTCAGAGACAGAAACAGAGAGACAAAGAGACAGAGAGACAGAGACAGAAACAGAAAGGGACACAGACAGATAAAGACCGACAGAGAGAGACTTACACAATGAGAGGGAGGGAGGGAGGAAGAGAGAGAGAGGGAGAGAGAGAGAGAAATAGAGAGACAAAGAGACAGAAAGACACACAGAGAGAGAGTGTGTGTGTGTGTGTGAGAGAGAGAGAGAGAGAGAAAGAGAGACAAAGAGAGACAGACAGACAGACAGACACAGACAGACAGACACAGACAGACAGACAGACAGACATGGAGGGAGGGGAGGGGTCAAGAATAAGAACGTAAGGGGGAGTAAGAGAGGAGGGAGAAGAGGAGACGGTGGAAGGTAAGTGTCACAAGGCTTGGGTTGAGGCAAACCTTTCTACCCGTCTGACCTACTCTCCCACACAAGGGTTGTTGTTTTTTCCCCTCAAACCTCGCCTATCTCTCCCCCCCCCCCATACCACCACCCTCCCCATCCCACACACACCCATCTCTGAACATGTCGACCCCTCCCTTAAAGTTGTTTGCGCCTACATAGGCCGCTGTCTCGGTGTTTACGATCATGCGTGAAATTTTACACCCACGCCTAGAACACAAGGTGGAAAAAAAAACTATTTTGGTGTTTGGTAAATGCTAGTCCAACGATATGCCCACGACTTCCAGTTGACTGATGGCCGGGTACGAATGGGTCATGCAACGCACGGACAGCTCCCCCTTTGCTTGATGA
>CM060305.1:65840663-65843163 GCA_030674185.1 Monoplex corrugatus
GTGTGTTTGTGTGTGTGTGTGTGTGTGTGTGTGTGTGTGTGTGTGTGTGTGTGTGTGTGTGTGTGTGTGTGTGTGTGTGTGTGTGTGTGTGTGTGTGCGTGTGCGGCATTCACTAACTGAAATAGTTGGCCAAGTCTTGTCACGTAAATCTCGGGGGTAAGTTTTTTCCAAATAGTTGCCGAATGAGGCGCTGCATAATATAAGAGCGAAAGACTGTTCTCCACCACGGCTTGTTTTTTTTAGCAAGGATTGTGTAGCACTGTGTTTGCATCCCACATCAACCTACAAGTGCTAACTTTCTTCTCGTTCCAATCTTCCCTTTGCACAAATTCAAATTCAAACCATGCCCCTTAGCTCTAAAATCGAAACGACTGCCAGCGTTCAAGCAAACAGAAACGAGAAACAAAACAAAACTAGAACGAAAAAACGCCAGGTAGGAAATATAAAACAAATGCGACCACCCGCGTTCAAGTCAATGGGAACCAGAGAAAAAAAAACAACACGAAAACGGAACGAGAACGCGTATTTGATACAAGCAGACAAGATACGCGCGCCAGTGTAATACCAAAACAAGATAGGCGCAATTTTTCGGCCAACTTTTGGGCTTTCTGTTGAGCGCACGCAAAAAAGACAACAAAGAATAAATGTACAAAAATTAGTGGAAAAATTTGCGTGTGTGTGTGTGTGTGTGTGTGTGTGTGTGTGTGTGTGTGTGTGTGTGTGTGTGTGTGTGTGTGTGTGTGTGTGTGTGTGTGTGTGTGTGAGGAGAGAGAGAGAGAGAGAGAGAGAAAGTAAGAGAGTATGTGTGTGTGTGCGTACATGTGTGTGTGTGTTTAAGAGTGTGTGTGTTTGAGAGAGAGAGAGAGAGAGACAGAGACAGAGAGAGAGACGAGACACAGAAGAGAGAGAAAGAGTGGTGTGTGTGAGAGAGACAGACACACACACATAGAAAGAGGGGAGACAGAGAGAAAGAGAGAGAGAGAGAGAGAGAGAGGGGGGGGGGAGGAGAGAGAGAAGATGTGTGTGTATGTGTGTGTGAACTTCGCGTTTTCCATTCTATTTCATTTTATTTCATTTCATTTCATTTTATTTTATTTCATTTTATTGTATTTTATTTTTACTTTAATGTATGTATTTCTGGTTCCCTTTACACAAATTCAAAATACACCCCGTCTTCCTAAATGACAACAATGCAGCCCTAATTCAAGTTACGTTATTAATCAGACTCGAAAAGCAAGACCTCACAAGAACAAAATAAACAGACTGACGATGAAGCGGTTGGCTTGAGCTCTAGACAACCAATACCGTCACTGCTGATCAAACAACGCTTTCACTACAATAATCAAGGGAGAACCATGGACTGAAGATCTGATATCGTGAGTTCAATCCCAGCCCGCAACATTAAAAACTGGCTTGTTCGCTGCCCATCATTCTAGTGGTGTCAGCTTAGTAGGTTCCTCCCCCCCCCCCCCCCCCCCCCCCCCCCCCCCCAGTTTCAAGACCTTGCCAGCGCATAGGGTTTTGTGCAGGCTCAAGAAATCTGTCAGATTACTGCTGGCGGATTCAGGTAGAGCGCATATGGAGGTGTCCGAACGCGGTGAATGCCTCTTGAAATAACTCCAATAACTCTGACTGGTGGATTTATTGTTACGGTCTAGTTTACCCGTTCGGCGAGCTACCCGTCTGGCCAACTTCAAAACCCTTGGTCTGTTAAATTCGCAGGCAGTTGAAAAAGATCCGAATTCAGTTCATTAGCATGCCCAGTTTTCCTCGTTGAATTGCCAGTTGTGGCACACAGAGGCACGCCTAAATCCCGAACGGATGTTCAGGAGTCACAGGGTGAATCACTTTAACTTTTGACTCTCACAGCCTTGTCCACCAGCATCCTGCATTGTCAACCCATGCTAGCAAAGCACAAACTTAAGCCTTTGACTCCCTCACCCTAGCCACCAGGAAGCTGGTGGATAGGTTGAGGGAGTCAAGGCTTAAGTTTTTGCAGTTAGTGGATAGGGTGAGGGAGTCAAAGGCTTAAGTTTTTGCAGTTAGTGGATAGGGTGCGGGAGTCAAAGGTTGTTTGCAGTTGGGGTAGGTGCGGGAGTCAAGGTTTAAGTTTTTGCAGTTGGTGGATATAATAGGGAGAGGGAGTCGATGGTTAACCCTTTCACGCCTTCACACTAACCACCAGATTTTCCTGTAGGAAGCCAGTGATCAGAGTGAGTGTGTGAAAGGGTTGTGAGCACTTATTGATCAGATCATGAAATCCTTTTAGGCATGCAGCAAAGACAACAACAGCATTATCTCAGCTAAAGACTGTATGGAAGGACATGAACATTTCCACAAAAACACAAAAGCGGGCTCTTACATACACTGTCATAGTCCATTGTTCCTGTGTGTACGACAGACATAAGACTTTCACAGCGGATTTGGAAAAGACAAATCCAAGCATGGAAAGGAGATGTTATCGCAAGAGACTAAGCAGCAGGCACACTGATCATATCAC
>CM060305.1:65845663-65850663 GCA_030674185.1 Monoplex corrugatus
TTTTCTCAAGGACAAAGATACTGTCATTATGGGAAGAGAGAGAGGGGGGAGGTGAGGGGAAGAGAGAGACAGAGAAAGAGAGAGATAGAGAAGGAGGGAGAGGGGGAGGGAGAGAGAGAAAGAGAAAAAGACAGAGAGAGACACAGAGACAGAGAGAAAGACTGAGAGAGCGAGAGACAGCGAGAGAAAAGAGAGAGAGAGAGAGACAGACAGACAGACAGAGAGAGAAAAAGAGGGAGGGAGGGAAAGAGAGAGAAACAGACAGAGAAAGACAGAGAAAGAGAGGGGGGGAGAGCAAGACAGATAGAGAGAAAAAGAGAGAGAGAGAGAGAGAATGAGAGAGAGACAGAGAGAAAAAGACAGAGAGAGACAGACAGACAGAGAAATACAGAGAAAGGAGGGAAGAGAGACAGAGACGAAGACAGACAGAGATACAGACAGACAGAAAGAGAGACAGATAGAGAGAGAAAGAAATAGAGAGAGACAAAGACAGAAAGAGAAAGACAGACAGACAGAGAGAACAGCAAGAGAGAGAAGGAGAGAAAGAGAGAGAGTGAGAAAGAGAGAAAGAGAGAAATACAGACTGACAAAGAGAGAGAGACACACACAGACATAGACAGAGACAGACAGAGCGACAGAGACTGAGACAGACAGACAGACAGACAGAGAGAGAGACAGTTCAAAGCCGTATCGATAATACCGTTCGCAATCAAGCAAACAGTCATCCATACATGAAAAGGTGCACGGTGTCATTTAGACCAGCAGCGCCAAGGAGAGAAACTATGGATGCTCTGTATTCACTGCCAAAAAAAAAAATCAATACTAGAAATGGTGAAAATGAAGAAAAGATAGAGAAGACGAAAGGAAAGGAAAGGAAGCATGGAAAACACTCGCACGCCACACACACACACACACACACACACACACACCTATCTATCTATCTACCTATCTCTATCTATCTATCTACCTATCTATCTATCTATCTACCTATCTATCTTATCTATCTATCTATCTACTAATCTATCTATCTATCTATTGCTATCTACCTAATCTATCTATCTATCTATTTATCTAACTATCTGTCTGTCTGTCTGTCTATCTATCTATCTATTATCTGCATACATACACACACACACATATCTATCCATCTGTCTATATTTCATATATTGTGGTGGTGTGGTGTGGTGTGGTGTGTGGTGTGTGTGTGTGTGTGTGTGTGTGTGTGTGTGTGTGTGTGTGTGTGTGTGTGTGTGTGTGTGTGTTGTGTATGTGTGTTGTGTATGTGTGTGTGTGTGTACGTGTGTGTAAATCTGTCTGTCTGTTCTCAGTTTCTCTTATATACATATTGCGTGAGAGACAGACAGACGACAGACAGACAGACAGACAGACGGAGAGACAGAGACAGAGAGGTAAAGCAAGAGAGACAAAGAAAGAAAGAACGGGGGGGGGGGGGGGGGGGGAATCCGAGGGTAAAGACACAGAACTCTAACGACGCAGTTCCTGAATAGTGTAATCAATAAATATTTGATTGAGAGAGACAGAGAGAGGGAGGGAGGGAGGGAGGGAGAGAGAGGGGGGAGAGAGAGACAGAGAAAGACACAGAGAGAAAGAGAGAAAGAGAGACAGAGTCAGAGACAGACAGAGACAAAATCAGAGACACACAGCGACAGAGACTAGAGGCGTAGACAGACAGAGAGACAGAGAGAGAGAGAGGCGTAGACAGAGAGAAAGAGAAAAGAGAGAGAGAGAGGCGTAGACAGAGAGACAGACAGACAGACAGAGACAGACAGAGAGGCGGAAAGAGAGAGAGGGAGGGAGGGAGAGATGGCAGGAGAGAGGGAGTGAGAGAGCGAGAGGGAGGGAGGGAGAGAGAGAGAGGTAGGGAGGGAGAACACTGATAGCACTCATTTGCTTATCGATGAACCAATGAGCCTTGATCCAACGTGGTGCGGGTCTATGAGCTATCGCTGACATCTGTTCAAAACAGACAATGAGACACACACACACACACACACACAACACACACACACACACACACACACACACACATCTCACACACACACACACACACACACACACACACACACACACACACACACCTCTCTCTCTTCTCTCTCTCTCACAGGGACCACCCGCACAGACAGAGAGAGACAATGACAATGACAATGACATGATGCTTTATTTTTCAACGGTAAAAGTTATTGGCTAGAAGCCATTTTTCAAACTTGCCGTTGCTATTCTATACACATGACATTTGAGAGAAGAGAGAGAGAAAGAGACAGACAGACAGACAGATAGACATACAGACAAATAGACAGACAAAGAGAGGTGGGAGGAGTATAGAGAGATGGACAACACACACACGCACGCGCGAGCGCGCGCACACACACACACACAACACACCACACAACACACACACACACACACACACAAACACAACACACACACACACAAAACCACACACACACAAACAAACCATACCACCAACAACAACAACAACAACAACAACAACAACAACGCACACAGGCAAACAGAGAGCTATCATCTCTGTGCACTACTGTTCTACTGTTTGCTTCAGGTGGGAACCTTGTCAACCAGGAAACCGCTAAGGGAGGTAATTGTTTGTCTTCATCCCTCCCCCCCCCCCATGGTCCTTCTGTCCCTGCTGCTTCTCCCAACTCCTCTTGCCTACCCCCACTCTCTCCCACCCCCACCCCCTCCCGGACCCCACTGTCTCAAATTAGTGATGGGAAGGGGTTGAATGTTTTTCATCGTTTGAAGGATAAGGGTCTGTGTCGCTCTGTGTGTGCGTGTGTGTGTGTGTGTGTGTGTGTGTGTGTGTTGTGTGTGTGTGTGTGTGTGTGTGTGTTTGTGTGTGTGTGATTGAGTGTGAGAGAGTGAGAGTGAGTGAGAGAGAGAGTGAGTGTGTGGTGTGTGTGTGTGTGTGTGTGTGACAGAGAGAGACGTAGACAGAGAGAGAGAGAGAGAGAGAGAGAGTGTGTGTGTGTGTGTGTGTGTGTGTGTGTGTGTGTGTGTGTGTGTGTGTGTGTGTGTGTGTGTGTGTGTGTGTGTGTCTTTTGTGAGGGTGGAAAAAGACAGAGAAAAGGAGAAAGGGTGGGGAAGGAGAGAAAAAGAGAATATGTGTGGTGTGTGATGTGTGTGCGTGAGAGAGAGAGGGGGGAGGGAGCGAGGGAGAGATGGGAGTAAAGAGTGAGAAAGAAAATATTTGTGGTGTGTGATGAGTATGTGAGAAGCAGAAAGGAGAGAGAAAGACAGAGAAAGAGAACACGTGTGTACGTGAGAGAGAGAGAGAGAGAGAGAGAGAGAGAGAGAGAGACAGACAGACAGACAGACAGACAGAGACAGACAGAGGCAGGGAGACACACACACACAGACAGACAGAGAGGGGGTGGGGAGAGCGGGAGGAAAGAGAGAGAAAGAAAGAGAGTGTGTGTGGTGTGTGTGTGTGTGTGTGTGTGTGTGTGTGTGTGTGTGTGTGTGTGTGTGTGTGTGTGTGTGTGTGTGTGTGTGTGTACGGGCGTGAAAGTGTTTGAGAGGCCGCGCCTGCACATACGGTGCATGTTTGTGTGCATGCTTGCGCAACAATACACTCGGGTGAAAAAAAAAATTCAACTAATCACTCTTACAGTACTCTGCCTAGCTTCATGAAAATTACTGACGAGATGAACAATGACAGGCCTGTCCAACTCGTCACTTCACGTACCAATGAGTCACTGATTCAGAAATACAGACAAAATTACAGGGTCCAACTTTTCCGCTTTACGTTCCAATGACGACCCAAGACACGAAAAGACTAGAGACAGAAATTTGCAGGACACAGCGCGTTTAAAGACGAACGTTTCGTTTCAAGTGAAACGAAATAACGAAAGAATAAAATATAAAACCCTTCAACCAACCACCACTTCATTTTTTGTTTTGTTTTGTTTTTGTTTTCTTGTCTGCTTGCTCGCTTGCTTGCCTGATTTTTTTGTTTTGTTGGTTTGATTGATTGATTGATTTTTGTTTCGTTTTGTTTGTTTGACTGACTGATTGATCGATTGATTCATTCATTCATCAATCGCTTGTTTACTTTTTTTTGGGGTGGTGGTGGTGAGTGGGTGTTGCTTTACTTTGTTTCTTAGATAGTAATGTGAGTGACTCTCTTTCACACAGGAGGACATAAAGTAAACGTTTGGCCGTATCAAGCTACTGTTATCATCGAAAAAGACCTGAAATGTTTGTTCCGAAACGAAACGTGAATGAAATCTCCAGACCACTGACAATAGGACCTGTGGCCAAGTGCAATGTGACATTAGCAACATTCTTGGTTTGAGAAAACGGGGGATAATATTTAAAAAAAACATTCATCGTATTTTCCTTAGCAACCGGTATGAACACTCTCTTGTGGATTCTAATTAGGTTATTTTGAATTAATGTGCGCAACCCCATCGAAAACTGTGCGCTATACGTTTCAAAATGATATATGGAATGCTGCATTTTTTGTATAGGGTAGAGCTGTGGAGGCATTGTGAAACTACCTGTTACAGGTAGTTTGAATGAAGACTGCTGAGGTTATTGCCGTAATTATTTTCTATTTTAATGCTGCTTTTTCAAGGGGAGGAGGGGGTGAATTTCACGTGAGATTTCTGTTTTTTTTTCTCTTTGTTACAGTAAAAAGCCCAGAGAACAAGTTGCTATTCAAAGAGAGAGAGAGAGGTGGGGGAGAGAAACACACACATACACACTTAGAGAGAGAGAGAGGACAGACAGACAGAGACAGAGAGAAGAGATGGACAAGAGAGAGACAGACAGACACAGAGAGACAGAGGGAGGGAAGAGAGACGAGACAGACAACAGCAGAGACAGAGAGAGGAGGACTGGACGAGGAAGAGAGAGTGAGAGACAGACACAGAGAGAGAGGGAGGGGAAAGAGAGAGAGAGAGAGAGAGACAGACAGACAGACAGACACAGACAGATAACGTGTATGTAATAAGGCAGAC
>CM060305.1:65858163-65870663 GCA_030674185.1 Monoplex corrugatus
TACGCGAGCAGATAGTCAAAAAAAAAAAAAAATCCCCCCCCCCCCCCCCTGAATTGATGCAAGGGGAGGGTGGAAGTAGGACCATGTGATGTGATGTTGGCAGTCTGGAATAGTTACTAACGGGGAATGCAACGAAATGGAAGGCTCAGTGCTAGTAGTGACAATGCCATTTGATGTCTAGGTGTGACAATTCCAAGTGAGGTCTAGGTGTAAAGGAGTGGGCATTTATCCTCAGATCCAAGAGAGGGAAAGTAACTTGTTTTATATAGGTGTAGGCCTAATATGTGTGTGTGTGTGTGTGTGTGTGTGTGTGTGTGTGTGTGTGTGAGAGAGAGAGAGAGAGAGAGAGATTAGATAGTTCATTGCCTGTCATGTCAGGGTTTGTATGAAATTATGAGGAATGTTATATTTGATGTATGTGTGTGAGAGAGAGAGATACAGAGAGAGAGAGAGGTTAGGGAATGTAAATTCTGATTTGTGTGTGTGTGTGTGTGTGTGTGTGTGTGCACGTGTGTGTGTGAAGGAGAGGAATGTTTTGTGGTAATTAATTAATGTAGTACCTGTAATGTATGATATTGCATCAAGAGTGTGCATCATAACCTGATGGAGAAGAGGAAGAAAAGAATGAAAGTGGTGGTATGAAAAGTAGATAAAATGTGCAAGATGTTTTTGTGAACTTTACTTATGTTGATGGTTTTGTCCACAGTATGTCTTCACTGGTGCCCTCATCAGCGATGCCTGCTTCAGTTTCCCAAGAGAGGAAAAGTTTTTTATTTTATTTAGGTATAGGTCTAGTGGTGTGTGTGTGTGTGTGTGTGTGTGTGTGTGTGTGTGTGTGTGTGTGTGTGTGTGAGACAGACAGAGAGAGACAGAGAGAGAAGTTAGGAAATGTAAATTCTGATTTATGTGAATGAATGTGTGTGTCCGTGTGTGTGTGTGTGTGCATGTGTGTGAAGTTGAAAAATGTTTTTTGATAATGAATTAATGTAGTATGTGTGATGTATGATATTGCATCAAGAGTGTGCATCATAACTTGATGGAGAAGAGGAAGAAAAGAATGAAAGTGGTGGTATGAAAAGTAGATAAAATGTGCAAGATGTTTTTGTGAGCTTTGCTTAAGTTGATGGTTTTGTCCACAGTATGTCTTCACTGGTGCCCTCATCAGCGATGGCCTGCTTCAGTTTCCCAAGAGAGTGAAAGTTTTTTTATTTTATTAAGGTGTAGGTCTAGTGTGTATGTGTGTGTGTGAGTGAGTGTGTGTGAGAGAGATAGATAGAATGTAACTGATAATTTATGTGACTATACTTTGTGTGTGTGTATGAAAGACATTGAGGGAATGTAACTTATGGTTTATGTCACTATATTCTGTGTGTGTGTGTATGAGAGAGAAGTTAGGGAATATAACTTATGATTTATGTGACCCAGTGTGTGTGTGTGTGTGTGTGTGTGTGTGTGTGTGTGTGTGTGTGTGTGTGTGTGTGTGTGAAGTTGAGAAATATTTTTATGTGATTAATCTATATACTACCTGTCTTGTAGGATGTTGTGTCAAGGGTGGCCATCACAACCTGATTGAGAATAGGAAGAAATGAATGGAAGTGGTGGTATGAAAAGCATATAAAATGTTCAAGATTGTTGGGTGAACTGTACTTATGGTGATGGTTTTGTCCACAGTATGTCTTCACTGAAGCCGCGCTTCACCCGCCGTCCCAGTGGAGAACTGGTGTGGCAGACGGCCGTGGAAGATCCAAAAGATCTCATGCAAACTGACAGGTCAGTGTTTTCAACAATGCACATGTAGGATCATGTTGACCTGCCAAAAGATTCTTCAAAAGAAAGTACACAATCAGATGGACAGATATAGACACAGAATTGATGTATATCGATGTGAATAAACGTGCTTGTGAAGTGAAACATTTACATTGGATAAAAATACCATGTGATTTAATCACCAATCAGAAATTGGTTGTACAATGCACTGTCTGCAGAGCAAAACCCTATAAATTTGCAAGGTCTGCAAGTTGAAGTGTAAGGAGGGAATGTTCAGAAGGATGGATGAGGTTTATTAACAATAAGCTTAAACAAGCAGACGTATTGGAGCATGAAGGTAGCCAGCGACTGTGAGCCAAGTTGTATGTTGATGGCTGAGACTGAACTGCATGTAATTCATGTGGAAGGTACAGAGGTGTTACTGATGTTTAAATCTGAGCATTGTGTTAAAAAAAAAAGAAGTGCTTTATCGGGCAGACCCATGTGTGTATATTGGAAAAGCAGTGTAACTTGGAGTTAAAATGATTACTTGAAACATTGCAGATGTCTCCCGCATGCTGATGTTTGGAGGATGGCTGAGGCTGCAGCAGCTCAATTACGGGGAGACCGGAAGGCCAGCCATTTGGAGGTACTGGGGCAGGTGCAGTGCCAGTTAGGCAGGTACAGAGGAGCCACGCTCCTCTGGATTGTGCAGAACCGCCTCGGATATGCCGCCTGGCTGGTCAACGACCTGAAGACGGAGACCCCATCAGCTGCTCCCCTCAGCATCAACAAACATCAGCTGAAGCGTTATCTGCTGGCTTTTCCGGAAGGAAAAGAAGCAGTAGCGCAGAAGAAGCGGGAACTTGCGAGAAAGGTGTGTATGAGTTTTTACCTTAGTGTGTATATGAGCATGTTATAATTGAAAATTGTAATGTAAATGTGTGCAGCTTGACTAATTAACAATTATTGTGTTGTGATTTATAGAGTGATGACTTGTACTAGCAGTAGTAATAGTAGTAGTAGTAGTAGCACACTGAAGTAATGGTATAATTCGTATTGATATGTAATGCGTTTTCTTCATATTTATATTTAGTTTGCACCAAGAATTCCATCAAAGGCCGTGTCGGGTGGCAGCTCGGCAGGAAAGCCAGCGACCGTGGGTCCCAGCAGCAGACCTTGCAGCACTTCTGCTGTGACCGCGGACAAAGTCCTGGCTGTGTCGGGGCCCAGCTGTGCGGGAAAGTCAGCGACAGTGCGCCACAGCAGTACTTCTGCAGTGGCAATTCCCCAGTTGCTGGCTTATGATGCACAGCTGAGCAACCTGACGGAAGAGGAGGAGATGGAGCTGGCCCACATAGCCGACAAGATGGAATCGGGCCATGACATTTCTGTGAAAGGTAGGAGCAAAATGAATTAAACATTCATGTGTTTTCAGGTTGCGTTGTATAAGGACATCCGTAATGGTTTTTACTTTGATTTTATGAGGATGGATGGATCTGTTCCTGTTATGATGCTGGCACACATCTAATGCTTACTCATGTTCATTTGATTAGAACTGCTTTGACAGCGGTCGTGTTCATTCCCCCGATAATGTCATTCTGCCTGTATTAGACTCATGTCACTTGTTGATTACATTTCAATATCATGTAACACAACCGTATATTTGTGCCTACTCTAAATCAAGAGAACATACTAACTGTCAAATGAAATTTTGAAGTGTGGATTAACCTTCATTGCAAAGTTGTGTTGGCAAGTGTCTTAATCTGTTGTTGACAGGGGAGTTTTCCATACCTAACATAAAAAACCTTGCCAGCACACTGGATTTATTTGCAGGTTTATGGCTTATGCTATGCTGTGTTTGGATCTTCTGTATGTTGTTGCATCACTCAGTGATGTCTGTCTGTGCATGTATTTGAAGCATGGCAACATTATCTGGAGAAAGTGAAACATGACCTTGTTTTAGTGTCTGTCATGGTTTGTAATCTCTGCTTCCATTGGCCTTTTCAATGAATCTGTGTAGTTATCTATGTGATGTGGTATTTTTTGTTTGTTTTATCTACAGATGACTTCCCTTTGCCTGAGGGGTGGAGGAAAAGCTTGAATTCTTCAGACCACCAGTGGATCTCCAAGGCCCTGTTCCGCTGGTCGAAGAAGAGCAAGCCGGAGCTCGACATGGCCAAAGTTGACCGTGTGTGGTACCATCCTCCTGCCCCGTCTCCCCGTTGCCCACAAGCTCCACATCCAGCCCGCTATTTCGCCCGTCGCCTCTGCCTGTGGATGCCAGTGAAACTGTGGCAGTGCCGCTTGGTCTGTCCCAGAGCTGAGTGCAAGGGCCGTGTCCTAACACAGTGCGGCCTGTACCACACGGTACGAAAAGTGCTGGATGTGGATTGTTTTTACAACCTGGCGGGGGAGTACCTGGAGTGTCACAGCTGCAAAGGGAAGTTGATCAGCTGGAGCCTTCCCATTCTGGATCAGTTGGATCTGGGGCACCGTCTGCAGTTCCCAGCCATCCTGACCTACCACTACGCCTGTGATCTCCGTGTCATCACGTTGGTGCGTCAGCGAGGTGTCGGGAACGGGCCCATGCAGCTCATGAAAAAGCTGCGGGAACAGCACAGCGCTGCCTGGCTGCGGCAGACCGCCCTGTATCTGACTGACATAAAGAAGTTCTGCGCTGCAACAGAACGTGGGATGGTGACAGCGCCCAGCATAGGGGAGCCGCCCAAGCTGGATGATGTGCCGACCTTCCGGTGGTTGCTGTCCGTCTATACCAAGGACGTGTTGGAGCGACTGCCAGAAGTGAAAGCGGCCATCACCAATACTTTCGGCTCCATCTTGAAAATGGACTCCACCAAGAAGGTATGTGAAAGAATGACGGTTGGAATTGCAAATTTTTCTTTAAAAAAATGAGGACCAAAACAGTGAATGGAAGCTTATTGTACGTGGTGCATAACTTGCAGGCACTTGAGTGTTGTTAACATGTGATAAAAGTCTGTGGCTTAACTGAAACCTACAGAAATGAAGATTGAAGCAAAGGCATTTTAGTGTACAAAATCTGAATTGATGTAACTTTGTATTTGCACGTAACGGGGAGCATTCGAAGAGGTATGTAGACAAGCGCACAGGTCTGTGAGCAGACCAAATGTATGAGTGAACGTCTGAAAGGTATCAGTTACAATGTGTGCCTGTAATATTGCATGAAGAATGTTAAGAAATGATGTCCTACTTGTCATGTAATTACGTGTTCAAATACTTTTCCAGATTGTGAAGAAGCTCTCGGGAAAGGCAGCAGGGTCAGCGGCATGGATGACCAGCGTGGGCAACGAATTTGGCCAGGTGCTGACAAGCGTCTTGACGTCGCATGAAGGGGACGGGTTGAGGAGCATGCAGGAAGGCTTGGTGAAGCGTTACGCTGATGCAAAGGTTCCTCCTCCCAAGGTCCTCTATGTCGACAGAGACTGCTGCAGCAGCACCGGCAACACGTTGCAGGTTGCCTGGCCAGACCTTGTTGTTCGCCTCGACGTCTGGCACTTCATGCGTCGCATCGCCTCGGGGGTGACCACCGACAGCCATCCACTCTACAGGTCCTTCATGGGTGGCCTCTCTAAAGCCATCTTCCAGTGGGACAGGGATGACCTTTCCCTGCTGAAAGAGGCCAAGAAGAAGGAGATGGTGTTGAAGGGCATCACCGACCCAGGTGATGACGACGTCTTGAGACGCGTGTCTCGTCGCGAGCTGGCCCTGCACTGCCGCAGACGCACCAGAGGGGTTGAAGACATGAGGTGCTGCATCAGACGTCTCCTGGAGGCGTACAGCAGCGACTACGGCAGAGACACCCTTGGTGTCCCTCTCCTGGATGCAGACCGTATCTGGACGATATGGCGCGATCAGGAGAAACACCTTGGCTGCCTGCAGGACCCTTCTGGTGTAAGGCTGTACACCGAGACTGGGACCACAAGCAAGGGAGGTGTGACGCTGAGGACCTTCAGGTGTGCTCGTGGGTCCACTTCCCTTGAGTCCTTCCACCTGCACCTGAACCGGTTCATTCCAGGTAAGGAATTTGGTGTTTTTGAGGTTAGTGTATGTCAGAGTTTCTTCCACAGGGATTCCTCGCACTTGCCGTAAGGCGCTCCACCCTGACTGCCATCTGGCAAAGTCCTGGACCGTATGGCAAAGTTACATACTCTAAACTGCTGCTAGTAGTGGATTTCTGTGTCATGAGTGTCAGTGACTGGCAGGTTTAATGATGTCGCTATGCTGAGGTTGCCTGCATCGTCCTAGGCTGGTCAGTTTGCGCCGTGATGTATTGTGTTCTTTATCACGATCATGCTTATTTCTAATGTAAGATTGTTACTAATTTTCAGTACATTGTTTTATATATAAATCTTCCTCTATCATTGTTTCCAAATTTGTATATATCAATCTTTCTCTATCATTCTTTCCCACTTGCAGGGTACAGTGCGCAGGAAGTGCACTTCCAGGCGTACCTGCTGGAGGGTCTGGCTCGTTGGAACCAGGACCGTGCGGCTGCCATTGCACCTTCCTCTTCTGACGAGCCCTGGTCGTACAGCGCGCGCCTGAGGCATGGGGTCAACCTGCTGGCCCAGGAGGTTCTGAAACGCCCTATCATCCCCGGTTTTCTTCTGCCACAAAAATACACTGGTGAGCTCATTGCTGATGTATTGTGTGATTGCAACATATCACTATCAATTTCTGATTAGTATGTGAACTTTGCCATTGGGTCCTGGTAGCAGGAATGAATGAGTAATGTAATATTACAGATATGGACAGGTTTACTTTGACATTGTAATTTTTTGGCAAGTGATTTGATGTAGACATAAACAGTACAAGATTGGTGTGACCTTCTTCTTTGCAACAGGGGAACTGATTGGGGTGGAGTACCTCTATGGCCAGACCACACAGCTGGAAGACAGTGACTCCCTGGACGCTTTTGACCTGGGAGAACTGCCAGACCCAGATTCTGCTGATGAGGGGTTTGAGGATGAGGATGATGAGACCGTGACGTCCGCCACGGATGCCTGGTCGGCTGAGCCTGTTCCTGACACTGACAGCACAGCTACTCGGCTTTGCCGCAGGCCTCCTCAAACTTGTGAGTTATTTCTTCTTTGTATTGAATGCTTTTCAGAACATGTTGTGATTGGTACTTGTTAGACCTGAAATGATAACATCGTGTTATTTCCAGTGGAACATACACAACAGTCCACACACACACAATGATTGTGGGGTTTCAATTTCAGCTGCCCCTGCATCATCAAAGCCTGACCTCATGCCTGCTGCCGTGCGACCCAGACCTTCCCGCTTGGAACGTGCAGCGTACCAGATCCAGGTGGAGCAGCAGCCCTCCACATCGAGTTCGCTTGACCTGGTGCCTGCTGCCCTGGAAACCGCAGCCTCCACCTTGCAGCCTCCTGTGCTCGAGAGCCAGCCCGAGGAGCAAGCCTCCACATCGGAGTCAGTTCAGTTGGAACCACCATCAACTGCTACTCCTGAGGTTAGTGGTGCTGACCTGTCCAGTAATGAGTGTGTGATGAAGTTTGCTGAATGGTAACATATCCAATGAATGTACCACACACGTCTCGCATTGCTAGGGTTAGCAGGGAGCTTGTGCTTGCTGATGTCAACAAGGTGTAAATAATCAATGTCTTTTCCCTCGACTTTGACTTCTTTCATTTCATACACTTGCATGTGACACTTCATACTGCATTAACTGTGACCTTCAGTGTATCTCATGTTTACACATACATGTCATTCCAGTTGTTCTGTTTTAGCTGTTTCGGTACTTCCTCACTTTCTTGGTGTTTTATTTGCCCTCCTGTTGTCTTCCCACATGTCTCTTACCTGTCCATGTAATGCAAAGATGAAAGCTTTTTTTGTTTCTGTCTTTGCAGGTGACACTGGACCCACACAACATCCCGGGGTTGGACAAGGTCTTTGCTCTGGCAGACCGCCTGGTGGCTTTGAAGGACCAGTCGGCCCTGACCAGCGCGCACGCAGGTCATCTCATCTCGCTGTACCAAAAGCTGGATGAGTACGACAGGCGTGCCATTGTTTTTCCGCGACGCCACCAGAAGTCCCTGCTGAAGGGTCGGTTTGCCCGACCAAAGGCCGGCCGCACCACCGTGACGTCTGGTGTGGAAAGTGTGCAGAGGTAAGAACACATAGGATATTATGTTGTACTTGTTTGTATTATTTGAACCTCCTGAGTGCCTTAAATGTAACATTTACGGAGCCTTCTGTGGTGCCTACATGTGTGACATTTACGGAGGTAGTGTGACGCACGTTTCAGACAAATGTAAATGGCGAGAAAAGCACTGACTGATGTTGTCATTCTCAGAGAGGGTTGAAAGGTCTTGATTTTCCCAGCATGTGACCCAAAACGGTTTTTGGCCTCAATGTAGCCAACACTTCAAAGGGTTGAGACAGTACCGCATTGTACAATTATATATGGCACACTGTCAGTGAGTACTTTTACAAGTGGCAAGGGGAAGACAAGGTTGATGGAGCGAGGTAGGAGTGGGGCGCCTGTGGTGGTGGACGATTTGCCCGCCCACATGTGTGTCTACATCATGACGCAATACAAATTTCTGTCGAGTACTTTATCAGGAAGGCAAGACAGGCCAGACTAGTGGTAAATAATGTTCATTTATGTCTTGTTTGTTGTATGGCTGATTCTTGTCACTAATGTACATGTGTTTCCGCAGGTGTTTTGTCGGAAAGGGCAGCCCTGCACAAAGTCCCAGTGTCAGCCGCAATGTGGAGGCCATCGTGCTCCGGCTGTGTGACCGCTATCCCCGTGACATAGTGAGGAAGGGCACACGGAGAAGCAGGTGGCGGTTGATTGTTCAGGCCTACTTGCGTATCCGGCAGCTGGTTCTTGGCTGTCCTGTTCTCATGGCACAGACAGGACTTCAGCTGCCGGAAATCAACCAGCGAACGCTCGGTCAATGGTGAGTCGCTTGTGTCTAATTACGCCCTGTGTACTATTTGTGTTTGATGATGGTTGGGAACAGTGAACATATGTCTGTGTCATCTTATAAATAAAATATGAGGCATAACAAGTTCCCATCAGGTTCATTGATATGATTGTCTTTGGCGGTTTGATTCATGGCGTAGGTGTTCTGAACAACTTTTTCTCTGCTTGTTCAGTGTAGTGCACTTTAGTGGTCCTGATTCAGCAGTGTTCATGCAGCCGCTTTTATCATATTGATATTCATGCCATGCTTTACAGAGTTTCTTCTTCCACATTCAGTGGATTTGTCTCTGTCAGGAATGAACGCAAGCGTGTTTGATCTGTGGAATATATTTTTATGTATTAGTTGAATGAGTACAGAATGTGTCACAGATAACATTTGACAAACCACCTCCATTTTTCCAACTACCTGATTTAATGTGTGCTATTTGATATGACATTTAAAGCTCAATATCTATTACTGTTCAGCCTGTGCAAAGGCAAGAAAATTAGTTGCACTGACTTGAACTAAGACAGTCACCACAAAGCACCTTTTGACCCTGGCTGATATGTATGTGTGTGTGTGTGTGTATGTATGTATATATATATATATATATAACATTGAACATACACATGTACACACACAGGTCGTATTCAGTGCCTGTTTATTGATCGGTTGTGTTTTCGTTTCATATCATTTGAAATGTACAAGTGTTTACAGTCATAAATGAATTAGCTACTGCTCATACAATAGGACACAGCTTGTGCTCTTTTAATGGGACAAGGTTGTCTGCTTGTTGAAAATGACAGTACTTTTTTGATGTTAAGTCTGTTTCCATTACTAATTTCTTTTGTTCTTCTTTTGTCTGCTACATTAGGCACGACAGACGCACCAGACAACAGGAGGAGAAAGTACTGGAGATGGGCATCCCCTTGCAACCCCCCCAGAGCACAACAACGTGTCCGCCAGCCAGCCAGGCCCCCAGAACATTACAGATGAGCAGTGCTCCCAAGATCACTGTTCATCTTCCTGAGAACAGTGCGGGCCAGGCCAACTTTAAACGGCTGCAGGCACCCCCACAACCACCACCGGTGCCGCCACAGGTTGTCCAAACGTCATCTGGACAACCTGTCATGATTGTGCCACGGTTGCAGGGTTGGCCATGTCCAGCCGTCTTCAGGCTGAACCCTGTTGATTCTGGTGCGGCTCAACCACCCCAGACCACACACAGGTTGATTGCCCCAAAACCAATTTTGACAGTCCTACAGCCACATCAACCCATTCCCTTTCATGTGGCAACATTACCCACCCACCCCTCTGCAGGCTCACGGACGTTAGCCACCCACCCCCTGTGCAGGCTCAGGGACATTACCCACCCAGCCCTCTGCAGGCTCACGGACCACCGCCTGGAGAAGGAAGCGTGCCATGGAGGAAAATCCTCGGCATATTGTCAAGCCCAGGAAAGTGACGTCTTGTGGACTCTGCAAACAAGAGCGTGGCAGTGCTCACCGGCAGTACTATGGACAGTGGTGGTGCCCTGAAAAATCATCCATGTCCTTCGAGGAGTGGATGCAAGCACAGAGGGCAGCCCGCTCCATCAAAAAGAAAGATGCCGGTGCCAGCACAGCTACCACCAGAACCACAGACTGATCCTAGGACAGGGCCGCTTGACACTGCGAGGATTTTCCTTCATTTTCCTTCAGCCGGGCAATTCCCAAAAGTCCACAACAACCTGCATCAGCCTCACTGGATTGGACTTGTCATTATCCCCTTCAGCAGCCTGGCTTTACACAGTATGGATGTAAAGACAACCAAACATCACACCTCACCTGGGTCCTACAGGATGCTTTGGAGGCTCAGAGGGTCACCCTGGCAGTCATCAGTGATCTGCATAATGTTTTCCCTGAGATATTGACAACTGGACTATGTGTAAAGATTATACATTGTGTCATCAGAGGCAGCACATGTAATCGGACAAAGATCTGTCTTCTCATCCCATGCAGCAGTGTTTATGGATGCTCCTACAACAACCTGTCTTCTCATCCTATGAAGCAGTGTTTATGGATGCTCCTATAACAACCTGTCTTCTCATCCTTACCAGCCACTCTCGTGTCGACCCTGCCAACACAACCCTCTCAGCAAGTCATAGTAGACCTATGGGATTTCAACTGAAAATGCTACTTTGTCTGTGTGGACTACTACTGCTCCAGATACATCAAATTGATATTGTTCACCTGCCAATGTGCTTTTTCAGTCATCTGCAAGCTGAGGGATATTTGTACCCATCATGGGATAGCAGATTTTGGCATTTCTGTCCCCTACAAATACTATATACTCCAGCTGCTAAGAACCAGGATTGGACATATATGTGTTGACCTAAACAATAACAAGGAACTGCTTTGTGATGCTAGAATGATATAATCTAAATCTCTGGACATTACACACATACTGATGTGATCAACAGTATTCACACAGTTGAATGCAACATCTGGGTTTCGGCAACTCCCACTTTACTTCAAACTGAGAAACTATTAATATTTGGGAGATATTCATTCCCCTGTCTTCACTTCATAGTCTCCACAGCTGCAGATGTGTTCCAGCTAACAATGGCAACCATTCCGGGTGACATCAAATTGTGTACACTGTGTTGAGAAACACCTTTTCAACCTCAGGATCCACTCTTGCCATTGACCTTGCCAACAACCCTTTCACAAAGTCAAGAGTACACCTATGTCACTTCAAAGGAAACTGCTACTTGCTCTGTGTTGACTACTACTCCAGATACATTGATATTGTTCACCTGCCAAATAGTGGTGCTTTTTCTGTGATCAACAACATGAAAAAAACTTTAACACATCATGGGATTCATTAACTTGTCATTTCTGTCACAGCAGGAGAAAAAAACTACATCCGATAGGTCTCTTGTCTGTGGCAGATGACAGTCAAACTCAGCTCAGATAACAGTTGCAACATGTTAAAGAATCAGTAACCCTGATGATCAGTTGACAAAAAACAGTCCAAATTCCCTAATGCTGCCAACTTTACAAAGTTGAAGGTCCCAAGCCCTTGAAAAAGCAGAGGGGGGAATTTTCTTGTACAGTGCGTCTGTGAATCTACAGTGTCTGTGGTGTAGAGGCAACACATTGATCATTTTATGGTCAAAGACCCAGGTTCAAATCCTGGCAGGCACGATTCTCTTCAGACCACTGTACATACTGGCATTCATATCTACATCTTAGTGTATGTAGTTGCCGTCCATTCACACATTTTGAAATAAGTACATCTAAACAACATTACATACATACATACATACATATCTATATATATATATACACTCAATTATTGACATGTGTTTTGTCTGCAGGTGTTTTGAAGGCATCCATACAAAATTAGAAATAACAGAAAAATACATGAATACTTGACAGATTTAGATATACCCTGATTTAATGACAAGTGTTTGCAAGGCATCCACACAAATATACTATTTATACCTTGACAGATTTTTATATACACTGAGATAATAACAACTCTTTGCAAGGCATCCATACAAACATACACATTATACCAAATGATCATCACTTGACAGATTAGATTGTAATAACACTGATTTCATAACATGTCTATATATACACTGACTTAATGACAAGTGTTTTGAAAGCATCCATACCACATTCTAAATTACAACAAAGTACATGAATACACATATCTGTGTGTATACTGATTTAAAGACAATTGTTTGCAGGGCATCCTTATAACATTATACATTACACAAAATTA
>CM060305.1:65875663-65878163 GCA_030674185.1 Monoplex corrugatus
ACACACATCTCCCCTGTCTCTTTCTCTCATCTCTGCCCAACATCTCCCTCCCTCCCTCCCTCTCCCTCTCTCTCTCTCTCTCTCTCTCTCAAACGCACAGAAAACCACAATGTGCAGTGATGCACATGCGTGGCATAATTGTGTTTCGACGTTCTTGTTCCCATGCAACGACACTTAATCTCTTAGGACCTCATGTACAGGCAGAAAATCCAATACATTACATCTCTCTCTCACAGGCGCGATAGCCAAGCGGCTAAGACGTCAAACATCCAGTCAAGAGATCTAGGTTTGCATCTAGGTTTGCATCTCACACTTGGAGGGGAAAAAAAAGAAGAAGAAAAAAGAAAAAAAAAAGGGGGGTGGGTGGGTGGGTTGAGATTTCTCTTTCCCCAGGTCAACATGCGTTCAGATCTCTTTAACCTTTAGACTCCCGCACCCTGTTCACCAGCATCCTGAGTGTGGTGAAAAGAAAAACATGCGTATACGTATTCAACAAAACTGGAACGTTTAACATCTCCTCTTCTCTCTCTCTCTCTCTCTCTCTCTCTTTTTGTGCGACACAAAAAAGACCAACTAACACAACAAACAGCTCAGAAAGTCTTTCTCACACACACACACAACAACACACACACATAACACACACACACACACACACACACACACACACACACACACACACACACGCACACACACACACCACGCACGCACGCACGCACGCATACACGCACACATCACGACGAACAAAAAAATCAGACCATTTCACTGGGATTTCCCCACTTCAAAAGGGCAACAACCGTGAACACCTTCGACCTCCGCCCCGCCCCGTCCCGCTCAGCCTCACCCCCTCCATGCTTCCCTTCTTCTAGACAGCTCACCTACCAACCCCAACCCCCCCCCCCCCCCCCCCCCCCACCTTTGCCACTATCCGTCACCTTCATCTATTCTGCATCGTTGTTCAGACTGTGAGCCAGCTCCTTACTTAAAAGGCTATCATCGGAGAAGAAAAAATGTGTTTGCTGTCCATCTTACCGCTTCAAACAGTCTGGCGGTGTTAGGTTATAGTTAACCCTTGGATCCCCGCACCCTGTCTACCAACTGCAAAAAACCTAACCCTTTGATTCCCTCATTCTATCCACCAGCTTCTTGTAGGAAGCAGGTGAACAGGACGCGGGAATAATCAAGGGTTACGTTTTTTTGCTTTGTTAGCATGGTTGACAATGTAGGATGCTGGTGGACAGGGTGCGGGCGTCAAAGGGTTAACCTTTCAAGGCCGACACGATCTCTTTTATAATGACAAGACTATATCAAACGTAACAAAACCCTTAACGCTAGGTACAGAACTTCAAGAAGACCTTTACCACCGCATAAGCTTATGTGCTAGCTTAACCCTTTGACTCCCGCACCCTTTCCTCCAACGTCAAAAACTTAACCTCTGACTCCCTCACCCTATCCACTAGCTTCCTGCAGTGAGGGAGTCAAAGAGTTAAATGTTTGCTTTGTTAGCATGGTTGACAATGCAGGATGCTGACGGACAGGGTGCGGGAATCAAAGCTATATAACCTTACTAAGGTAGGACGAGATCTGTTGTTACAACGACACGACAAGACATATCAAACACAACATATAAAACCCATACGCTAGTTAAGGCCTTAAGACCTTTACCAGCGAATAAAGTTTGTGTGCAAGCTCTTACAGGCTTCTACGATGATCATTTTGGATCTTCTCCACGCACGGCATCAGTGGGCATTCGTTCCGAGAGCGGAGAAGTAAATTTGAGAAACCGAAACCGAAACCGAAACAACAAGGAGTTTGGAGTTTGCTCAAGAACGGATTCATCGCACTCGGAGGATTCCATACGTGCTCTATCCAAATCTGCCAGCAATTACCAAATAAAACAAATAGTAACTTACTGTATCGTACATCCTTTCCTCTCCCAATTCCCTCCTCCACATAATTTTATGACCATAACAGGAACCAGAAAAAAAAAAAAACACGAAAAAAGAATTGGAACGCGTACTTGATACAACCAGACAAGACAGGCGCACATTTTCGGCCAATTGGCCTCTGCCAAGCGTAGACATCAGATCACAAACGAACAAACACCAAATACTTCCGTGCTGCTTCGTCCAGTGGGAGAAAAGGACCAAGCAGAAGTGAAGTTTCAGTCTTTTTCTCCTAATTTTTGTATTTGATGATTCTTAATGCTGGGGAGTTTTGTCATTCTGTATTGTTGTACCTCTTGACAAAGGCACAAATTTGCGCTTGTCTTGTTTGTTTGTTTGGAATTAAGCGTTCTTGTAATTTCTTTTTTTTTTTTTTTTGTCTGTTTGTTTTTTCCTGGTGTTCCTGCTGTTTGCTTGAACGCGGGCAGTCACACTTGTTTTGGACCATACCAGGGTTGCGTGCAGCTCAAGGAGTTTTGCCAGACAATTTAATAAGCTGGGCAAATTTTGGATGCAGGCATATGCACGTGCCCCAGTGCGATAAATCCTTCTTGAAC
>CM060305.1:65908163-65910663 GCA_030674185.1 Monoplex corrugatus
ACACTGCAGGAACTCGCGCATCCTGATGGATTCCATCAATTCTTCCCTGTAACCTGGTCTTTTAAATGGTACTGTGAGATCAGGACAGACCCTGACTAAAACTGAACCACCACACAAGGTCATTTACCTCTACTACCGTTTGAACGTAAAGTGCGAATTGCATCTCTCTCTGTGTCTGTCTGTCTGTCTGTTTGTCTATCTGTCTCTTTATCTGTCTGTCTCTGTCTGTCTGTGCCTCTGTCTCTCTCTGTCTCTCTGTCTGTGTCTCTGTGTCTGTCTGTCTGTCTGTCTGTCTGTCTCTCTCTCTGTATGTATGTATGCATGTATGCATGTATGTATGTTTGTATGTATGTATGTATGTATGTGTGTGTGTGCACGTATGTATGTATGTATTATGTATGTATGTATGTATGTATGTATGTATGTATGTATGTATGTATGTATCTATCTATCTAGTACCACTTCAGAACTTCGTTACTGCTAGTGATTGCATTGTTAACGTAAAACTGTGATCTTGAAATGTAAAAAATCTCAACTAATATTGACAACAACAACAACAAAAAACCCACCTCCAGAAACAGTCTCATACAGTCTCTCATGAGAGAGAGAGGAGGAGCAGGAGAGGGAGGGAGGGATGGATGAGAGAGAGAGAGAGAGCGGAGAGAGTGAGAGAGAGAAAGAGAGAAAGAGACAGACAGACAGAAGGACAGGACAGACGGACAGAGAGAGAGGGGGGGGGGAGAGATAGAAAGAGACAGACAGACAGAGAAATTAGACAGACAGACAGACTACACACACACACAAGAGAGAGAGAGAGAGAGAGAGAGAGAGAAAGAGAGACAGAGACAGAGACAGACAGAGACAGAGACACAGAGAGAGACAGAGACAGAGACACAGAAAGAGCTGACACGAGAAGAAAACCACTGGTTAATTAATGGCAAGAAAACAGAAGAAACCTTTCAGACGGACAAGAGATCTCAAGAGATCTTATTTTTCAGTCGTGCAGCCTTGCCCACGCTTGATCACACCCGAAACTATTGTCTGTGTTTGTCCGGCCCGGCCCTGCCCTGCCCTGCGGCTATGTTCCTCCCACCCACGCTGTGTGTGTGTTGTGTTGTGTTACAGCAGAACCGGCGGCCAATGTAATGAGAGACTGTAGTTCTGGTAAGCCTCCTTCCCGCATGTGCTTAAAACTTTAATGCTTTCTTCAGTGGGGCGAGGACTCGTCTGGGTTCTTGTTTCACTTCAGCGCTCTCCGGTCCTTCCGATTCCACTTCACTTTCTCTCTAATCTCTTTCTTATTCTGTATTGAAATGTTCGTACTGTCCTCCCTCTCTCTCCCTCTCTCTCTCTCTCTCTCTCACTCTCTCTCTCTCTCTCTCTCACTGAAACTGAACCCAAGAAAGCAATTATTTCATTTAATACTTGCTTACCCACTCACCCACCTCATTTTCTCCCTATCTCACGTCTGTGGTGTCGTGTTGTGTGTGTGTGTGTGTGTGTGTGTGTGTGGTGTGTGTGTGTGTGTGTGTGTGTGTGTGTGTGTGTGCTGTGTTGTCTTTTTCTGTCTGTCTCTCTCTCTCTCGCTCTCTTCCTCTCGTAGGTCCAAGGAAAGTTCTTCTGTCAATAGTCCGAGGGCGAAGACGATATGGAAAGGGCAATACTAAGAGTGTGCGTGCGTGTGACTCTATGTGTGTGTGTGTGTGTGTGTGTGTGTGTGTGTGTGTTAAGTGCGTGCGTGCGTGCGTGCGGTGTGTGTTGTGTGTGTGTGTGTGTGTGTGTGTGTGTGTGTGTGTGTGTGTGTGTGTGTGTGTGTGTGGGGTGTTCGTTCGTTATTTCTTTTAACGTCTATTCACATATGTGCTTTTTAGACGGATGTGTGTGAGTGTATGTGTATGTGTGTGGTGTGTGTGTGTGTGTGTGTGTGTGTGTGTGTGTGTGTGTGTGTGTGTGTGTGTGTGAATGAGCGTGTATAAGTGTGCATGCGTGTGTGTGTGTCTGTTTGTGTGTGTGTGGTGTGTGTGTGTGTGTGTGTGTGTGTGTGTGTGTGTGTGTGTGTGTGTGTGTGTGTGAGTGTGAGTGAGTGCGTATAAGTGCGTGAGTGTATGTGTGTGTGTGTGTGAGCGTGTTGTGTGCATGTGTGTGTGTGTGAGCATGTGCGTGTTTGTCAGTCTATTACGTGTGTATGCGCGCGTGTGTGTGTGTGTGGTGTCTGTTGTGGAGGGAGGGAGGGGTTGCACGAGTGTGTACACGTACGTATGCGTGCTGTAAGTGCAAGGCAGCAATGGAGGAAAGGGCGGGGTGATAATCAGGTTGCTGGCCCATGAATGTCAAGAGTTCCCGACAACTACGCTGGCATTCTGAACAACACTTCTGTTCCAGAATTGTCTTCACCGACTTCAAAACCAAAGACGCAGAAATCCAGTTCCCTTTTAGCTTGTTCTTGCTTTGGCGTCAGCATATTACGCACGCTAATTTTTTTTTAACTCTTTGACTCCTC
>CM060305.1:65925663-65928163 GCA_030674185.1 Monoplex corrugatus
GTGTGTGTGTGTGTGTGTGTGTGTGTGTGTGTGTGTGTGTGTGTGTGTGTGTGTGTGTGTGTGTGTGTGTGTGTGTGTGTGTGGTGATGTGAGAGCGAGAGAGGGAGGGAAAGAGAGCGAGAGAGAGAGAGGGAAAGAGAGAGAGAGGGACACAGAGACAGCGACATGGATGAAATGGGTGTCTGTGTGTGCGCGTGTGTGTCAAAGCATGAACAAGCTCGCGCCCGTGTTTCCGTGCAAGAGTGAGTGAGTGAGTGAGAGTGTGTGTGTGCGTGTGTGTTGTGTGCACACGCGTGCGTGCATGCGTGCGTGCGTGCGTGCGCTTGTGTGTGTGAGTGAGAGAGAGAGCACGCACGCCAATATCTATGCATGTGTGTGTTTAACTAAACGACTACACTATGTGCAGAGCATGCATGCGTGCATACATACACCTTGAACGTGTATGTGCCACCTGTGGATCTCCGGCGAGCAATCTGAGCTATAGTGCCCCAGGTATAGATGAAAGCGTTGGAAGGTGGGAGGGGATGGGGTGGGGGTGGGGTGCGATGGGGTGGGGTGGGGTGGGACGTGGGAACTCTCTACTACCGGTTGATGCAGTGAGTGAATAATGAGGAGCATTAAGGAACCGTTCAAACATCTGCTGCATCTTCCTGCCAACGAGGTCGATAAATTTGGGGCCACCACGCTGAAAAAAAAATTGCTCAGAGCATGATGACAGAGGAGGATTCACGTAGGAAGTGCAACGATTTAATAACACACAGCATGCAGGATTAGAGCACTTGGTCACGATCACAACAGGAAAGGTGGACGGAAAGAGAGCACCAGGTAGACCCAGGGAGAAAATGCTGGACGGACTTGCAGAGTGGCTGGGGACGAGGAGGGTGGGGGAGATGCTAAGGGGCTACGAGAGATAGAGACAGATGGAAGTCCATGATCGCCAACGCCATGCGGAAGGGACCTGATGATGATGATGATGCGGGATTAGAGCACTTGGTCACGATCACAACAGGAAAGGTGGACGGAAAGAGAGCACCAGGTAGACCCAGGGAGAAAATACTGGACGGACTTGCAAGGTGGCTGAGGACAGAGAGGATGGAAGTTGTGCTTGCGGCAGCAAGGGACAGATACAAATGGAAGGCCATGATCGCCAACGCCATGCGGCAGGGCACTTGATGATAATGATGATGAGTATACGGAGCCTCTCTGTCCTCAGCCACCCTGGAAGTCCGTCCAACAGGGAAGTTGGGGTGGGGAGTGGGGGGGGGGGGCTCGAGGGAGGGAGGGAGGGTGTGTGTGTGTGTATGGAAATGGGTGTGTGGGAGAGGTGTTAAGTGCTACGATTTAATAAAACAGCACACAGGGAGGGGGGTGAGGGAGGGAGGGAGGGAGGGAGGAGGTGTGTGTGGATGTGGGTGGGTAGGAGAGGTGAGGGTTACTCGCATTCGAAAAACAAAAATCGACGCTAAGATAAATAAATAAGTTTATGAATAAATAAATAAATAAATAAATAAATAAATAAATAAATAAATAAATAACCAAAAAATCAGAGTTCGTTCAGGATACATTCATCGCAATTGGATTATTCCATATGCGCTCCACCCCAACCTGCCGTTATATGGCAAACTCCCTGAATCTGTACAAAATCCTGTCTGTTGACTTGGACTTCAAACACGGAGAGAAACACGAGACCTAAGAATCTATAAAACACAAATCTGTCACCAGAAGAATGATTGAAGAATTAAGACGGGCGGCAAACGAATCAATTTTTATGTTGCCGGCTGGAACTGAACTCCAGACATCAGTTCTGGAGTCCAGAGAGAGAGAGAGAGAGAGAGACAGACAGACAGACAGACAGACAGACAGACAGACGGACAGACAGACAGAGGCAGAGAAAGAGGCAGAAACGAAGACAGAAACAGTGAGACAGACAGACAGACAGATAGAGAGCGAAAGAGAGAGACAGAGAGAGAGAGAGACAGAGAGACAGACAGATAGAGAAACAGACAGATAGTGTACGAGTACGAAAATAGTAAATACCTCGTAGTATTTGGCGCAACAGCTGGATATTCTCCGGACTGCTGCTCGTTCGGCAGCTGTTGTTGTTGCTGTTGTTTATTTTTGAGGTGTTCATAAATACGTACACTTTCTGTTTGGGGTAAACTGATTTGTTTTTCTTGTTTCGCTCGCCGTCAACATGGTCAAGCCACATCTGGTAATGAATGTGGATTTGTTTTACAATTCCTGCCGGTTGCTATGGAGCTTGGTGGTCAGAGGAGTTGTAGGCGGCCATGTCTCCTGTCGCTCCATTAGATAAGAGGTGACATTGCTGTATTTGTGTGTTCAGCTGTCTGATAGTCTTGAACGGGCAGGCCCCAGTAGCTCAGTTGGTTTGAGAGTCAGATTCACATGCTAATGGCTGTGGGTTCGAATACCGAGGTGCGCTACATATATACATTAATTTAAAACTGGCCTTCTCACTGTCCCATCTTAACATCATTGT
>CM060305.1:65938163-65940663 GCA_030674185.1 Monoplex corrugatus
TACCCAGGCAGGATCGAACCCCAGCTCTACCAACTGGAAGTCTGACGTCTTACTCACTCGAAAATGGCGCCTGTCAAAACATGTTTTGTCAAAAATATTGCTATGTTACGGTGTTAAGACCGAAGAATATCCCATAGTGGCAGGTTTTGTCATGCTTCAAAGGGAGAGAACTGTGGGTAGTTGTGTTCCGAATTCCCGAGAAGCTCAAAACAGATGTGCGTCTGTTTTGTTGCGTGAGTTAAAGTAGGCGTTCTCAGTTCTATTTTTGTGTGTGTGTCTGGTTTCAAAAGACGGGCGATAGAAAACACTGTTTAACCAACTGACGGCTAATCACACATCAAAGGCAGAATGTGAGGAAAACATATTGTGTATAAGGAGACAAAAAACTTTCACGAGAGGGCGTATATATATATATATATATATATATATATATATATATATATATATATATATATATGTGTGTGTGTGTGTGTGTGTGTGTGTGTGTGTGTGTGTGTGTGTGTGTGGTGTGTTGTGAGTGTGAGTGTGTGTGTGTGTGTGTGTGTGTCTGTCTGTCTCTGTGTGTGTGTGTGGTGGGTAGTTGTGTGGTGTGTGCGTGCGTGCGTGCGTGCGTTTGTGCGTGCGTGCGTGTGCTGTGCGCGCGCGCGCGTGTGTGTGTGCGTGTGTTGTGTTTGTGTGTGTGTGGCGGGGAGAAGAAAACAGACTTTGGACATATTTCAACACACAATATGTTGTGTACACATACATTCGATACTGAGTTTCGTAATATTTGTGTCAATGAGTAAAACAGAAGACAGACAGACAGACGGGCAGCAGGCAGGCAGGCAGGCAGGCAGGCAGACAGAGACAGAAGACAGACAGATACAGAATACAGAGAGACACAGATACAGACAGACAGCCCAGTAACAGAGACAAACTGAGAAAGAGTCTGAGAGAGAGAGAGAGAGAGACAGACAGACAGACACAGACAGACAGACATAAAGAAAGACAGACATACAGACAGACAAAGAAACAGACAAACTGAAAAAGACAGAAAGAGGGAGAGAGAGGTAAGTATGCAGAGAGAGAGAGGCAGAGAGGGAGACAGAGACAGACAGACAGAGACAAGAGACAGAGAGAGAGAGACAGAGATAGAGAGAGACAGAGAGAGAGACAGAGACACACAGAGAGACAGGACAAAATGACCACCTCAATGACAGTGCCAAAACGTGACAGGCACCCTGGCACGTTACTGATTAATTTAACAAAACAACACTCACACACACGCTACATGCTGCTCTGTCTGTCTGTCTCTCTCACTCTCTCTCTCACTCTCTTTCTTTCCCACCCTCCCTCCCTCCCTGTCTGTCTGTCCTCTGTATCTGTCTGTCTGTCTTCTGTTTTCTCCCCCTCCACACACACACACACACACACACACACACACACACACACACACACACCACACGCACACGCACGGACGCATATATACACACAAACGCCATCATCCCGCCAACACACACTGATGCACACACACACACACCACACACCCACACACACACACACACACACACACACAATTGCGCGCGCGCTCGCACGCACACGACACACACACACACACAAAACACACACACACACACTATAGGCCAAACAAGGACTGTGACACCATCAAAAGCACGGAAACAGGCGCATGGTGAAGGATGCACTCACATCATTGACGCAAGCAACAGGGTCGAAGGAAAAGACTTAACATCATCATCACCCAACTACCCACCCATCACTACAGCTTAAGACTGACAGATCTTAAAAGCTCTTTGGTTACTTTCCCACTCTTTGGTTTCGTTCTTTCGATTAACTCTTTCTGTCCCTCACCGTGTTCACCAGATGCAAAAAAAAAAAACAAAAAAAAAAAAAAAAAACAACCGAAAAGAGAAAAAAGGAAACACCCCCCCCCCCAACCACACACACACACACACACACACACACACACACACACACACAACACACAACACACACAACACACACCACAACACACACACACACACCACAACACAAACAACACACAACACAACACACACACACACACACACACACAACACACACCACACACACACACACACACGCACACACACCACCAACAACACACACACACACAAAACAGGAAAAAGTCAACCTATCCACTAGTATCTTGCATCAACAATAGCAAAGCAAAAACATAATCCTTTTACTCTCTCGCCCTATCCGGGTTCCCGAGAGCCCACGTGGTTTTAAGACATCCGTTGCAACGGTGGCCTTGGCCTTTAGACGTCTGATCACTTTGGATGCGCGGGTTCGGATCCAGATGGAAGACTAATTTCGATTTTCAAAAACAAATGGCGACAGCAGAGGGCATAAGCGAATCATGACCTGTATGTGTCCCAATCCCTTAGAGTTAGACTGTAAGGAGTTAAAAGCCCAAAACACTCACTTCAGGTGGGCTTCTCCTCTGAGGACCTGCTGCTGTCCAGCTCTCCTCAGAGCTTCT
>CM060305.1:65943163-65945663 GCA_030674185.1 Monoplex corrugatus
AGGAACCAAAGACATGCAAAGCTTAAAGCTCCTTCCTTCCTCTCTGAGCCTAATGATCAAATAGGATGTACTACTACTACTGTTACATAACTTGCAAATAGGCACGTACACGTATGTCTATTTCTCTGTGTGTCTGTGTGTGTGTGTCTGTGTCTCTCTCTTTCTATATCTCTCTTCTCTCTCTCTCTCTCTCTCTCTCTCTCTCTCTCTCTCTCTCTCTTCCTTTCTCTCTTTTCCTACTCTCTTTTTCTCCCCCCCTCACTCTCTTCCTCTCCCCCCTCTCTCTCTCTCCCTCTTTCTCTCTCCCCCACTCTCTGTCTCACACACACTCACTCACCCACTCTCTCCCCCTTTCTCTCTCTCTCTCCCACACACTCACTCACCCACGCACTCACTTACACACACACACACACACTCTCTCTCTCACACACAACACACACACACACACACACACACACACACACACACACAACAATATGCATGCCAAATCCAGAGCTTCCATCTTCCGGATCAAAAGACGCCGTCACTGTTCCATAACTAGCGACCGAGCACGTAGTAAATACATGTATACTCTCTCTCTCTCTCTCTGAGCACGCACGCGCGCGGGTGCACACACATAACATATATAAACACATGCACACTTACCCAAATCCATAGTAATTTTTTCTTTCTTTTCTTTTTTTCCCTTTTTTGTTTCCTTTTTTTTTTTTTTTTTTTTGCACAGACACATAAGCACCCTCTCCTTTCTATTCCCTCCCAACACACACACACACACACCACACACACACGCGCGCGCGCGCGCACACACACACACACACACAAACACGAACACACATACACAAACAAACAAAAAACACACACACAAACAAATGCACTCACACACACACACACACACAGACGCACACACACACACACACACACACACACACACACACACACACACACACACACACACACACACACAAAATGATCCACAGCCACAGCCACGAGTCTAGACACCAACACCGACACCATAGGGACTTAACAGAGAGAATCATATGCACCAACAAACAAACAAACAGTCTTGAAGGCAATCCATCACACAAGTAGGCAGCCAGCAGGGCGGGCTGGCTGGTGAGAAACAACAAACATACTGGTCCAACACAAATATACGAGAATCGATTGATGTACGCACGCACCAGCAAGACACAACACCTCCGGAAACTGTCCCGTTAACCCCTTCGACTTCCGCACCCTGTCCATCAACTGAAAAAAATCAACCCTTTGACTCCCTCACCCTATCCAACTGCAAAAAAACGTACCCTTTGACTCCCTCACTCTATCGACCAGCTTCCTGAAGCTGGTGGATAGGGTGAGGAAGTCAAAGGGTTAAGTTTTTGCTTAACCTTTTGACTCCCTCATCCTATCGACCAGTTTTCTGAAGCCGGTGGATTGGGTGAGGGAGTCAAAGGGTTAAGTTTTTGCTTTGCAGGAAGCTGGTGGATAGGGTGAGGGAGTCAAAGGGGTTAAGTTTTTGCTTTGCGGGAAGCTGGTGGATAGGGTGAGGGAGTCAAAAGGTTAAGCTTTTGCTTTGCTAGCAAGGTTGCCAAATGCAGGATGCTGGTGGACCGGGTGCGGGAGTCAAAGGGTTAAACGCACGAACTCCCTACTTCCCGGCGTGTTTAGATGGAGGAGTCGCTAGGATGTCTGGGGTCGGTCGCTCTGCCTGACATAAGTACACTCCAAATGATAAAACTACCAACGTAGTATTACTTAATGCCTCTTCACTTCATTCAAATTAAACCAAAGGCAAAATGACTGGGGACTCTTTTACAAATTTTGATTCCTCTCTTGGGTTTAAATAGGTTCATTATGTACATGATGTGAATTATAATGGAAAAAAAAAAGTATGTTTAAGGAAAGGAAGTGTTGGGGGTAATTGTTCGCGTGTTCTGTACCGTGGAAAGGTGATCACACATAACACGTCGTACGCGAATAGACTACGCTAAATCCGTCCGGGTGAAAACAAAATAGAGAAAGCCAAGACAACAAAATAAAAATGAAAAAAACGCCGGTAATATGAACGAACGTCTAACGACTGACATAGATTTATCCGGGGACAGATCTGACGTGGAAGAAAAGTGTGGAGAAACACCATGGAACGTACATCACGTGCTCAGATTTGCCCACAGCCTGAAGGCACAGCGGGGTGCTGATGTACGGCATACACACACCCCTGTGACAACAGCTTTACTTCGTTAATGAAGCGGCCCGCCAAGCGCTTGTTCTTCTCTCTCGCCACCAGCGCCAAAAAAACAACAAAAAATCTCCATTTTAGGGAATCGACAATAACAAAAAAACACTAAGACAAACAATAAACACACACACACACACACACACACACACACACACACACACACACACACACACACACACACACAAAGAAAAACAAAGAAACGAACAACACATTCAAACAAACAATACACATAGTAAACAAAAAAATCGTTATGACTGGGTCAGA
>CM060305.1:65950663-65973163 GCA_030674185.1 Monoplex corrugatus
ATCATATCATATATCTATTCTGTTCTATTCTATTTTATACTATTATTGCATACTACAGGAGTGAGGATATTATTACTGCACACTACATACATACATTCATACCTGCACACATACAAACGCCTGCACGTTGCGCAAATACTACGATAATATTCCCTAATCATACATACATACATAGTTACATACACAATTACAGAATGCACATATATAACACATATAAATACCCGCTTATATTACAATCACATACCATGTATATATATATATATAATTAATCGTATATCACTTACATAATGTACGTATACATACACGAATAAATACATACGTAGGTACATAACAACACAAAAAGTGAGAAAAATCACATAATACAAAAACAGACAAATATTATTTATACTCACAGACAAACAGATGACAGATGGCATCATTTTACGCTTTAAATCGTGCGCTCTTCTCTTTTTTTAATCGCCGTCGTATGCTGATGTCAGCAACATCTGCACGTGCTCCAATCAATTCCGCACACAAAAACGCATGCACGCGCTATGTTTATAGAGCAATCGCGGTCCAACAGGTGATGAGGCCAAAATCGATACCCACTTAATATTTTCCTACTTTTTATCGCCGGGTTATTCTTTCGATAGTTTTGCGTGGGATGTGGACAGGCTTTGTTCTCTGTTTCTGTCTTCTGTCTGTCTGTCTGTCTGTCTGTCTGTCTGTCTCTCTCTCTCCCCTCTGTGGTGTGTGTGTGTGTGTGTGTGTGTGTGTGTGTGTGTGTGTGTGTGTGTGTGTGTGTGTGTGTGTTTTCATGTGTTGTGCTGTACTGCTTTAATGTTCTGGTTATCATGTTATTAGTGTTCGTGCGTGTATGTTGTGTGTGTGTGTGTGTGTGTGTGTGTGTGTGTGTGTGTGTGTGTGTGTGTGTGTGTGTGTGGTGTGTGTGTGTGTTGTGTGTGTGTGCATCGCACGTTGTGTGTGCTGATTTTGTTCGTGGTAGTAGTAGTAATAGTATAGTAGTAGTAATAGAATCTGCCAACGAATGCTTCAAGGGTCGCTTCAGGCCAAAAATCCACCAACACTATCAACCTAATCAAAGGAACTACTACTGCATGCTGCGTAAGTCAAGAAGTGAAGGAATGATTCAGGTCGAATCACACACACTTATTATAAATGTAGTATGTCGTGTGACCCGTTATGTTCTGCAACTCCCCCGTGCCACTTGAATGTACTACAGGCTTTTTCGCGTGTATAGCAATTGTTTACAAATGGCATTTCAAACACAACTGGGTCAAACGTACTGTTTCAAGGAAAAAATCACGAATGATCCTTTCCTCACACTAGACGAAGCAGCAGGGAAATTACAGTATTTTTCTCCTAATTTTTGTATCTGGTGTTCGTTTGTGATCTTGACAAAGGCCAGTTGGCCGAAAATTTCCGCCTGTCTTGTCTTGTATTAAATACGCGTTCTTAGTCTTTTTTCGTGTTGTTTTCTGGTTCCTAAAATTATCTGAATAGCATCTCCTTTTCACGAAGAAGATGGTGACGACGGCTACGATGTTGACGATGATGATAATGATGTGGTAATGATGATGATGATGGATGATAATGATGAAGATGCAAGAGAAGGAACAGAAGGGAAATGAAAAACGAAGAGGTGTAGGAAGAGAAGGAAGAGAAGAAGAAGCAGCAGCAGACGAGGTAAAAGAAGAAGAAGAAGAAAAAGACGACGAAGAAGAAGATGACGATGATGACGACAGCGACGACGACGACGATGATGATGATGATAGGACGACAGCGACGATCATTATTAATGAAGATGATGTGATGATGAAGAAGACGAGGATGGAGGAGAACACGAAGACGTAGAAAGAAAGCTATGCAACGGTTGGTGGTGGTCGTCGTATAATGAGGATCGTAATGACAGTGGTGAAACTGACGACAACGACGAAGGGATGATAATGACGATGACGATGGCGACGGACAAGAATGAAGAGAAGAACAACAACAACGAGGAAGAAGAATCAAGAAAAGAACATTTCACGACAAACCCACCAACAAGGAAAATCATAACAGGGCTATTTCAACCTAGACAATGCGACAGCCTCAAACCTTTCACTGTTACTCACAAGACATGGGACACTTGTAACTTGCTTAATTGGATGACGCCTACGCAACACGAGACTCTGTGTGTGTTTTGTGTGTGTGTGTGTGTGTATAATTATATAGATATAAATATACCAACTTGACGGTCATAAGTCAAGGTCAAAAAGCTTTTGGTCAAGTGTTTGTGTCTGTCGCGCTCTCTGTTTGAAAACGACTCGTTGTAACGAAGACGTTATCAATTTTCATGCATGCTGTTAATGCTGTGTTGCACGGTGAAAAAAAAGAAAGTTTTTTTTAGTATTTTATTATATGCGGAGCGATTGGCTTGTTTCTTGGTTTGTTTGCTTGTTTTTGGTTTTTATTTGATGTTTCTCTATTCCTCTCCCCCTCCCGTTTCTTTTTTTTCAATTTCGTTTTAATCATGTTAATCAGGAGCGGTGTGTGTGTGTGGTCTTTGTGCGTGCACACACTCAAAAACGCGCGCGCGCGCGCACACACACACACACACACACACACACACACACACACACACACACTCGTACAGAGAGAGAGGGGGGAGAAAGGGAGTGAGCCAAACAGACAGGAAAAAGAGATAGAAAGACAGAGACAATGAGACACAGAGACAGACAGACAGACAGACAGACAAGACAGACATAGATAAACCATACAAACAGACAATCAGAAAGCAACAAATAGGAAACGAGGCCGAAGTTGAGTCAGGCACTTACATGCAAGGGAAGTTTGCAATCTGAGAGCACAAAAACACTCCCACGTGTAGTTTAGTTTAAAACCCTCTGACTCCCGCACCCTGTCCACCAACTGCAAAAACTTAAAACCCTTTGAATCCCTCTCCCTGTCCACCAGCTTCCTGCAGGAAATTGGTGGGTAGGGTGAGGAAATCAAAAGGGTTACGGTTTTGCTTTTCTTTCATAGTTAACGATGCAGGATGCTGGTGGACAGGGTGCGGGAGTCAAAGGGTTACGGTTTTGTTTTTCTTTCATAGTTGACGATGCAGGATGCTGGTGGACGGAGTACGGGAGTCAAAGGGTTAAGGTGCCACTCAACATGCACAACCAACACACACAAACGTCCAACAATTAAGTCCACTCACTTGATAGTGGACTTTTCCAAACGTACACACAAGACGATCAAGTCATTTTAAGATCTCCCATTTGATATCGTGGAGAATCCAAATTTTGTACTTTTCAAGTTCACTGTGAAGGAACCATCAGACGAAAACGCAAAACTAGACATGAAACGAGCACGGCAGCAGACTATCACAACAGTGACAACAAAAGTAAATCTTCTCAGAAGTTCCCCCCAAGAAAATGCTGTTCACACATCTTCCTAAAAATTGCTAATTTTAGGCGTTTGTTGCTGTTGTTGTTGTTGTTGTTGTGCTGCTGTTTTTTGTTTTGTTTTCTTTTGTTTTTGCTTGTTTGTTTTTCTCAGGAGCCTGGTTTGGGGTATTGGAGGTGTGGGAGTGTGTGGGGGGGGGGGCATGTCGCCTCAACGTTGAGGCTTTAACTTCGAAACTTACGCGTGCTGAGAAAAGCTTGTACCCCCCCCCCCCCTCTCTCTCTCTCTCAAGAGCTGAGAAAAGCTTGTACCCTCTCTCTCTCTCACACAGACACACACACGCACACGCACGCATGCACACACACACACACACACACACACACACACACACACACACATATATATATATATATATAATATATATCGTCTAAAAGCACATATGTGAATAACGTTAAAAGAAATAACGAACGATATATATATATACTCTTGGTCGGTCCCTTTAAAACAATATCCTTCTTCTTCTTCTTCATCTTCTTTCAAGGAAAATTGAAAAAAATAGATAAGCTGAAATCTGCACCGTTATCGCCCTGGCAAAACGAGGAAGAAGCAACAACACAACGAGGAAGAGGCCAGGGAGAAGAAAGTGGGGGCGGAGAAGGAGAAGGAGAAGGTGAAGGACGAGAACGTGTGCTTACGCCGAGTGTAGTAAGAAGGAAGAGGAAGTTGTGGACGTCATTAACCCCTTCTGTCCGTCACAATGTCCACTGTCCACTGTCCTCCAACAACAACGTTAGCATGCATGCATACATAATATGCACGCTTCAAGCAATCCCTGTTCTTTAATCAGCGCGTAGGTTCGATTCGATTCGATTCAATTCCATTCAGTCACATTTGTTTCGGATTTCAATTCAATTCAATGTTCCTATATTAATCGACACTTGGAAATAAAAGTAAGCATGCACTGGTCTCGCAATACACCTGCATCAAATCTGCACAAAGATTTTGTTTTGTTTCGATTCACCTGACCAACAAAGTGTGTATGCAAGCAGCGCACAGATTATATTGAATCCAAGCATGCTCTCTCTCTCTCACTCTCTCTCTCTCTCTCTCTCTCTCTGCCTCCTCTCTCTCTCTCCCCGCCTCCCTCCCTCTCTCGCTTTCTTTCTGCTGTTTCAATGTCGTAAGTAGATTAGCACTGGCAGATAAATGTAGGCCAGCTTATGTAAAGATGTTAGCACACACCCAACTTACATTTTGGCGTGTGTACTAACATCTTTACATAAGCTGGCCTATATTTGCAAATATGTGTACCATAGGAAAATAAACTTTCATTTTGCTTTATGTCATTTCATTCATCCCGTCCCCCCCCCCCCCCCTCTCTCTCTCTCTCTCCGTTATCTTTTTTCTTATATATACATATATATATATATATATATATATATATATATATATATATATATATACAACCTACTTTTGCCTCCTTCAAGTCCGCTCTCAAAACTCACCTTTTCTCCTCTGCATGAAATCCTGATCTCACTCATCCCCTCTGTAGTCTGTCTCCGCTCGGAGTGGAATCACCTTGTAATATATATTTGTATATAATATGCTCTCTATAATTTTCCATTGCTTTTATTCTTTTTCCCCATTTATAGCCATGTGTGAGTGTGTGTGTGCGTGTGTGTGCGCGCGCGCGTGCGTATGTGTATGTTCAGCGCTTAGATTTGATTTCTATCAAGATTTTGCGCTATATAAATATTGTAATTATTATTATTATTATTACTGGTAAATACCTAACACAGAAGACCTTCACAAACAATATATATATACACGTAACGCAAAAGACCTTTACAAACAACATATCTGCGGGCTATTCATAAGCGATGTCTATTTTAACAGTGTACATTTTTCTTCATTATAATGACATGACATTTACGAACAGCACGCTCGTGGTTACCCTACAGTGATTGACAGCAAAAATTCCGCACACAGCAAAGCCAATATCTGACGATAAAATATTCGATGGAAGATGAAAGTGCGAGTTAGGGGCAAGGGACAGACAGAGATATGGAAGAATAGAGAGAGCGAGGTTGGGCGAGGGGGGGGGGGGGGCAGTGAGACAGGGGAAAAAAGAGAGCGAGAGAGAGAGAAGAGAGAGAGAGAGAGGCTACAAACATCAAAGTTTTCAAACCACTTTAATCATCAAGGATAGTAGCATTATGTCCCAACAGACCCGTCTCAAAGACCTCTAGTCCTTCCAACTCTACACATGTGGGCTAATGTAAACATGCTGAGAGAGATAGACAGACAGAGAGACAGAGAGAGGGCAGACAGATCTGTCCACAGAAACAGAGAGAGACAATGATAGAGTGGAGACAGAGAGAGAGAGATGAAGAAAAATTATCGAAAAAAAAAATGAGAGAGGGGGAGAGAGGGGAGAGAGAGGGGAGAAAGAGGGCGGGAGAGGGAGAAGGAGAGAGAGGGAGAGCGAGAGAGAGAGAGAGAGAAAGAATAGAGAGAGAAAGAAAGAAAGGAGAGAGAGGGGAGAGAGAGAAAGAATGAGAGAAAGACAAAGCGAGAGAGAGAGAGAGAGTGCGAGCGAGAGAGAGAGAGAGATAGCAGGAAAAAAGCATACACACACACACACACACACACACACACACACACACACACACACACACACACACACACACACACACACACACACACACACACGCACACATCCCTCCAAATAAATGACACCACCACCACCATCACCATCATCACGATCATCATACAATCGACCCATATCAGATATCGAAGCGATTTCTCGGAAGCGGCAAGCTCAGCTGTGCAGGCCTGATATCACGCGGGCGCCTGTGAGCATGCTAAATAAGGCCACGGCAGAGAACATTTTCACCAAATATGCTTCTTGTTCGCTGTACTGCCAGCAAACTCTTCTTCCCGGTTTCCATTCCATTCCTCCTCCTCCTCCATCTTCGTGACGGTTTGATGGCTTGCTGGCTTTTGCCTGCAGAGAAAGAAATCACAACAAACCAGATCGTGTCTTTTGGAGTGGAGATGCTTGTTGAACGTTGGAGACGGGGCGGTTTTGTCCTTTGATTAACCCTTTCACACCCAAAATCCTATCCACCAGTTCTTAGGACTGGACCCGGAGGGTTTTTTTTTTTTTGTTCTGTTTCGTTTTTGCTCTTGCTTTGTTGTTGTTGTATGGTGGTGGGTGGTGGTGGTTTTTTTTTTTTTATCACGACTGATTTTTCGTCTGGAGGGTGGTAGAGGCAACATCAGCACTGTCCTGCTTAGAAACCTGTTACATATGGAAGGACAAGGATATCTGCACGAAACATAAGATAAGGCGCTTTACCGTGCACTGCTATAATATTCCGGTTTCTTATATGCACGCGAGACATGGACCTTCACAGCAGTTTGGAAAGACGAACCCAGGTCATGGAAATGAGGAGTTATGGCAAGATATCAAACATCAGATACCACTGATCATAGTAACACGGACGAACAAGTGTGCCATATGATCAAGCAGCACACTGTATCATATGAAAATCGGCTGACCAGTTCAGAAAAGAAAACTACGCTGGTATGGCCAAATAACCAGATCCACCGCCTTGCTAAATGCGTGTTCCAGGGAAGGAGACAGAGGGGAAGACAGAAAAAAGGTGGACTGAAAACATTGCGGAATGAACAAAGCAACCATTTGCAGAAACCCAGGCTCTGGCACACAACCGACAGAGCTGGAAGAGTCTGGTGAACAGTGTCTTAGTGTGGCGTTCCAATGACTCTTCACGACGTTAAGGAAAAGGAGGAGGAGTGAAGGAGAAGGAGGAGGAGGAGGAAGGAGAGGAGGAGGAGGAGGAGGAGAGGAGGAGAGAGAAGAAAAAGAAGAAGAAGAAAAAAGAAGAAGAAGAAAATACCCCTAACGTGAAATACGGGTTGTTTCTCTATGGGAATGCACTCTGCCACAATATGACGCTACTTTTGCTCGCCTTCCCCCCCCCCCCCCCCCCCCCCCATACGCATGTATTTCTTGTTGAAAAACCAAAGTGGATTTTTCTACAGAACTTTACCAAAGGACAACACTTTTCCTGCCGTAGGATCTTTTACGTGCGGTAAGCGCATGCTGCGCAAGAACTTAAGTTAACATCACCCAAAAGACTAGCACCAAGAAGACCGCTCATGTTTCCACGAGGGATGCGGTGGCAGGAGAAAACGCCTAGTCCGAACGAGGATTGAACCCGGGACCCTACTTCCCCAAGACAGTAGTAGCTTTAAAACCAACTGGGCCCTGAGCCACACGCTCCACATGCAGAAAGAAGCTGGTGGATAGAGGCGAAAGAAGCGGAAGGGTTAAATTAATCACGCTTGCAAGGGGAATCAGAATATAGACGACATCGTGTCTTAAGAGTTGAAAGGTTTGTTGCAGGAAGAGCCAGGCTGGCAAAGCAGGCAGGCAGGCAGGCCTTGGGTGGGTGTCTTTGAACTTTGAAGCTTGCACAGTCATCAACCACTAAGCATGCCTGCTGCTGCTGCTGCTGCTGTCGTTTTGTTCCCTGTCAGCTGGTAGTAAATCACGCGATTCTGAATCAGCTGATCGTGCAGGTGAGAGGTGGGGGAGAGGGGGGGGGGGGGGGGAGGATGGAGTAGATGGAAGGAGGGAGAGAGAGAAAAAGGCAGGTCGAGTCGAGAGAGAGAGAGATGGGTGGAGGTCGGTGAAGGAAGCTCAGGATTAGAGAGAGAGAGTGTGGGTGTGAGAATGTGAAGGACAGGACGATGGAAAGAAAAATGAAATGGGGGGGGGGGGGGGGGGGTAAGGGTGAACTGGAGGGAGAGAGAGGAAGGCGGGGTCTGGAGTTTGCATTTACCGCACTCTGACAAATCCATATGCGCTCCATCCAGCAATCATTTGGCAGAATTTATATCCTGTGCATAAAACCCTACGCGCTGACAAAGGTCTTCACACTGAATGGAGAGTTGGCTTGGGGTGGGTGGGTTAAGGGAGCATATGAGTATGAAGCACTAAGCTGACAGCAGCAGAATGATGGAAGCATCAAGATGGAAAGGGAACAGGCCAGCGTTTAATGTTGCTGGCTGGGAATGAACTCGAGATATCAGATAAGAGAGGTCGAAGAAGGAGAAAGATCCAGCACACGAGGAGATGGTGTAATATATGAGAATTCGAAGGACAGAACGATCGAAACGTAGACGGGGGAACAGGGGTGAAGTAGAGGGGTCGGGTGTGGGGGGATTGGGTTCTGGGTGAAGGGAGATCAAGAGGTAAGAGACAGAGAGAGGGGGGAGAGACAGAGGAGAGGAGGGGGAGAGACAGAGGAGAGAGAGGGAGAGGAAGAGAGAAAAAGAGACAGAGTGAGAGGAGACAGAGAGAGAAGAGAGACAGACAGACACAGACAGGGAGAAAGAGACAGAGACAGAGAGGGAGAGAGAAAGAGAGACAGACAACAAAGCCTAAGGGACAGAGACAGAGACAAAGATCTACTCACTAAAACAAACGTACCTATCCACACATACACACGACAGAGAGACTGAGAGAAAGAAAGACGGAGAGAGGGGGGAGGGAGTAGACAGACAGACAGACAGACAGACAGAGACAGAGAATGACAATGACAATGATGCTTTATGTTCTGAATTTATGTAAAATGCAGCAATTTGGCTAAAAACCATTCTTGTACTTTGCCGCTGCTAATCTGTATACATATATTTGCTTACACTGAGAGAGAGAGAGAGAGAGAGAGAGAAGAGAGAGAGAGAGAGAGAGAGAGAGAGAGAGAGAGAGAATGATTACAGTGTTTCATTTCGTATTCTGGTTGTTTGCCAAGACAAAATTTACATTTAATCTCATTTCTTTTATTCATGAGCAGCTGCTTTTTATGTTAATACGTATTTCCTCTAAGGTTTAATTAGTGTTAAAAGTCATGCATCTTGAACCTTTGAATCCAGATGAATTCGAGCGCGCGCGCGCGTGTGTATGTGTGTGTGTGTGTGTGTTGTGTGTGTGTATGTGTGTGTGTGTGTGTGTGTGTGTGTGTGTATGTGTATAAGTATGTGTGTGTGAGAGAGAGAGACAGAATGTGTGTTGGTGTGTGTGTGTGTGTGTGTGTGTGTGTGTGAGTGTGTGTGTGGTGTGTGTGTGTGGGAGAGAGAGAGAGAGAGAGTGTGTGTGTGTGTGTGTGTGTGTGTGTGTGTGCGTGTGCGAGAGAGAGAGAGAGTGCGCGCGCCGCGCGCGCGTGTGTGTGTGTCTGTCTGTATGATGTCTGTGAGAGCTTGTGTATGTCTGTGTGGGTACCTACGAGGTCAATTCAAAATTAATCTACCAAAAAAGAAGATATTTTAATTCAATCCGTCCCCTCTCCTCTCTCTCTCTCTCCTCACTCTCTCCTCTCTCTCTCTCTCTCTCTCTCTCTCTCCTCTCCTCTGTGCGTGTGTGAGTGTGTGTGTGTGTGTGTGTCTGAGCGCGCGCACGCACGAGCCCGCTAATTGCAAGCACAAAAATGACGTACCTATGTCTTTGAGCATACTTGTACAACACGAACATGTATGTATTCAGCCAGTTTTAAGGCTAGTAAAGGTCAAGATGACCCAGCCAACTGACAACAGGATGAACAAGAATTACGCCTGATTACGTGTGACTTTTATGGCTTCAACCGCTCCGCTTTCCTTCATATTCTGTGTTATTAAATAGTTCGTTGTGTGTTATATTGTCTGTTCTTACGTGTTTGAAATCATTTCCCTCATCCTGTGGACTGCTGAAGAAGGGAGACAAAGGGAAAGACTAAAAAAAAAAAAAAAAAAAACAAAACAAACAAACAACAACACACCCCCCCCCCCCCCAAAAAAAAAAACCACAAAAAAACACACACAAAAAAAAGGTAGGAGTGAGAACACTGCACAATAGACAGAAAAACCATTAGCTGAAACCCAGGCTTTGACACACAACCCGGCAAGAGCTGGAGAAATCTGGTAAACAGTTCTTTAGAGCAGCGCCCCAATGATTCTTCACGGAGTTACGCGAAGAGAAGAAAAAGGAGAGGAGGAGGAGGAGGAGAAGGCCCTGTTTGTGTTATGTGCAAGGGTATGCGTCTGACATGGATTCTTTTGTTGTTGTTGTGTTGTTGTTGTTTGTTTTGTTTGTTTGTTTTGTTTTTGTTTTGTTTTTGCTGTTGTTATTGCTTTCCCCCCTACACAAATAAATTGAATTAAACACCGATTAGTTACCAGTAGCAAGTTTGTACCCACTGAGCGACAGTGGAAAATATTCGCCTAGCGCGATAGTCAAGTGGGAAAGACGTCGAGCATCCACCTGGAAGCTCTGGAGTTCAAATCTGCCTGGGAACCTTCCGCCTGATGAGTACAGGGAAGAGATTTCATTTTCATCCACTCATCCAAATCAACATGTGTGTAGTTGACCTGTTAGTGAGTGCCTAAACCCCATTCGTGTGTATACACACACACAGAGAGAATGTCAAGCATTCATGCTGAAGATTCTGAACGTCATGTCAGTGTCCGCCGGGCTAACAGAAACATGAAAACACCCAGCAAGCCCTGCTGACCAAAGACGATATATGCAAACTGCGCAGAAACATACCGAGCTGCGCAGTGTTGAGTAAAAAACATGTGGGTGCATGTATCAACAACAAAAAATCGGTACGCTGAACACGAGCGCGCGAGCGCGCGCCGCACACACACACACACACACACACACACACACACACACACACACACATACATAACACACACACACACACACACACACACACACACACACACACACACACACACATGAACGCACACACACTGATGTATTTGAGTAAGTGAGCGAGTGAGTGACAGAGAGAGACACAGAGAGGAGAAGAAGAGAGAGAGAGATAAAGAGAGAGGGTGGGACGAAGGGAGGGAGAAAGAAGAAAGACAGGCAGAGAAACAAAAGAAAAAAATACGAAAAACAAAACAAAACAGAAAAGACACGTGTAAATAAACCAGTCAATTCTGCGATGCCCAAACGACCACACCCCTCATAGGAATCTCAAATTCATGCGTGTGTTTTGTTCACAGGCACGACTCGAAGACTCTTTGTTTGTTTCTCTCTTTGTTTGTATGTTTCAAACCAGTCACGATGTTTTCAACGTGTCACGACCTCACAAAACACCCAGTCCAAACTCGGTGGAAAATAGTTCTGAAAATGTCCAACTTTGGTAAAGATATTATTTTCTTTGTTCGCGTCAACCGGTTTCGCGCACGTTTTCCCAATAACACTGGGATCGTATTTCTGTATTTCGTTTCCTGATGGAATCTTCGGATACATATATTATTAAGCTGTACCTCAGGGGGAAAAACTGAGCCATACATGCATACGAGCTTCTGGCTAGTGTTAGAAAACACCAGCTTCCAATATTGCCGCCGGTGATTTAATAAGTTTTCTTGTACTTAAATAATGCCCAGTGGAACAGCGGTATATATGCCAATGCTCTCCCAGTAGAAAACGGCCTTTTCTTCATGACATGTTCTTAAATTTTAATGTACTGAAATAAAATCTTCATTGTTTAGAATACTGTCATATATATGTTTTTTTATTTTATAGGTTACCTGTAGGGGAACAATACTAGTTTTGGGTGTACTGACTGATGTCCTTTCTGTTACCACATCGGTCGTTGACATTTTATATATTTTGAGAAAAAAATTATAATAGGATGTTTGATGTCCTTTCTGTTACCACATCGGTCGTTGACATTTTATATATTTTGAGAAAAAAATTATAATAGGATGTTTGATGTCCTTTCTGTTACCACATCGGTCGTTGACATTTTATATATTTTGAGAAAAAAATTATAATAGGATGTTGACAAAGGAAAAAAAAAAGTTTTCTTGTACTTCAAACAAATAGGTTTCCTTTTGCGTGTATGTACTGTGCGTCCTCCCCCCCCCCCCTCTCTCTCTCTCTCTCCTCTCTCTCTCTCTCTCTCTCTCTCTCTCTCTCTCTCCCCATAAAGAAGAACTAACAAATTTAAGTGAAAAAAAAAAAGAATGAGTAGATCTACGCATATTTAATTAACGAAACAAAGCAGACGAGAATGGTCGGCCAACTGGCCTTTGTCAAACGAACGTAATGAAAGACACCAAAACAAAGAAAGAAGCTTAGACTTGGGACAAAAACAAAAAACAAAAAAAAACAAAAAAAACAGATGCTGTATCTTCCCTTGAAATCAAAACATTCTCCGGACGAAAACTAGTCACATAATATTTCACTCTCTCTAGTCCACAAAAGGTAAAGTTTAAACATGTTTTATTCTCAAATTCATTAGAAATTACGTCTTTTCTAACATGGCGCACTGAACATCTCAGCACTGAATTTCGATGTTGAATTCACCAATACTAATACTACAACAACTACTACTACTAGTACTAGTACTACTACTACTAAGAAGAAAGAGAAGAAGAAGAAGAAGAAGAGAAGAAGAAGAGAAGATAAAAAGAAGAAGAAGAGAAGAATTTCAGTATTTATAGGGCTCCAAATCTTGACAATTCAAATCAAAGCACACTCATGCACCAGGCATACGCATACAATCAACAACGACCACCTTACAATATGTAATACACAGATGGGGAAAAAAGAAGAAATTGTAGAATATGTTGTCGGGAAAAGAGGTGGGTTTTTAAATTGTATTTAAAAGCAGAAAGGGTAGGTGTTAGGCAAAGCCAGAGCGGAAGTCTATTCCAGGCTGACAAGTATGTAACTAATAAACTCTGACGAGTCTGGGCTTTGTCTCCTCGTCAGTCAACCAGATGTGGTAAACCGGAAGTGGTTCAAACTCCAAATCCCTACCACTCTACAATTCGCATACTGCTACAGCCTCTTTGGTGTTCTTTCTAAAGGTAATGCTTTCTGTGTCCAGAAATATGCTGGGTTTTTTTTCTTAACAATTCGAGTCCGACATTTATACTGCTTACCCTATTACCAGCAAGAAAACTATGTCATTACACGCTTGGCGAAAGCCACGATTCCTCTCTACAGACAGTGGCGTCTCTCTCACAAGCAGGACCAGGCAACGGGCAGGATCAGACTCTTGACACTTAGTGCTATAAACACAGGGGAAAAAATGAACAAACGGGTGAACGAATTCGCTCAATCTTTCAAATCAAATGCCGCAAGATTATTATGTTAAAGATCGACGTATATGATTTCAGCATCGAGCAACGCTGATATTTAAACTAAAGTAACAGATGTTACAATCTGCAGTGTCTGACATACTGAACAAGAAAACGCTTACTTGGTATAAAGCACACGTAAACTGTAAGCCAACTGCGTGTCATTGGCTCGAGAGATTTACTGCGCCGTCTTGGCTCAAGAGATTTACAAGGATGTTCCTCTGAACATTACGCACCCAAGGCCAATTCAGCCTCAATGTTCATGAATATTCATGTTCCGTCTACCGACAAAATCAAACAAGGTCATAATCCGCAAAAGTGTCACATGCTGAAAAAGATACTGCTTACATGAATATATATATATCAATATGTCGTAATACCTAACTGAAAAACAAAAACAAAAAAAAACGATAGTACTAAACGACAGCATATACACACATTTCCATCTAACGACACTGCTTTAACCATTTGATCCCACGCCCTGTCTACCAGCACCTTGCGTTGTCAACCATGCCAGCAAAGCAAAAACTTAACCCTTTGACTCCCTCACCCAATCCACCAGCTTTCTGCAGGAAGCTGTGGACAGGGTGAGGGAGTCACAGGGTTAAGTTTTTGCAGTTGGTGGAAAGGATGCAGGAGTCAAAGGGTTAAGTTAAACGATATAGTCGTGTGGTTAGGATACTGATCTTTCGACTGAAAGGTCGGAATTCGAACCTGTTTGGGTATCATCTTGTGACTAAAGTGTAGAGGCTTTTCCACCCCTCCCCAGACCAACTAATGCCCTGATCCCACTTCATGTGTACAAGCTCGTGAAACACCAAATCCTCACGTTCAAGATCCTGCAAACCTAATCAATGTCCGATGGCTAAGCTAAACACCTAGCACGCACACAAGTTTTTTGAAAATGCAGTATAATACTACCTTAAGTTAATGGCGGGAAAAGAATCAATCAATCAATCAATCAATCAATCAATCCATCAGACAATCAATTATTCACTTACTCACTCAACTCAATCAATCAAATGCAATATAACACTACCAAAAGTAAATGGCGGGAAAAGAATCAATCAATTAATCAATCATTCAATCAATTTATCAATCAATCAACACATCAATCAATCAAACAATCAAAGTAGAAGACCATATACGCAAAAGCCGATACGTGAGAGCTTGCAGCCCCACGGACAAAGTGTACAACATCATGATTTAGAGAGAATCACTGAGACGCACTGGAAATGAAATCTCCACACACACCTCATGAATGTACAATTAGTAAAATGGCCTGACTGGAAAAGACCCAACAAATTTAACACTCATCACTGCTAAAACCAGGCAATCAGTGGACACATAATATATCATCTCTGTCTGAAAAAAAAACAGGCAATCAATGGATACACACAAGTATATAATGTCTATTGACACCATGGTAAATACAGCGAAGGTGTCGATGTGAATAACTGACACATCGGAAACAAATTCATCCACATCATTCGTCCAGGACTTGAACAGGTTAATTCAGAAAGATCCCGTGAATTAAACACTCCCAAATCAACCAGCATGTATGTTATACACGCACCCGATGACAATCAGAATGCTTATGAAAACCTTCACAAATGAAAGAGCAGGTGATATATCATTTCCATTCAATACTGGTAGAAAATTTCCATCCGGCACTGCCATGAATAAAAAGCAGGGCCATAAATTTTCCGGTCCAACACAATCTTTAACTACCATCCACTCGCTCAAATGCACTGAATTTCAACAGAATTTGGACACCATCATCATCATGAAAGAAAAACGATGGAGAGGAATTGGGCCCATCGCCTGACGACAACAGGAAAACATCATCCGGACTGCACTTCAGTGGACGCTGGAAGAAAGGTGTAAATGAGGAAGATCCATGAACACCTGGAGAAGAACGGCAGACGGAGAACTCAAGATCCACAAACACCCCTGGGGTGTCATAAAGACGCTGGTCCAGAACTGACAGGAGTGGCGGACCTTCCTCGCTGCCCTTAATGCCGATAGTATCATCATCTTCACCATCATCATCTCATCATCATCATCATGTGCCCTGCCGCATGGAATTGGCAATCATGGCCTTCCACACGAATCTATCCCCTGTCGCTGCAAGTACATCTCTCACCCTCTCCGTCTTCAGCCACCCTGCAAGTCCGTCCTATATTTTCTCCCTGGGTCTGCCTGGTGTACAAAAAGCAGTAACTAACGATTTAAATGACAGGGACAAATCAGAAGACAATTCACCTACTCGAAACGTGTAGCTCACGGACTCAAAGAGATTTTACTTACTCCACCCCACCCCCCACCACCCCCAAACAAATTTACTACCTCAAGACCAAGAAATGGGAACTATTCACACAAATATTAGTTTATTTCCATCTCACAACATCTATCATAAACCTTTATACATAAACAACACGAAACCACGATCAATGCTGCTATGACACATCGGAAAAGAATTCACCTTCACAAAAAACATTTGATATTTGCCAGGGACTTGAAAGATTTAACCTGAAAGGACCCCAGCAAATTAAATACCTCGAGGCTACCAATACCTAGGCCATATTCAAACCACAGGGGATGCCACCGGGGGGGGGGGGGGGGGGGGTGAAGGGAGCGAGGGCGTAAGGTCAGCGAAGCAATGAAGTATTTGTCTGGCTTGGCCTCCAATGGCCGTGACACTCGGTTAACCCTTTCTACTTCCTCACCTCATCCATCGGCTCTGCATTACAATCAAACTCTCTCTCTCTCTCTCTCTCTCTCTCTCTCTCTCTCTTTCTCTCTCTCTCTCTCTTTTCTCTCTCTCTCTTTTTTTTACGTTTAGTTTTCATGATGTATCTTCCTTAAGCTGTACTTCGTACTGTAAACAAATGTATGTATAGATCAGCAACGGCAAGTTTGAAAAATGGCCTCTAGTCAATAATTTTTACCGTTGGAAAATAAGGCATCATTATTTTTGTCATTGTCTTGCCGCTTTCTCTCTCCCTCTCTCTTCCTTTCCTCTCTCTCTCTCTCTCTATGTTATCCACATAGTCGTAAATATCACACAACACACAACACACACACACACACACACCACACACACACACACGCACGCACGCACGCACGCACCACGCACACACACACACACACGCGCCACACACACACACACACACACACACACACACACACCCCCTATTGAATGAAGATGCAAATTTTCGGCCTCTGTCAAGCGCGCACAAGTAACAATGAATACACAAAATTTAGAGAGAAGAGGGGAAGGGGAGGGGGGGGGAGCAAAACGTCGTGACGTTTTTCTCCCTCTAAATTTTGTGATCTTGTTCATTGTCGTGTTTTATGTAAACCTGACATTTTTTGTTTCCGTTTCTCGGGTTCCTATTCGCCAAGACAGTTGCCTCCCTTTGCTGTTCAACCACTTCCTTATCAATGGCCGCTGAGCAAGGTTAAATCAATTCCAACTGCTTGATGTCTTTGTTAACCTGTAGCATGATCTGAGAGTTGTTCCAGCCCTGTTGAAGACCCGAAGGTCGACACTGCTAGGTGTTCTGTTATCACTGTTTCATGAAGTTTTAAGAGAACTAATTAATTTTTTTTTCATATTTATTTGTTTTTTTTCTTCCCCCCCCCCCCCCCCCCTTCATTTAACACGATCACTCGTTCGTTTGTGTGTTGTTTTTTGTGTGTTATTCTGCATGAGAGAAAAGCAAAATCTCAGCCCTTTCACGCCCTCACCCTATCCATCAGCTTCTTCGCAGTTAGCCGACGGATAGGAAGAGGAGTGTGAGCGTCAAGTTGCGGAAGTGAATGGTCAGGGTTAAGGAGTAAAAGGGTTAAGTTGAGGAAATGGATAGATGGGGATGAAGGGGTGATATTTTGCGTACAGAAAGCTGGTGGGTTGGTTGAGAAAGTGAAAGGGTTAATAAGTTTTCCTAACTAGTGGATAGGGTGAGGAAGTGAAACGGTTAAGCTTCTTCTTTCTAACTGGTGCAAAGGGTCAGGAGGGTGGAAGGGTGAACGTGAGAAGGAATGAACTGAAAGGGTTAAATGGCGCGTCGGTCTGAGGAAGCCAAACAAATGCATACGACCGTGACCCTGGGAACCGTGCTGTCAAACCTTCTATTTCTATTGGTGCTAACACTTTGCAGTGATTTTGTGACCCCCTCGCATACTCTCTCTCTCTCACAACACACACCACACACACACACACGCACGCACACACGCACACACGCAGAAGCACGCAGACAAGCACGCCAGCACACACACATAAAAGCACAAACACACGCACACACACACACACACGCATGCACGCACATCTATGCACACACGCACGCACACACACATATACATATATATATGCACACGCCCTCCTCCACTCATGTGGGTTCAAATTCTACTACACCCGCCTTTTGTGCTTATGGTCATGTATTATAACTGTGTGATGTGTGTTGTGCGAGAGTGTGTGTATGTGTATACATATACGTGTGTGATGTGGTGTGTGTGTGGCGTGTGCGTGTGTGTGTATGTGTGTGTGTGTGGTTGTGTGTTGTGCGTGTGGTGTGTGTGTGTGTGTGTGCGTGCTGTGTGTGCCGTGTATGTGTTGTGTGTGTGTGTGTGGTGTGTGTGTGTGCGTGTTTGGTGTATGTGTGTGCGTGTGTCTATGCGTGCGTGCGTGTGTGTGCGCGTGCGTATATGTGTGCGTGTGCATGCGTGTGCGTGTGTGTGTGTGAATACGTGTGTGTACGTGCGTGTGCGTGCGTGCGTGCAAGCAGGCGTGAGTGTAGCCATCTTTTGAACATTTCTTTTATGTATTACTGATACTGTTCTTTTTTAGTCCAGGAAAGCGATACTGTTAATATTTCTTTGTCCAGGAAGAAATCCTCACCCTTATCAAAGCAATCCTTTCCTTCTTTTCCTGTGGGATACCATTTGAGAATTCCTTCACGATGAATTGTAACCTTAAGGCATACTGTTCTGATAATATGCAAGTATTCTTTCGTTAGATGATGGACTAAATCACACACACACACACACACACACACACACACACACACACACACGCACACGCACACACACGCACACACACATACACACACGGACGCACGCATACACACAGATAGATAATAAATATAGATAGATAGATAGATAGATAGATTAATGTTTTGCTTCACTAGCATTGTGGACAATGCAAGATGCTGATCGACGGAGTGCGGAAGTCAAAGGGTTAAGTTTGTTAAAAAGTCAGATTATATTTTGTGTCGTGTTTGACTATGTTCTTTGCTCCTGCTTGGTTTGTCCGTACAACAAGCGTCATTCATTTCATTTATAAATTCAATATCCTTTCTCCGCTCGTGAAAAAAATCAAAAGACGATGTTACACGGCCTGGGATATGACAATGAAAAGCAATGAACAAAACTAATACTACTGGATATGACACTTAAAAGCAACAACGAACAATACTTTTATTACATGGGAGTACCTTCAGTCTATGCAGTCCATACAATACCTCGACACCCAGCGAGTGCGTGTGCCTGGGCGTTCGAATAAATCATCATACATATTATGGCACCGCACAGCGCGGTAAATCTGTACTGATACACTGTTAACCCACGCTGATACATTTCTCCTCCACTTCTCCCCGAGAAAAGGAGATATTAAAGAAAAGAATTAGAATGAAAACAGGACTTCGATTTTATGAGAATTAGGTCACACACGAGTCTCAACGCAAAGGAAAATGATTCGTTTGAAAAGAAAATGCCCGAGTATGAAAAGGCTTCGATGTAAAAACTGAGATAGAAGGCTTTAGAAAATCGATAAAAGGGATTCCTCGAGGCTTAAGAAAAATCATTGGAAAGGATTCATCGCACAGCATGGGCTCTTGATAAAAGTACACGAAATCTGGGAAGGCCTCTCTGACAGCAATGTTTGCTTTGATGTTGATCCATAAAAGCTGGGAATACAGATCGTAAACCTCATAAAATTTCCAATCAGGTAGGAGCTCTAATACCGATTCCAGAACAGGTGATAATGGTTCAATTTTCACGTTCTGATACCAGGTAGCCAATCGGGTCGATCGCTAGACGGAAAGTCTGTATTATATATATATATACCTGGTTGGCATAGGAGTCCGGCTCCCCGTTTTCAAATCTAACTGCACAGATTCGAGTCCAGCTCGAGCGAGACTTCGGTTTCCAGTTCATCCAGTTGTGGATGGGAGCCTGACCCTGTTCAACAATCAGGGTTTTAGGGACGGTGAAGCAGCAACAGTCAGGAGATAGGCACTGACTTCATAATACTGTCAACACTGTCCAAGAGAGAAGTAGGGGTCTCTACCACCTCACTCCACTACGTCTTCATGGTTATTTGGACACCAGTTGCCTTTACTGGACGGACTTGCACAGTGGATGAAGACAGACAGGGTGAGGTAAGTACTTGCAGTGACACAGGATAGATGCATATGGAGGGCCATGATCGCCAACGCCATGCGGCAGGGCACATGATGGCGATGACGCCTATAATTTATGAAAATATCCGAGTCTGAGTTCGAAGATTTTTTAAACCTTAGTCAGAGGCTATTTTTGGTATTCATATCTCCTGTAATGGGAGTTTGTTTATTCCTTTGTTTGTTAGCGATTATAAGGGTAAAAGGAAAAAGGACCTTTTTCGTGGACAATATACAGACACACCACAAGACAGTGAAAAAATATTAACGGACTCGTTTCATTTGTCCATCTCATAGACAAAACATACAGAGAAATGTGAGGTTATTGTACTGCCACGGCACGTTAGAGTAAAAGACGAACGAGGAAAACAGGCCAGAGAAAAGAAATAAAAAGAATTTTAAAAAAAAGAGAGAGCATACAAAGAAAGGAAAGAAAGAAAGGACCAACAAACTTTAATTAATGAAGAATGACATCTAAAGGGAAAAGGACTAATCGGAACTGATTGGGATCCTTCTCCTTCCTCTTCTTCCTCTTCTTCCTCCTCCTCTTCATCATCATCGTCATCATCACATCATCATCATCATCGTTATCATCATCAGCAGCAGCAGCATCAACACGTATCAGAGAGATACCGTGATGAGACAACAACGACGCTATGCCTGCCTGAAACACTAGCAGTGTGTAGGGGTATCTCTGTGGCCTACTAATGTGTTTGCCGGCAGCTCTTTAGGTCCTTTATCACGCCGGTTTCCAGTCACACATACTGTTACAATGATGGGCAAACTAATCACCAGCGCTGAATGGTCAAACTAAAGCGGTCACTAATAATGCATACCGCACACCTGCAAAGATTTAAAGCAAGCCACTGAGCCAGAGGGAGAGACCGGGGGTGGGGGTGGGGCGATGGAGTGTGAAAAGCAGAATAAGAGAGCGAAGAAGAGAGAGAGAGAGAGAGAGAGAGAGAGAGAGAGAGAGAGAGAGAGAGAGAGAGAGAGAGAGAGAAATATAAAAGGGTGAGCTCAAACGAACTTTCCCCCAGTTTAATGATCCTAAAAAATAATAATAACAAACATAAAAAAGACAGAAAACTTGCTCAAATGAATACACACACCAACAATGCCCAATCATCATATACACACCTGTGGTTATAAATATACACACTGTACTGCACCATGCAGAAGAGAGAGAGAGGGGGGGGGAGAGAAAGAGAGGGACAGAAGGAGACAGTAAAAAAAAAGGGGGGCAGTCAGAAAGAGAGAGAGAAGGAGGGATGAGGAAGAGCTCGCTCCCATTTTTTTTAAACATTGGCGCGATACAGGAGTCTGAGCATACATCAAATTGATCAATACAACATGTATGCTTTCTTAAAATGATTCGACGTCTTGAATTAATCCCAGACCACAACATACAAACTGGCCTGTTTGCTTAACCGTTTGAGTCCTGTACCCTATCCACCAACTGCAAAAACTTAACCCTTTGACTCTCTCACCCTATCCACCGGCTTTCAGAAGGAAGCTGGTAGACAGGGTAGGGGAGTCACAGAGTTAAGTTTTTGTTCTGCTAACATGGTTGACAATGAAGGATGCCAGTGGACAGGGTGCGGGAGTCAAAGGGTTAAATGGTTCAATCACTCCAGTAGTATCATTTCGATGTATCATGGAATCCCCATCGTTATCATGGACCCCTCGCCCTCCCTTTCCAACCTCATGACTTTACCAGCGCACGCTCAAAGAATGTGCAGAGAAGTGCTAGCAGATTTGCCTGAAGCCCATATGGAACCGTTCAAGTGCCGATGAAGCGATGAATCCCTAACGAACAGACATCGAAAAGCCTCCTCACCAAAACTCTTCAATGGTGAAGGTGAGACTATGGGTATTAATTAATAATACGTGCTAAATAAGATACAGTTAAAACGAGTCATAAATCACACACACACGCATACACACACGCACACGCGCGCGGGCACGCACGCACGCATGTACACACAAACACGCGCGCGCCCATGTACGCGCACACACACGCACACGCACACGCACACACACAAACACACACACGCACGCACACATACACACACACGCACGCACGCACACAGACACAGAGAGAGAGACAGAGAGACAGAGAAGACAGAGAGATAGACAGACAGACAGAGAGATAGAGAGACAGACAGACAGACAGAAAGACAGAGACAGAGAGACAGACAGAGAGACAGAAAGCGGGAGAGAGAGAGAGAATAATGCTGGACCGAATTTCTGAATTTATAAAGCAGACACCAAGACTGACACAGTAAAGCCATGACAGTCAAAATCTTGTGGCCCACCCACACTGTATCTATCCACGTTACTGATACTCTTTCCTATAAGTGATACTGCTACTAGCGTTAGTGACCCAGCGTTGGGACGGGGGGGGGGGGGATGGGAGGTGGGGACCGAGGGGGGAATGGCGTCAATACAATAGGGCCACCGTTCATGAATACACGATGCT
>CM060305.1:65978163-65980663 GCA_030674185.1 Monoplex corrugatus
TATAGGTGTTATATTTCCCATACAAGTGGAACGAGTTTCTTCTGTCTATTTGACAGTCACACACTACTCTTTTCTTCCTTCAAATCTAACTTGAAGACATACCTTTTTGTTCAGGAGTGATTTCCTCTACATGTGCCCACTCTTTTGTCCCTTCTCGTCCTTCTGTGTCCAGTCAGTGTTTTGTGCCCTAGAGTTTTTGCCATTGCGAGTGAACGCTTTGGTTAATGATGAGAGTGTACGCTTCAGTTTGATTTGTATATCAAGATTTGGCGTTGTGTAAATATCATCTTCATCATCATCATCATCGTTATTACTATCATTATTTTCTTCTTCATCATCAGCATCATCATCATCATAATCATCATCATCATCATACAGGAAAGCTGGAGGAAAGAGAACACCAGGTAGATCCAGGGAGAAAATATTGGACGGACAGAGAGGCTGAAGACAGAGAGGGTGGGTGATGTACTTGCAGCGACAGGGGGATAGATTCGTGTGGAGGGGGCCATGATCGCCAACGCTATGCGACAGGGCACATAATGATGATGATGATGATGATCACACACACACACACACACACACACACCACACACACACACACACACACACACACACACACACACACACACACACACACACACACACACACACACAATGTTATCATTATAGCACACTGTGAAAAGAGTTTTTGGCAGAATTTGCTGCCCATCATGCTGTCCTCTCATGGATGGTGAGCCCAGTTTCAGTGGGTTTTGGAGATATGCTGTAGAGCAACAATGAGCGGTGTAGAGATAGTGACACAGAAGCGGTGCGAAAGATGGGGCAGCAAAAATCAAAACAAAATAAATCAAAAACAAACATAAAGTAACAAAAACAAGAAAAAGTGCAGAAAAAAAGAAAGAAACAAACAAACAAACAAAAAACAGAAAAAAACGTTTAACTCCCATGACTCTCATATCTACGAAAAATGAAGTAATTAAGACGAGGCCCTCGTTTTAAATCTTCGTTGTGTGCATCGACGATCGATCGATCAATCCATTAATCAATCAGTTGATCAATCTGGTGTGAGTGTGTGTGTGTGTGTGTGTGTGTGTGTGTGTGTGTGTGTGTGTGTGTGTGTGTGTGTGTGTGTGTGTGTGTCTATGTACGTGCGTGTGTATGTGCGTGCGTGCACGCGCAACCCTACTTCGATGCTTCAACCTGTTGATTAAATGCGCTTTGAAAGCAAAGAAGCTTTTGAGCACATTCCTTATACTACAATAGTTACAATTTTAGTCTCGGCGCTGGGAATTCATTCCATATGCGCTGATGCCACATATACCAAGTAATGCAATAATAGGGACAGAAAACACACGCTTTAAGTCAGTTATGTTTGTGATGAGCTAAAACAACTACAGGAAGCATCAATCGCTCATGTTAACAACATTACCATTGTTTTGTTCGACCATGGTGATCATCGACAAGGAAAATCACCGACAACTCTCCAGGAAGCAGCTGTAGAAAACCTTGCTTAGTAACCCTTTGACTCCCGCACCCTGTCCACCAGCATTCTACATTGCCGACCATGCTAGCATGGCAAAAGCATAAGTGAGGGAGTCAAAGGGTTAAGTTTTTGCAGTTGGTAGATAGGGTGCGGGAGTCAAAGTTGAAATCAGTTAATGCTTTTGAACTATCTGATGGAGGGTGCTTTTTGGTGTTGGTAGTCATCATCGTCTTCTCCATGTGCCTTGCCTCATGGCGTTGGCTATCATGGCCCTCCACACGAATCTATCTTTTGTCGCGGCAAGCACATCTCCCACCCTCTCTGTATTCATCCAATCCGCAAGTCCGTCCAATATTTTCTGTCTGGGTCTACCCGGTGCTCTTTTTCCCTGCAGCTTTCCTGTTGTGATTTGGCGCGCCCAACTTGTCTTGCCTCATAAAATGTCCCATGGATGTTTTTTGTCTTTTCCTAATCTTCTTCATTAAAGTTCTTTCTGTGTTTGCCTCCTTCAAGACTGTCCCGCCTGCAGCCCCCCCCCCCCCCCCTGCCGCCCATGGAACTCCCAACATCCCTCCCTGAAACCACACTTCAGCTGCCTCAATTTTGTTCTGACCTTGTGTGTTCACTGTCCACGCTTCACATCCGTACAAAAGTATGTTGGTTACCACTTAAATACTGTCATATTTAAATAATTACTTTTTTGTATGACATTAGCTAAGAGGCTGGATTTTCTCAAAACACTTTAATATTTGACAGTACAAGCATAAGGATATCCACAAAAATCAATAATGAAATAAATAATTATGGCCCGCTTCAAAATAATAGCAGTGTGGTTTTCCAAATAATCTCATCAAAGTATGTGTTAAAAGTGTTAGACGTGCTGTGTATGAAATTTTGACCACTTACTCTAGAAGCCCACCCAAACCTTAAGTTGTTTTGCTCAAAAATGAGTTCTCCAAGTCCGTTGGATTATCAATGAAATAATTTACTGAAAAACAGTATTTCATGTTCCAGCAT
>CM060305.1:65983163-65998163 GCA_030674185.1 Monoplex corrugatus
TACTGTTACTGATAATATTTGTAAGATGATTCACTCAAACATTCACTCAGAAAGACATCAACAACTTGAGGGTATAAAGCAAATGCACATTCAAAGGGGAGGACAGGAAGGGACTGGGATGAAGGGGGAGGGAGAGGGGGTCAAAGGAGGAAATCACAGCTGGAAAAAAAGATAGATCTATGTTTTCAAGTTTGACTTGAAGGACGAAATAGTTTGTACTTGTCAAAGAGACACTACAAAGAGATCGTTTCGGTTGTGTGGATCAGACAGAGAAAATGAAAGGCGACCGACCATGGAACATCTGTAACGGGAAATTTGCAAACAAATATTATCAGGGCCCGGAAATAAAGTCACAGGAAAAAAATTCACGGGGGAAAAAGTCATGGAAATAAAGTCACAGCTTTGAGCAGCTGCTCTTTGCACTCTCTTTCTCGATGAATGATACCTTCTCCCCACCTCTCCTGCTATTTCCTTCACAGTCTGACACCAGTTCCTCTCTATGGAGAACTTTCCCATGCACTTGTTGATAAATGTGCAGAGATAGACTTGGACTTGAACGTCAAAACTGTCATCACATACTTTGAAGATGTTTTTAGGGCTGTGACTTTCAAGATGTCGTTCTTAGGGCACTTTAAGTGTTCTAGGGCCTAACTTTGAAGATGTCGTTCTTAGGGCCGTAACTTTGAAGATGTCGTTCTTAGGCCGTAACTTTGAAGATGTGTTCTTAGGGCCGTAACTTTGAAGATGTCGTTCTTATGGCCGTAACTTTGAAGATGTCGTTCTTAGGGCCGTAACTTTGAAGATGTTGTTCTTATGGCCGTAACTTTGAAGATGTCGTTCTTGGGCCGTAACTTTGGAGATGTTTTTAGGGCCGTAACTTTGAAGATGTTATCCTTAGGGCCTTAACTTTGAAGATGTTTTTAGGGCCTTAACTTTGAAGATGTTCTTAGGGCCTTAACTTTGAAGATGTCGTTCTTAGGGTCGTAACTTTGAAGATGTTGTTCTTAGGGCCGTAACTTTGAAGATGTCGTTCTTCAGGCCTTAACTTTGAAGAGATTGTTCTTAAGGCTGTAACTTTGAAGATGTTGTTCTCAGGGCCATAACTTTGAAGATCTTTTTAGGGCCGTAACTTTGAAGATGTTCTTAGGGCCATAACTCTGAAGATGTTCTTAGGGCCGTAACTTTGAAGAGATTGTTTTTAAGGCCGTAACTTTGAAGAGATTGTTTTTAAGGCCGTAGCTTTGAAGATGTTGTTCTTAGGGCCGTAACTTTGAAGATGTTGTTCTTAAGGCCGTAACTTTGAAGATGTTGTTCTTAGGGCCGTAGCTTTGAGGATGTTCTTTAGGCCGAACTTTGAAGATGTTCTTAGGGCCATAACTTTTGAAGATGTTCTTAGGCCGAAACTTTGAAGATGTTCTTAGGGCCATAACTTTGAAGATGTTCTTCTTATGGCCGTAACTTTGAAGATGTCGTTCTTATGGCCGTAACTTTGAAGATGTCGTTCTTATGGCCGTAACTTTGAAGATGTTGTTCTTATGGCCGTAACTTTGAAGATGTTGTTCTTATGGCCGTAACTTTGAAGATGTTGTTCTTATGGCCGTAACTTTGAAGATGTTGTTCTTATGGCCGTAACTTTGAAGATGTTGTTCTTATGGCCGTAACTTTGAAGATGTCCTTCTTATGGCCGTAACTTTGAAGATGTTGTTCTTATGGCCCTAACTTTGAAGATGTTGTTCTTATGGCCGTAACTTTGAAGATGACTTTCTTAGAGCCGTAACTTTGAAGATGTCATTCTTATGGCCGTAACTTTGAAGATGTTGTTCTTACGGCCTTAACTTTGAAGATGTTATTCTTATGGCCGTAACTTTGAAGATGACTTTCTTAGGGCCGTAACTTTGAAGATGTCGTTCTTATGGCCGTAACTTTGAAGATGTCTTTCTTAGGGCCGTAACTTTGAAGATGTCGTTCTTATGGCCGTAACTTTGAAGATGTCCTTCTTATGGCCGTAACTTTAAGATGTCGTTCTTATGGCCGTAACTTTGAAGATGTTGTTCTTATGGCCGTAACTTTGAAGATGACTTTCTTAGGGCCGTAACTTTGAAGATGTCGTTCTTATGGCCGTAACTTTGAAGATGTTGTTCTTACGGCCTTAACATTGAAGATGTTGTTCTTATGGCCGTAACTTTGAAGATGTTGTTCTTATGGCCGTAACTTTGAAGATGACTTTCTTAGGGCCGTAACTTTGAAGATGTCCTTCTTATGGCCGTAACTTTGAAGATGTTGTTCTTACGGCCTTAACATTGAAGATGTTGTTCTTATGGCCGTAACTTTGAAGATGTCTTTCTTAGGGCCATAACTTTGAAGATGTCGTTCTTATGGCCGTAACTTTGAAGATGTCGTTCTTATGGCCGTAACTTTGAAGATGTTGTTCTTATGGCCCTAACTTTGAAGATGTTGTTCTTATGGCCGTACCTTTGAAGATGTCGTTCTTATGGCCATACCTTTGAAGATGTCGTTCTTATGGCCCTAACTTTGAAGATGTTGTTCTTATGGCCGTAACTTTGAAGATGTTGTTCTTATGGCCATAACTTTGAAGATGTTGTTCTTATGGCCCTAACTTTGAAGATGTTGTTCTTATGGCCCTAACTTTGAAGATGTTGTTCTTATGGCCATAACTTTGAAGATGTTGTTCTTATGGCCATAACTTTGAAGATGTTGTTCTTATGGCCCTAACTTTGAAGATGTTGTTCTTATGGCCGTAACTTTGAAGATGTTGTTCTTATGGCCATAACTTTGAAGATGTTGTTCTTAGGACCGTAGGTTTGAAGATGTTGTTCTTTAGGGCCGAAACTTTGAAGATGTCGTTCTTAGGGCCGAAACTTTGAAGATGTCGTTCTTAGGGCCGAAACTTTGAAGATGTTTTTAGGGCCGTAATAACCATTTTTGGAAGACAGTGAAATCGTAGGGCTGCTTTTGCCACTTGATCGAATCAACCTAGAGGAAAATGCAGGGCATAGATTCTTGACTCCTGTACACCCACAACTGATGAAAAATTCCGTCTGTTTTATGGCATGGTTGACGGAGAGACATCTGAAGATGTCAGTTTCTACCCGTGGCTTGTGGCTTTTTTCCGTGTGACTTTTTTTTTATGTGACTTGATTTCCATGACTTCTTTTCCTGTGACCTTTTTTCCTACAATCATATTACCACAATCGAATCAAATCGACATGTCTATAATCCAGCCGACCACCAGATGCAGAACGGAGAGGTCGGACAGTGGTGTACATTCGGAGGTGGTTACAGCGTAGTAATGTATCGTGGAGTTCTGATCATAATTAGAAAAGACGGAGCATATTAGAAGATATATCTAGCTGTTATGGGTAGAGGAGAATTTTTTAATTTTTTATACAGATAAACCTACATACACACAATCACGGGAAGCAACACGGCATGAGTACGCACACACAGACTTTCTCTCTCTCTCTCTCCCTCTCTCTCTCTATGTATGTATATATATATATATATATATATATATATATATATATATATATATATATATATGTATGTATAACACAGGTTAATAAGTTCAAATACCTGGGAACGATCATTTCATCAGACAGCAGATGCACATCGGAAATAGCTGGCAGAATCGGCCAAGCCAAAACAGCATTCAAGAAGATGTCAAGATTCTTACCAACAAATGCCTATTAACATCAGAAAGAGAGTCCTTGAATGTTATATAGAACCAATATTGTTGTACGGATGCGAGGCGTGGACAGTCAGCAAGCAAAGCCAGAGCAAGATTGAGGCAGCCGACATGTGGTTTTTCAGAAGAATGTTGAGAGTTCCATGGACAGCAAAGAAAACAAACGAGACAGTCTTGATAAAGCCAGACACAAGTAGATCACTCATAAGGAAGATTAGGAAAAGACAGGCAACATTTATAGGCCATTTTATGAGGAAGGGGGATTTGGAGCACCTGGTCACAACGGGAAAGCTGGACGGAAAGAGAGCACCAGGTAGACCCAGGGAGAGAATGCTGGACGGACTTGCAGAGTGGCTGGAGATGAGGAGGGTGGGGGAGATGCTCGGGGCAACGAGAGATAGAGATGGATGGAAGTCCATGGTCGCCAACGTCATGCGGCAGGGCACCTGATGATGATGATGATGATCTATCTATGTACATATGTATATATATATGTGTGTGTATGACAGAGGGAGGGAGGAAGAAAGACAGAAAGAGAGAGGAGAGAGAGGAGAGAGAGAGAAAGAGAGAGAAGGAGGGGGGCGCCGGGGGGGGGGGGTAGGCAGAGAGAGATGCAATCCTATTGAAATGAACTGACTGGTGTATTCAGTGAAGTTTCTGATTTCTGACTCTCTCTCTCTCTCTCTTTCCCTCTTCTCTCTCTCTTTCTCCTCTCTGCTCTCTCTCTCTCTCTCTCTCTCTCCCTCTCTCTGGCTCTCTCTCTCTCTCCTGGCTCTCTCTCTCTCTCTCTCTCTCAGAGAGAGAGAGAGAGAGCCAAGAGTGGAGAGAGAGAGAGCCAAGAGACAGAGAGAGAGAGAGCCAGTTTGAAATGGCTTCTAGCCATAGCTTTTACCGTTGAAAAATAAGCATCATTGTCATTGTCATTGTCATTGTCTCTGTGTACGTTGGTTTGTCTTTGTCTATATATTTCTAAGTTTGTGATCTCATACCTCTGGTGTGTGTATGTGTGTGTAGAGGGAGGGTGTTACACGTGTTTGTTTGTATCCTTGTATTTAGATCTTAGTCAATGTGCGAATGCGTATGTGCATGCATGTGTGCGTTTTATGTGTGTGTGTGTGTGTCTTGTGTGTGTCTGTGTGAATGTGTATGTGTCTGTGTGTGTTTTGTGTGTGTATATATGTTCGTTCGTTCGTTCTTTAATTTAACGTCTTTTCACTATAAGTGATATTAGACGGGTGTGTATATATGTGTGTGTGTGTATGTGTGTGTGTGTGTCTGTGTGTGTGTGTGTTTTTTGTGTGTGTGTGTGTTGTGTGCGTGTATGTGTATGTGTGTATGTATGTATGTATGTGTGAGAGAGAGAGAGAGACAGAGACAGACAGACAGACAGACAAACAGAAAGATAGACAGACAGACCCGATAGACAGAAAGAGAGACAGAGAGATAGACAGACAAACAGACCCGATAGACAGAAAGAGAGAGAGACAGAGAGACAGAGACAGAGAGAGACAGACAGACAGAGAAACAGACAGAGAAACAGACAGACAGACAAACAGACAGACAGACAAAGAGACAGACAGAGAAACAGACAGACAGACAGAGAGACAGTGACAGAGAGCATACGCTCTGCTTGTTCTCTGCTTTTGAATAGGACAATGCGCAAGTACAGTTTGATCATAACAAAACTTTTTTTTTTTCTCCTAAATAATCTGACAGTGTCAGATTGGTACATGCAGCGCACGCGTGCTGCACGCCACCAAAGGATGGCAGCAAAGCTTGTTGTAGTGCATGCTTTTTTTTTTTTATCCTGCATGTAAATAATTATCTGCATGTAACAATGATACCGTGCACACGACAAACCCACTCACATGATAAACGCCTTTGTCTTTTGCGCTGCACCGGTGAATTGTTTTATGCACGTAAATGCACTCAAACACGCGCAGGGCACAATGCATGCTATACTGCTCGCACAGAAAATGTAAACTTTTGCTTTGAGAGAAAGAGAGAGAGAGAGAGCGAGAGAGAGACAGAGACAGAGATAGAGAGACAACGAGATAGAGAGAGAGAGAGAGCCAGCGAGAGAAAGATTGAGAGAGAGAGAGAGAGAAGAGAGAGAGAGAGAGAGAGAGAGAGAGAGAGAGAGAGAGAGAGAGAAGAGAGACAGACAGACAGACAGAGGGAGACACAGAGAGAGCGAGTAAGCGAGAGAGAGATTAAAAGACAGAGAGATAGAGAAGAGAGAAAGCAAGAGAGAGAGAGAGAGAGAAAGAAGAGAGAGAGAGATGGAGGGAGAGAGAGAGAGGAAAAAAATAGGTGAGCACAAAGGAATCTCCCTCAGTTCAACGATCCTAAAAAAGTAATAACAAGAAATAAATAAATACATACATAAACAAAAGAAAATAAAAAAGAAAGAAAGAAAACAAAAACTTGCTCAAATGAATACACACCAACAATGTCCAACTATCAACTGCATATATACCTGTAGTTATAAACGTACACATACACAAGTTAATGTACGGCACGATGCCACATAGTTGATTTGTTTTAGTATGCATGCTTTCTGCGGTTATATTAAATGCATTTTTTAAACCAGTATAGACCCTTTACGGGCATTACAATTTATTTTGTTAGTGTTGGCACTCTATGGGCATTACAGCGTATTTTTACAAATGCAATCCTTCCATGGCCATTGTGGTGCATCTTTAATTAGTGGAGACCATATGTAGGCATCATGGTGTGTTTTTATTAGTGTAGACCTTTTATGGGCGTAACTGTATTTTTTTTTTTATTAGTGAAGAACCTTTATGGGCATAATTGTGTGTGGTTTTTTTTTTTTTTTTTATTAGTGTAGACCCTTTACAGACATAACTATGTTTTTATTAGTGCAGACCCTCTATGGACATAACTGTGTATTTGTATTACTGTAGACCCTTTATGGATATCATAGTGTTTTTTTTTTTTATAAATGTAGACCCCTTATGGGAATAACTGTATTTTTTATTAGAGTAGACCCTTTATGGGCATAACTGTGTATTTTTATTACTGTAGACTCTTTACAGCGAAAACATCATGAGAAACCTAGAAGAAGACCCTGGATTAAAGGTTGGAGGGAAAATGATAAACAACATTCGATACGCAGACGAGACCGTGCTAATTGCAGAAAGTGAAAGAGACCTACAAAACCTTGTGAATATACTAGCAATAGAAAGCAAAGGTAAGGGGCTGGAACTAAACAGCAGGAAGACTGAAGTCATGGTGATCCGTAAAAAACATGAAATCCCCTCATGCAAAATAACAACAAATAGCACAACCTTGACACAGGTTGATAAATTCAAATACCTGGGAACAATCATTTCATCAGACGGCAGATGCACATCAGAAATAGCCGGCAGAATCGGCCAAGTCAAAACAGCTTTCAAGAAGATGACAGGCATTCTTACCAACAAATGCCTGTCAATTAACATCAGGAAGAGAGTTCTTGAATGTTATATAGAACCAATACTGTTGTACGGATGCGAGGCGTGGACAGTCAACAAACAAAGCCAGAACAAGATTGAGGCAGCCGAGATGTGGTTTCTCAGAAGAATGTTGAGAGTTCCATGGACAGCAAAGAAAACAAACGAGACAGTCTTGATGGAGGCAGACACAAGTAGATCACTCATAAGGAGCATTAGGAAAAGACAAGCAACATTTACAGGCCATTTTATGAGGAAGAGGGATTTGGAGCACCTAGTCACAACGGGAAAGCTGGAGGGAAAGACAGTACCAGGTAGACCCAGGGAGAAAATGCTGGACGGACTTGTAGAGTGGCTGGGGACGAGAAGGGTGGGGAAGATGCTCGGGGCAACGAGAGATAGAGACAGATGGAAGTCCATGATCGCCAACGCCATGCGGCAAGGCACCTGATGATGATGAGACCCTTTATGGGCACAACTGTATTTTTTTATCTTTAGTGTAGACCCTTTATGGGCATAACAGTGTATTTTTGTTATTAGTGTAGACCCTTTATGGGCATAACAGTGTATTTTTGTTATTAGTGTAGACGCTTTATGGGCATAACAGTGTATTTTGTTATTAGTGTAGACGCTTTATGGGCATAACAGTGTATTTTTGTTATTAGTGTAGACGCTTTATGGGCATAACAGTGTATTTTTGTTATTAGTGTAGACCCTTTATGGGCATAACAGTGTATTTTTGTTATTAGTGTAGACGCTTTATGGGCATAACAGTGTATTTTTGTTATTAGTGTAGACGCTTTATGGGCATAACAGTGTATTTTTGTTATTAGTGTAGACGCTTTATGGGCATAACAGTGTATTTTTGTTATTAGTGTAGACGCTTTATGGGCATAACAGTGTATTTTTGTTATTAGTGTAGACGCTTTATGGCATAACAGTGTATTTTTGTTATTAGTGTAGACGCTTTATGGGCATAACAGTGTATTTTTGTTATTAGTGTAGACACTTTATGGGCATAACAGTGTATTTTTGTTATTAGTGTAGACGTTTTATGGGCATAACAGTGTATTTTTGTTATTAGTGTAGACGCTTTATGGGCATAACAGTGTATTTTTGTTATTAGTGTAGACACTTTATGGGCATAACAGTGTATTTTTGTTATTAGTGTAGACCCTTTATGGGCATAACTGTGTATTTTTGTTATTAGTGTAGACCTTTATGGGCATAACAGTGTATTTTTGTTATTAGTGTAGACACTTTATGGGCATAACTGTGTATTTGTATTATTGTAGACCCTTCATGGGCGTAACTGTGTATTTGTATTATTGTAGAGCCTTTATGGGCATTACTGTATACCTTTTATTAGCGTAGACCCTTCATGGGCGCAACTGTGTATTTTTGTTACTGTAGAGCCTTTATGGCCATTGCTGTATACCTTTTATTAGCGTAGACCCTTCATGGGCGTAACTGTGTATTTGTGTTACTGTAGAGCCTTTATGGCCATTACTGTATACCTTTAATTAGCGTAGACCCTGTACGGGCATAACTGTGTTTTTATATGTACAGACCCTCTGTGGGTATAACTGTGTATATTTTTGTTAGTGTAGATCCTTAATGGGCATAACTGTGTATTTGTTAGCGCGGACCCTCTGTGGGCATAACTATATTATTTTTATCACTGTAAACGCTCTAGGGGCATTATAGTGCAATTTTGTTAGTCTTCTATGGACGTAATAGTGAATTTTTAGTAGTGTAGATCCTGCATGGGCATTTTAGCGTATTTGTGTTCCAGTACACCCTCTATATGCATTATAGTGTATTTCTATAACTGTAGACCCTCTATGGGCATCGTAGTGGTTTTTTTTCCATTAATGTAAGCCCTGTATGGGTGTCATGTTATTATTTTATTAATGTAGACACTTTATGGGCATCTTAGTGTATATCAGTGTAAACCCTTTATGGGCATAACTGTGTATTTTTATTAGTGTAGACCCTCAGCGCTTAGATTTGATTTTATCAAGATTTTGCGCTATATAAATATTATAATTATTATTATTAATTATTATTATTATTTATTGGCATTACTGTGTGTTTGGGTTAACTGTGCATTTTTTTAAAATAGTGCAGACCCTTTATGGGTATAACTGTATTTGTATTATTGTAAACGCTGTACGGGCATTATAGTATAATTTTGTTATCTCTCTATGGGCATTGTAGCATATCTTTTACTACAGTAGACCCTTTATAATGTATTTTTTAGTGTAGACCCTCTACGGTTATCATAGTATTATTTTATTATTTTTTTTATTAATGTAAGCTCTGCATTGGCATCATGCATCATGGTTTTTGTTGGGTTTTTTTTTTTATTAGTGTAGACTTTTTTTGGGCATTATTGTGTATTTCTGTTTGTGTAGACCGTTTATGGGCATTATACTGTAAAACTGTTATTCTGCTTATACTACTACCTTCTTGTTTTTGATCACTTACACACACACTTACACACACACACACACACATACACACACACACACACACAAACACACACACACACACACAAACACACACACAACACACACACACACACACACACACACACACACAACACACACACACACACACACACACACAACACACACACACACACACACACCCGTATTGACGACGGCTGCACCTAGAACGATCACGTGGCATAAATCTAAAACACACACACACGCACACAAAACAAAACAAAACCAAAACCAAAACAAAACAACCCCCCCCCCCCAAAAAAAAAAAAAAAAAAAAAAAAAAAGTTGATATTTTGTATTCAGCGTGTGCAGGTTTCAGAGAAAGACTGATCGACCGCATAATACATCTGACGGCAAATCAGAACACAGCGCTCCCTGACTTTATACTGTAACGATAATTTGAACGCTAAAATTGGCGGGCGTGGGCTGGGAGGTTATAATTTTATATAGACAGTTGCCCCCGCTTTCCGGTCGGAGTGAAAGAGTTTTTCGGTCTGATTTGTTTTTCGTCGTCAACATTATCATCAATACAGATCACGTCCCTTTTCCTTCCCTCTCCCCCCCTCCCCCCCCCCCCCCTCTTCCACATTTTATGACCTTGCCAACGTGCAGGGTTTTTGCATCACAAGCTCGAAGTGTCTACCAGATAATTGGTGGCAGATTTGGATGGAGTGCGTATGGAATTGTCCAATCGCGATGAATCTCTCTGCTGGATAAACTCTAAACTTCAAAGAAACTCCATCACATTATTGTCATCGTCGTCGTCGTTGTCGTCATCATCATCATCGTCGTCGTCGTCATCGTCGTCGTCGTCATAATCGTCGTCATAGTCGTCGTCGTCGTCGTCGTCATCATCATCATCGTCGTCGTCGTCATCATCATCATCATCGTCGTCGTCGTCATAGTCATTATAGTCGTCATTGTAGTCGTCGTCGTCGTCATCATCATCATCATCGTCGTCGCCGTCGTCGTCGTTGTCGCCTCGTCGTCGTTGTCGCCGTCGTCGTCGTTGTCGCCGTCGTCGTCGTCATCATCATCATCGTCGTCGTCATCATCATCAGCAGCATTTTCTTATTCGTCGTCATGTAATTCCCAAGTCTGTGTGGTCGTTTATGTGAAGGATGGGGTGTAGTACATGTACATGTTAGTACGCAGGATTCTTCATCTCTGTCCTTGGGGTGCAAGGGCAAGCCTGATAGTTTTGTTGTTGTTGTTGTTGTTGTTTATTTGTTCTGTTTTGGTTTGGTTTGGTTTGGTTTGGTTTAATTAGTTGGTTGTGTCTGGGTTGATTGGTTGGTTGCTGTGTTTGATTGGTTCGTTGGTCTGGTTGGCTTTGGTCTGATGGATTGTTTTCATTGGTTGGTTTGGTTTGATTGGCTGGTTGCTTGGTTTGTTTGGTTGATTTGCTAGTTTGATTTCTTTGGTTGAAATATTTGTCTGGTTTGTTTGTTTGTTTTGATTGATTGGTGAATTGCTTGGTTTGTTTGTTTGTGTGTTTGTGCCTTTGCTTGTTTGCTTGCTTGTTTCTTTCTTTCTTTATCTTATTTTACTTTATATCGTTTTATTATTTATTTGATTTTTTATTCAATGTTTTTCTGTCCACAGTTCTGCACGACCTCAAAGGCCTTGACCCCGCTTATTTCACTCTGGTCCTTCAATGTGCCAAGACGTCGTCAATCCCATGTTCATTCAGTCGATGTCCCAGTGCCAGGAAGCTCACTCACAGGATCCGACGATGTCAAGCTGCCATGTTGCCACCCACTGGAGGAGATCCTGCACTACTGCTGGGTCACTTCGGTAGAATTCAGTGGTGCCTGTTCTGCAGATCAGCTTGTTATCATATCATCATTCATCAATTTCCATAAAGTTCTTCAACTACTTCCCTAGAATGGCTGTCTCCGCCTGTCAATATCCCCTGAGGTGGATCATTATCATCATGTGCCTTGCCGCAAGGCGTTGTCGATCATAGCCCTCCTTACGAATCTGTCCCCTGTCGCTGCAAGTAAATCTCCCATCCTCCTTGTCCTCAGCCACTCTGCAAGTCCGTCCAATCTTTTCTCCCTGGGTCTACCTGGTGCTCTCTTTCCCTCCAGCTTTCCTGTTGTGATAAGGTGCTCTATTTTCTCTTGCCTCATAAAATGTCCTATAAATATTGCTTGTCTTTTTTTTTTAATCCTCTTCATTAACGTTCTTCTTGTGTCTGCATTCCTCAAGACTGTCTCGTTTGTTTTCTTTGTTGTTCTTGGAACTCTTAACATTCTTCTTAGAAATCACATTTCAGTCGCCTCAATCTTGTTCTGACTTTGTGATTTGATTGCTGAGGTAGGTGTTGACATTTTAAACCTGAATCAACTGGGTGAGAAAAAGGACAGTTCTGATCCAGCTTACAAAGGACACTTGTCTACTACGCTCCCTACTGACGACGCTAATCATTTTGTCACAGAGCCAGATCAGATGAGAAAGCCCCAAGTTGGTCTACATTGAGTTTGGTGCAGTCTTTGATATTTGCCGTTCCATCTCTTTCTCTGTCGGCCTCTTCGACGGCCTTCTTTCGAAATGCTTCAGAAGACTCTTTTACCCAGTGACTGCTACAGCAGGTGACATGACCAGAACAGTCGAGTGTTTGCAGTTTTACTGTTTGGTTCCTTTAACGTTTTGACTTCTGCACCCGGTACCCTGTCAACCAGCATCCTGCGTTGTGAATTATGCTAGCAAACCAAAAACTTAATCCTTTGACTCCCTTAACTCTATCCACCAGCTTCCTGCAGGAAGCTGGTGGCTAGGGCGAGGGAGTCGAAGGGTTAAGGTTTTGCTATTGGTGGATAGGGTGCGGAAGTCAAAGGGTTAAAAGCGCTTTAATATGCTCTCTTACCCGGTGACTGCCATACCAGCCGACGTGACCAGATTAGTCAAGTGTTTGCCGTTTCACTGTTTGGTCCCTTTAAGCCTTTGATTCCTGCACCCTGTCCACCAGCATCCTGCCTTGTCAATTATGCTAGCAAAGCAAAACCTCAACCCTTTGATTTCCTCGCCCTATCTATACGTTGTTGAGAGTTCCATGGACAGCAAAGAAAACAAACGAGACAGTCTTGATGGAGGCAGACACAAGTAGATCATTCATAAGGAAGATTAGGAAAAGACAGGCAACATTTACAGGCCATTTTGTGAAGAAAGGGGAATTGGAGCACTTGGTCACAACGGGAAAGCTGGAGGGAAAGAGAGCACCGGGTAGACCCAGGGAGAAGATACTAGACGGATTTGCAGAGTGGCTGGGGACAAGGAGCGTGGAAGAGATACTTGAGGCAACAAGTGATAGAGACAGATGGAAGTCCATAATCGCCAACGCCATGCGGCAAGGCACTTGATGATGATGATAATGATCCAACAGCTACCTGCAAGAAGCTGGTTGATAGGGTGAGGGAGTCAAAGGGTTAATTTTTTTGCGGTCGATGGATAGGGAGCGGGAGCCAAAGGGTTGATGATATTGGTGGAGTGTGTTTGTTTGTGCGTGTATGTCTGTGTGCACGTGTGTCTATGTGTGTGCGTGTGTCGTTAGTGTGTGAGCGTGTCCATGTGTATGCGTGGGTGCGTGCCTGCGTAGGGGTGTGTATGTGTATGTGCGGAAACACGCGCGTAAATTTTTATGCGCCTGTGTGTGGGTGTGAGTGTGGGAATGGAAAAGATTTGTATCTGACGGCGAATTAATAACTTCTTTTTCCTCAGGCTGGGCGGGGCATTTCAACAACAAGCGCTGGTTGAACCCGGACCTAATTTGTGGCTCTTTAAACTCCTCACAATCTCCTCCACCTATTATACTATTTTTTATATTCATCCATATATGCATTTATCTATTTTTGCATTGCTCTACTAAGTAGGTCAAAAAGAAAGGTAAAAAATTTCCAAATTCTATGCGTTCGCTCCCGCACCCTGTCCACTTGCATCCTACAGTGCCAACCATGCTATCAAAGCAAAAACTTAACCCTTTAATTCCCTCACCCTATCCACCAGCTTCCTGTAGGAAGCTGGTGGATAGGGTGATGGAATGAAAGGGTTAAGTTTTTGCAGTTGGTGGATAAGGTGCTGGAGTGAATGGTCGTGCTTTAAATGGTCAGGCGAGCCCGCTGATTCATTTGACAAAGCCGTAGAGAGAGAGAGAGAGGGGGGGGGGGAGAGAGAGAGAGAAAGAGAGACAGAGACAGAGAGACAGAGACAGAAAGATTGAGAGAGACAGAGACAGAGACACAGAGGCATAGAAATAGAGAGACAGAGACAGACAGAGACAGGCAGAGAGAGAGAGAGAGAGAGAGAGAGAGAGAGAGGGAGAGAGAGAGAGAGAGAGAGAGAGAGACAGAGACAGAGACAGATAGAGACAGTGACAGAGAGATATTAACGCTTGCCATTGGATGAAAGGGCTAAAAACAAAATAGTGACATTCCCGCCCACTCTCCATGAGCAGGTAAAGGTGTTTTGCATCTGCCCTTCGTTTTAGACTCCAGTGTACACACACACACACACACACACACACACACATACACACACACACACACACACACACACAGACACACACACACACACACACACACACACACACAGACACACACACAGAGACACACACACACAGACACACACACAGACACACAGAGACACACACAGACACACACACAGACACACACACAGACACACACACAGATACACACAGACACACACAGACACACACACAGACACACACACAGAGACACACACACACACACACACAGACCACAAGACACACACAGACACACACACAGACACACACACAACACACACACAGAACACACACACAGACACACACAGAGAGACACACACACACAGACACACACACAGACACACACACACACAGACACACACACAGACACACACACACAGACACACGACACAGACACACACACAGACACACACACACAGACACACACACACACAGACACACACACAGAGACACAACACACACAGACACACACACAGACACACAGACACACACACAGAGACACACACACAGAGACACACACACACAGACACACACACACACACACACACAGACACACACACAGACACACACACACAGACAACACACACAGAGACACACACACAGAACACACACACACACACAGACACACACACAGACACACACACAGAGACACACACACAGACACACACACACACACACACACACACACACACACAGACACACACACAGACACACACACAGACACACACACACAGACACACACACACAACACAACACACACACACAGACACACACACAGACACACAGATACACACAGACTCACAC
>CM060305.1:66003163-66005663 GCA_030674185.1 Monoplex corrugatus
GGTTTCGCTGTATAGCTAGTTAGCTATAGGATTGCCATCGTGGTCAGGGTATCCGATGGGCTGCAGGTGTGGAATAAACGTCTAACAGGTCCTGAAATAACCTGACAACACAAAGCGGTCGAGCTGCTCAAAGTGCATTTCACGGCATGTGTCATCGCGGAGCAGTGGTTAGTAGAACGGATTACCGAGTGTAAGGCTGAGGGTTTGCATCTCCATCAGGTCTGTCAAAATCATTGTAGGACTTTTCCGCTCCAGTTGCCTCGTATCCAGAGATAAGCGTGTGTTAGCGCCTCATCGGTATGTTTAGCCGTATCGTTTTGTTGTTGTTGTTTTTTTTCGTTAAAAGCAGCACACGCAGCAGTATCTACAAAAATTTAAGCTGAATTTTTCAACATATTGCCCCGGAAGATTATAAATGTTTGAATATCGAAAAGTAAAAGATCACGAATAAGTTATAAATTCACTTTTTCAAAATTCCTTCGTACGATTTGGCCTTCTTATCTCGACCTACTTTTGGTTTCCTCTGCTTTTACAGTAGACGGTGGTACATTTTTCTCCACCCCCAACAAAGTATTTGCAGCCATTTCATCATTTTCGTTGACAGTCCTATTTTAATCCAATGTGCACTAGATAAGATATAATTTTAATTGATTGTATATTTTAATAATTTTGTGAAGTTTCAAAACCAAATGGAATGTACATGAAGTATCAAGTGGAATGTGTTCATTGTCGAGTGGCTATGCACGCTAGAAGGAAGGCTGGAGGGAAAGAGAACACCAGGTAGGCCTACACCCAGGGAGAAAATATTGGACGGACTTGCGGAGTGGCTGTGGACAGAAAGGATGGGGGACATGATGATGATGATGATAGGCGCTCTAGCTATATGCAGATCTCGCACCTCTAACTTCTGCCCTCTAGGTTTCTGCAAGGGTTACCCAACCCTTAGCTCATGGCCAAAAGACCTACCCTCTGAGCGATGGCGAAAGGGGCGAAGGGACAAGGGGGAGGGCCAAGCGCCAAGGCCTTTATCCGCCTGATGGCTCCGTCATAGAAAAAACAGGAAATTTTCTGGGTGGAGGTGGCTTTTGCCTAGGGCCACCGAGCCCCGTCCTGATAAAGTTAGTTATTGGAGAGATATGACCATTTCTCAGGCCCCTCCCCTTAAGGCCCAATTAGCCTACTGCATTTCTGAAGTCTTGGGTCTGAATAAATCATATAGCACATGGACCCCCCCCCCTTTATTTGATGAAATGGCTATCGTGTGGCGTCGGGAGGTTGGGAGGTGTCAGTCCGGAGTGTGGTGAGGCATTGTGCTCTGGGTCCCATCCAGCACCCTTGGGTGTTTCTTGTTAACTGCCCTAGTGGACACAGAAGCTGGACAATTTTAACAATACTGTGTTGATGATATTGACGATGGGGATGATAATCATGATGGCATGGAGTTCCATCTAGGACTGAGACCGCATGATAGCGCTGCACGCTATGCTTACTATTATGGTATATCTTGGCGTCAACCAGGCCCGGAGATACAGATACCTGTGGTGTTGGTGAGGAGTTTTGAGCAACAGCCTCAATGACGCATCAGTGAAGTGTACTAGACTCGATTGTGTGGTCCCACTCTCCCCAATGAGCCCACAGCACGCGCAACTCTAGGTAAGAGCCGACTGGGGCCGAAAATTTGCACAACGGTTTTGATAGGATTGATGGAGATTCGAACCCATAACCCCTCCGATCGATATAGTGCGTTACACTGACCATGCACCACGGCGACTGGTTCTTCCACTTGATACCGAGGACGCGGCGAAAACAGCGCAAGTGAAAGTTGTTCAGCTTACGCTCTTGTTTAGTATTATGCTGTCCAGGTTTTTCTGCCATACAAGTAGAGTGCTGATGATGCAGGCGTTGTACACTGCCATCTTGATCGGAGTTGTCAGCTTTGGGTTCTCCCAGACGCGAGCAGTATTTCGGCCTGAGGTTGCTGCAACTATGCCAATGCGCTTGTTGATCTCGGCATCTGGAGACATAGAGTGTATGGACCCGAGGTACGTAAACTGGTAGAAGACACCAAATTCGTAGTTGTCGATGGTGATGACAGGTGAAATGTCCACGCCTTGGCTCAGCTTGTTCGTCTTTTTCAGGCTGATGTCTCTAGACCAAAATCTCTAAACAGATGCTTTGACCTTTAGGCCATCGTTCCTCATAGAATGGAAAGTCATGCCAGTGAACTTATTGTGAACTCCGCTCCAGCTTTTCAGACGCACGGAGTAATCATACAGAGAGGTAGCTATGTAGATATTGGCTTTGTTTCGTACGGGAAATTGGAAAGGGAGGATCTTCTCAATGAGGGAGAGTGTACTGTCTCTTTCGTGTCATTTTTGTTGTCACGATTCGGATGGTTTTCCACTGTTGATGGTAATGGACAGGAACCCTAGGCTTCCGATCGGGAAAATCCGATGACACTTTACCCAATTGGTTATCGTGCTCGTCATTTTATTTCATT
>CM060305.1:66015663-66018163 GCA_030674185.1 Monoplex corrugatus
AACTGACTATAAATTGATGAAAACTGTTTTCAAACGTCTAACTTCGAATACCATTCCTCCTCTTCCTGCCTTACAAATTTTCGATAAAACTCAAGTCAACTCAGTTTCAAGTAGCTTCTCTCATAAGCTTACCTCGGTTCTCTTTAACTACTTGCGGAAAGAAGTCCTTCTTCGTTTTTGGCCCAGCAATATGGAACGTTCGTCCAGTGTCTTTAAAATAAAACGGTTGTTTGCTTACAGTCAAAGAAAGGAAGGAAGGAAGAAAGAAAGAAACCACACACACACACACACACACACACACACACACACACACACACACACACACACACACACACACACACACACACACACACACACACACACACACACACACACACCATGGACACACATCTATCTATAATAATAATAATAATAATAATAATCATAATAATAATAATTAGAATATTTACATAGCGCAAAATCTTGATAGAAATCAAATCTAAGCGCTGAACGGACACGTACGCACGCACGCACACACACGCACGCGCGCACACACACACACACACACACACACACACACACACACACACACACACACACACACACACACACGGCTATAAATGGGGAAAAAGAAGAAAAGCAATGGAAAATTATAGAGAGCATATATTATATACAAATATATATTACAATCTGATTCCACTCTAAGCGGAGACAGGCTGCAGAGGGGGAGATAACTCCGTGACTCTCAAGAGAACTTTATGTTACTTAGTTACTTAGCATCAGATGAAAAAGTGGAGAGGTCGATAGATTTGAGATTGCGTCGAGTCACTGTGCGCGTGGTACGGGAAGGAGGAGAAATGTCAATTGTCACGAAGAGTTTGTATTTTGGTGGTGAAATACTTGGAGAATACAGATGGGAGTTCTTCATTAGTGTGTTTTGTTGGGAGAGGTAAATCTTTTCGTGTGCCAAGGAGATGATTCATGGTTGTAAAGAGTTCTTTTGAATAAGAGGCATTCAGGATTTTGGTTTGGAAAAAGCTTGTTTTTGCAGATGCAATGAGGGTGGATACTTTTGTTTTAGAGGCTTGGAAAAGTTGCCTATGAACAGTGAGTTTGGATTTGCGCCAGCGGCGCTCTGCTCTGCGGCGGGCACGTTTTGCACAGGCAATCTCATGAGTGAGCCAGGGGGTAGGGGTGCGGTCAGGTAAAAGACGGGTTGTGGCTGGAGCATGAGTGTCCAGAAGATGGTGGAGAGTAGTATAGAATTCATCGGCAAGGTTATGTGACTTTTCAGAAAGGAGACGGGAGGCATCAGATGAAAAAGTGGAGAGGTCGATAGATTTGAGATTGCGTCGAGTCACTGTGTGCGTGGTACGGGAAGGAGGAGAAATGTCAAGAGAACAGAGAATTGCAGAGTGGTCAGATGGAAGGGCTGAAGTTAGACGGGTAGAAAGAAATAAGCAGTTGTCAGTAGCTGAATTGTGGTGATCACGAGAAATGATCCAGTCAAGAGTGTGACCTTTTTGATGGGTTGGTTCAGAAATGTGTTGAGTCATATTGTGATTGGACAGCGAGTTGATGATATGTCTTGTGTCATAATGGCGAGTGTTGTCATAGTGGACATTGATGTCACCTAGAATGATGAGATTTCCAGGTAAGAGGCAGTAGTGGTCAAGTAGTTGGTCAAAGTCTGAGAGAAACGTGGATGTGGTGAGCTTGTTGGCAGAACTAGGTGGAGGTCGATAGACACAGGAGAAGGTGATGGGGTGAGGGGTGGATTGGAAGGATACTTCAATGTGCTCAAAAGAAGGATGGGAGAAAGGCAGAGACTGCGAGAAAGATAGGCGGGAATGGAGTGAGTCGTTGTAGAGGATGGCGATACCGCCACCTCGGGATGGGCGATGGAAAGAAGCAAGCCTGTAACCACTCGGAGTGAGACTCGCATGTATGGGTTCATGACCAAGGGGGTTAAGCCATGTTTCAGTGATAAATGTAATGTCAACATGCTCATCTGTGATGAAGTCAGCAATGGCATCTGTTTTGCCATCTTTGCATATTGACTGAGCGTTAAATAGGCATATTTTCAGTTTGTCAGAGTCACATGGCGGTGGCCGAGGTGGAAATGAAGGCAGCACCGACAGGACAGAAGATGAGGGCAGCACCAGCGGGACAGAAGATGAAGGCAGCACCAGCGGGACAGAAGATGAAGGCAGCATCGACGGGACAGAAGATGAAGGCAGCACCAGCGGGACAGAAGATGAAGGCGGCACCAGCGAGACAGAAGGTGAAGGCAGCACCATCAGGACAGAAGGTGTAGGCGGCACCATCAGGACAGAAGGCGAAGGCGAAGATGGCAGAGGAGAAGACGAAGTCTGCAGCAGCAAGGTCGAGGGCAGGGGCAGTGGAGGAGACGATGAAGCAGAAGACAGAGTCACCAGTGGTGGGGACAAAGATGGTGGTGGCAGAGGGGAGGAAGGTGGCGGCGGTGGAGGGGGACACAGAGATGGTGACAGGGGGCAGG
>CM060305.1:66023163-66028163 GCA_030674185.1 Monoplex corrugatus
CTCGAAACCTTGTCAGCGCTCGTATTGCAGGTTTATGAGCATATACTGGTTCCAACAGCAGATTTCTGAGCAGCACAGCAGCCTAGTTTGTGTGTGTGTGTGTGCGTGCGTGCGTGCGTGCGTGTGTGTATGTGTGGAGAGAGAGAGATGAGAGAGAGAGAGAGAGAGAGAGAGAGGGGAGAGAGAGAGAGAGACAGAATGATACAAACATATATGAAACCCATATGGTAGTTAGGACCTCGAAACCTTGTTAGCGCTCATAGCGCAGGTTTATGAGCATATACGCATTTCATTAGCAGATTTCTCAGCATATTGTAGCCTAGGTTGTTCCAAAACAGACTGAATCGAAGACATATGAAACCCATATGCTAATTAGGACCTCGAAATCTCATTAGCGCTCATAATGCAGGTTTATGCGCATATACTTGTTTCGTTAGCCGATTTCTGAGCAGCACAGTAGCCTGTTTTTGTTGTTGTTTTGTGTGTGTGTGTTGTGTGTGTGTGTGTGTGTGTGTGTGTGTGTGTGTGTGTGTGTGTGTGTGTGTGTGTGTGTGTGTGTGTGTGTGTGTGTGTGTGTGTGTGTGCGCGTTTGACAGACTGATATAAACATATGAAACCCATATGCTAGTTGGGACCTCGAAACCTACTTGTCAGCGCTCATAATGCAGGTTTATGGGCATATACACATTTCGTTAGCAGATTTTGGAGCTTATTGTAGCCTAGGTTGTTCCAAAAAAAGGCTGATTCGAAGATGTATGAAACCCATATACTAATCAGGACCTCGAAATCTTGTCAGCGCTTATAATGCAGGTTTATAGATGGGTCATGCCATTATCATTCTGGACTTCTCCATAACATGGTATCTACGGCATCAGTGTATATATATATAGTTTCTTCTGAGCGCGGAGACATCTTGAGAAACTGAAACTAAAACTGAAACAGATTTTTGAGGAACCATTGGAAAATCTTTCTTGTCTGCTCGTAGAGTGGCAACATGGTTCAGACGTTCGCCCGCCAAAAACTAAACTCGAGGTTCCAGGGTTCACTTCCCGTTTAGGCCTCGATATTTTTCTTCAGTTTGACCGGAAAATCGAACTGAACGTTTAGTCCTTCGGAAGGGGATGAAAAACGAGTCGGACCTAGGTACCCTTTGGCTTGCGTACGGTAAAGATCCCACAGCAATTGAAAATTGTGAAGAGCAGGTTGTTCGCCCAACTACCTAGGTATATACAAAATAGTGGATAGATAGGTTCATTTCCCAGGTCCCTTTCCTGGAAGACTAATTAGCCTCTTTGCCGAGCAAACTCAAAACTCAAAACTCAACATGCACTGAAAGTATAGATGCCATGTGATGGAGGAGTTTCGAAATGATCAATGCATAAGCCCTTTTTGACGTGGTGTTAGCCCTGATATGGCTTTAACAGTCGGCTGGGCTATAAGCAATATGAACTCGAACCTGGACATAAGCCTTACCCACTGGCAAGATCTTGGGGAGAAATGCAGTGTCGCGTCCAGCCTCTGTGTTTGCACCATACATGCCCTTTAATCATTTCAAACCAGCTCAGCTTTCCACACTTTTCCACACAAAAACCCCCCAACATAAAACAAAACAAAAACAAAAAAACAACAACAACAAAACAAAAAAACACAGGCGTTTCTGAAATGGAGAAATGCGCGGAATATTCTAGCACGCGGTTAAAAAATAACTTCTGAAGATAGAATTGCTTCTGAGGCCGCAAAGCCTGGGGTTTGTTCTTTTTTTTTTTTTTTCTTCACCGGTACCGCTAAGTTATTAAAGGATGCAAATGCTTTATCATTGGGTGTGGTGATCTCATGATCGAAATGTAATTTATTATGTTGAACGTCCTGAGCAATTCTAAACGATTGACATTATAAGTGAAGTGTTTGCATTTTTCCCATTTTGTTTGTTTTCTCTTTTTCTTCTTCTTCTTCTTCTGCTTCATCATCATCATAATCTATTTCTCCTTTTCTTCTTTTGCTGATGCAGTTTTGAGGTAATTAAGATTCGAAAGTCATTCGGCCGTATCTCTTGTCTCTGTCTCTGTCTCTTTCTCTCTCTCTTTGTCTCCCTCTGTCTCTGTATCTGTCTGCCTGTCTCTGTCCCTTTCTCTCTCCTTTTCTCTTTATCTCTCTCTCTCTATATATATATATATATCTCTCTCTTTCTGTCTCTCTCTATCTCTTTCTGTCTCTCTCTATCTCTGTCTCTCTGTCTGTCTTTCTTTATCTCTTTCTTTCTCTCTGACCGTCTGTCTCTCTCTCTTTCTCTCTGTCTATCTGTCTCTATTTCTCTGTCTGTCTGTCTGTCTCTGTCTCTCTCGCACACAACCCTCCGCCCCACTCTCTCTCTCTCCGTCATATTCTCTGTCTGACTGTCTCTTTATCTGTGTCAAGAGAAAGAAAAAAATATGTCCCAACATAATTCGACGAATAATTAACTAAAGTAAAAAGTGTCTTGCCTTTATTCCTTCTACATTTCTGTCTTTATCACCCTGCCATCGCATAGGGTTCAGCAAATCCTCACGGTGTCTGCCACAGAATGACTGGTAGATTTGGGTATACCGCATATGAAATGGTCCAAGTGTGATGAATCACTCTTGAACAAACTAGGGGGGGGGGGGGGACTCAAAACTTTATCATTTGACTACTCTCCCTGGGAACTGCACCTAGCTACAGTTCAAAGCCATCCTCAGAGTTCAACTCATGCGATGATGATGATGATGATAACAACAACAACAATAATGATGGTAATGATAATGATGATGATGATGGTGATGATAATGATATGATATGATATGAATAATAATAATACAATGATAATAATAATAATAATATACATAATATATAATAATATATATATATATATACACACACACATACACACACACGTGCTTACGCGTGCACACACACACACACACGCACACACGCACACACACACACACACATGCACACACACACACACACACACACACACACACACACACACACACACACACACACACACACACACACAAGGGCCAATGGTGTAAAAGCCAATTCGTGTATTTGAGTTCAGTTGGAAGTCACCGCCCACGAGCAAAAAAATAGAAATCATGCTGTAATGGAATTCAGTTAGTCTAATCAGTTGACATTTCACCTCATAGTATAGTACGAAACAATTTATACTAATGAGGCTGTTGATGTTACGTAGCAGAGAGAGAGAGAGAGAGAGAGAGAGAGAGAGAGAGAGAGAGAGAGAGGAGAGAGAGAGAGAGAGAGAGGAGAGAGAGAGAGAGTGAGAGAGAGAGAGAGTGAGAGAGAGAGAGAAAGAAAGAGACAGACAGACAGAGACAGTGATAGAGACCTAGAGTGTGAGACAGATAGACAGAGACAGAGAGACAGACAGACGGACAGACAGAGGAAAGGAGAAAGAGAGAAAGAGAGAGAGAGAGACACTCACAGACAGACAGACAGAGGCAGGGAGAGAGAGAGAGAGAGAGAGAGAGAGAGAGAGAGAGACAGGCACACAGACAGACAGAGACAGAGAGAGAAAGAGAAAAAGAGAGAGACAGAGAGAGATAAAGATAGAGATAGAGAGAGACAGAGACAGAGAGAGACAGAGAGAGACGGACAGAGAGAGAGAGACAGAGACAGACAGACAGAGAGAGAGAGAGAGAGAGAGAGAGAGAGAGGAGAGAGAGAGAGAGAGAGAGAGAGCACATGGAATCTAGCAAAGGGCAGGTGGAAAACGGGGTTAATATGAAGGTAAAGAAAAACGTTTAACAGAAGAAAGAGACATTTACTTTAGCTGGGGAAGAAAAATGCCTGCACAAAAGAGAATAGTTCATTGAATAGAGGCTCCGTTTTTATTCCATTTTATTTTATGTCATTCTATCGTGGCGATAGGCTGTAGTTCAAGAAAGCGCGTGATTTCTTGAAAAGAAAATGTCAAAACTTACCGTTCCCTTTACTAAGTTTCTTTAGCCATAAGAGAATAATACAGTTTTCTTTGCATAGATTATCTCCTTTGAACGAGAAGGGCTAGTCTGTCGAAGGATTGGTCATAACATTTGCTAAAACCCAAGTGTTGTTGACATATTTTAAGAGGTCTTTGGAGTTCGTTTCTTTAAGTAGAATGTCCGTAGCTGGAGCAAATATGTGCACTTACTGCCCTCTGCTAGCACTGGTAAATAGGACAGCGACGTAGATCCGCCACTCATCATCATCATCATCATCATTATCATCATCATCATCATCATCATCATCATCATCATCATCATCATCATCATCATCATCATCATCATCATCATCATCATCATCATGTGCCCTGCCGCATGACGTTGGCGATCGTGGCCCTCCCAATACGAATCTATCCCTTGTCGCTGCAAGTACATCTCCCACCCTCTCTGTCCTCAGCCACCTTGCAAGTCCGTCCAATATCTTTTCCCTGGGTCTCTACCTGGTGCTCTTTTTCCCTCCAGCTTTCCTGTCACCTTCCACTGCAGTTGTATGTTATGGGACAGCGTATGTGTGGTGCCGCTACCTTCGAAAATAAATGTTTGTTCTCATTCTTGTTCTTGTTCTGGTATGGCCACTTTCTATTCGTGTAGAAAGGACACGTTGTCTCTACACGCAGAAGAAAAAAAATAAGAGTGTAAGTGTGTGTGTTAGAACAGTTTCCTGTACACACAGCCTTCAACAAAGTGCAACCTTAACAAAGACACACAACATTAACAAAGACACACAACATTAACAAAGTGCAACATTAACAAAGACACACAGCTTTCAACATAGGGCAACATCAAAAACGACACACAACACTAACAAAGACACACTCAGCTTTCAACAAAGTGCAACATCAACAAAGACACACAATATTAACAAAGACACACACACACCCTTCAACAAAATGCAACCTATAACAACAAAGACACACAGCCGTCAACAAAGTGCAAACATAACAAAGACACAGCTTTCAACAAAGTGCAACATTAACAAAG
>CM060305.1:66035663-66048163 GCA_030674185.1 Monoplex corrugatus
TTAAAACCTCATGGTTTAAGGAAATAATCAATGCGGGAGCATATCTTTAGGTTAGTATGTGAATGCATTGTTATCTATACCTAATTTCCTTTCCATATTTTTGTCAGGGTCATTCAGATGTGTACATTGTGCTATGGTTGTAGCCCTGATATAGCTCTGCACAGGCAGCCGGCAGCTGGGCTTTAAACAGTGATAATGATTGTAATAAACGGAGATGCTGTAAGCAGCAATTATTTTGGGTATGTTGAACATCTGCGGCAGCAAAGTTTTCCTTGGCAAAAGAAAACACCCTTAGGTAAACAAAAATACATGCATGTAGATATAACAAAGGGAGGTGGCGCAATACGATGGCGATGTGCTTTGTGTTGAAAAACCTGTGGTAGCAAAGTAGTTTTCCTTGGCAAAAGAAAACACCCTTAGGTAAACAAAAATACATGCCTATAGATAAGGGAGGTGGCACCGTGCGATGGCGATGTGCTTTCTCCAAGAAGGTCAACCCCCATTTCACGTGGTAAAACTGGCAAAAACAATGAACCCAATGCCATCCCATCCAATCTAGTTTGTTCGATCAAAGCGACGAGAAAATTGTCCAGCTGAGATTTTACTTCCTGTTGTGAAATGTTAGTTATACAGCGTAAAATGGTATATCCTTCAAACCAAGAGGAGTTCATTTTTTAAACATAAAGGGAAATAATCCCTAATTTGAGTGCAGTGACCTGAAATGCTCCTTAAGTTTCCAGAACACTTTATCTGTTATTTCCCTTTGAATCTGTTCGATTCGTGCGTCTGTGCAATCGTTCAGAGACTAATAGGCTTGTTTGTATGTTAAGTGTGTATGACTAATTGATTGTCTGTTTTGATTGTTTGTTTGTTTTTCCGGTGTGTGCATATGGTTTTTGTTCCTGTGAAAGCGAGTTTTCTACACAATTTTACCAGAGGCAATTGTTTTGACGTGGAATCTTGTATTTCCATCCATCTGTACGCCCATGTCTATCAACATATCTATAGGCATGCATCCTTGTATGTCTGTATCCATTTACGTTAAATCATTTCGACTTTTCTTAAATGTTTCTATTTATCTAATCACGTATTTTGTGTAAGTCTTTGCACATACAATTTTGGTTTCACATTGTTGCAGTTTGCCTGTAAAGACCTCGCACCACGCCAGGATAGTAGAGTACGCTCTGCATCGTAAAAAGCAGCAGCAGCAGTAGCAGGAAGATCAAAACCAAGTAAGTCTTCCATTATGTATGTAACAGAAACCAGAAAAAAAAGCATAAAGAAGGAGAAACCAAACAAGAAAACAAGAAAAACAAATAAAACAAACCACACGAAAAAATGTTAAAATAAAAAAAAGGAACAAAAGAACGAAGAAGAGGAAATCAAAAAGACACAAAGAACAAGAAAGGCAAGAACAAGGACAACAAGAAAAAATAGAAGAAGAAGAGGGAAAAATAACAACAAAAACACAAGAACGAGAACAACAGATACGGCATAAAACTGAGCAAGAAGAAAAGAAACAATCACAAAGCTTGCACTGTAAAACAAAACAAAACACAAAACCGAAATTAAAACAAAAACATGCAAACAAGTAGAGAAACACACAAAACAAGAAGAAAAGGAACAATCCCAAAGGTTGCACTATAAACCAAAACAACACAAAACCAAAATTAAAACGAAAACACGCAAACAAGTAGAGAAACACACAAAACAAGAAGAAAAGCCGACCAATACGCAATATAAAGAAAATCCATGATTGTTGTCAGTACACACTTGAAAACAACAGCCAGAACAGGAACAACATGGAGAAACAGAAATGGAAACAAAAACATTGGCAACAAGCAAACCAGGAGAACAGCAAGAGCAGAAACGATGAGAAGCAGAACGACAGCAAACACAAAAAGGACATCAATGATAACAACAGCGACAAAAAACACCACCAGCAAAACGCCAAGAACAGCATAAAGAAGAAGAGCAAAAGGGAGAAAATCGAGAATAAGAAGCACACCAAGAACAATTATGCCAATAAGAGGAGGATCAAAAAAGCTAGAAAAGGAAAACAAAAGCAAAAGCAAAATAAAGCATTGAGGCCAAAGGCAGAACGAGCATAAACTAGGCAACAAATTAAACGCGAAAACAACAGAAAGACAAGTAGATCATGATTAATAAAACTACCGACAAAATAGAATAAGAAAACAAAAGAAAGAGGAATGTATGATCAAGAAAACAAGGAACAAACAAACAAACAAACAAACAAACAAACAAACAAAAAAGGAGAACTAAGACATGACAGCAACTGAAACAAGAACCTAAGAACACAATAACAAACAAAATCACGAAACAAAAAGAAGGGAAACAAAGAAACAAAAAGAATAGGAGAAGAAACATTTGGCGGAAATGCAAAAGAAAGCTAAGAATAGAAAAAAACAAAGAAATGAGCAAATGGAACAAGAAAAGAGGGAAAAAGACATGGGATAAGACAAACGAAAGAACTGGAACGCAGATGAAGACAAAAGGCAAGAAGGGCAAGTTAAAAAACAAACTTGACCTCACAATCGAAAATAACCGAAACATACATGTAAACACTGAACACACCAAAGCACACAAAAAAGCAAGCCTCCTCCCAACCCAAAAAACTAAATGTCAAGAACAAGAGGAACGACAACAAGGAGGATAAAAACAAAGACCAAGAAGAAAGAACAAGAGTAGAAGAGCAAAACCTGACATGGAGTACATTATCTTTATAACGTTATCAACAAATGCCAGTGTCACAACGCCACAACACCAACAGGAACAGGAAGAAGAAAATGCAAAGCAGAACTAATACAAGGCAAACACAAACGAAAACAGGAAAACAACAACAAGAAGAGCAACAAGAACAATAACGAAACCCTACAGCACCAAGACCGCCAACATGAACAATAATAGCAAGAACACGAAGATACAGAACAAGATCACACAGAATAAGAACAAGAAAAGCAAATCGAAAAACAACCCGAAGAACAAGAACAATAACAAAAACAAAGATGAAGATGACGATAACGATGACAGCGTAGGCAGCAGCGAAACTTCAAGAGCGACGGCAAAAGAAGTAACGAAAGCGGCCACGAAAAACAACGAAAACGACAACCGGCAATAACAAAAAGAACAACAAAAACAAGTAAAGAAACAGGTACTGAGGAAAAATACTGAGTAAAATATCAAAACCAACAACTGAGGAAAAATACTGAGTAAAATATCAAAACCAACAATGGCGAAAGAATGAAAAGAATATCAACAAACTACCGAACTACAACATCAGGAGCGTCCAGAATGTCAGGAATAAGAAAACCCACGAAGCAGAACCGAAGCAGCAAGACAAAAACCAAAAACTAAAAACTAAAATCAAACAGAAAGATAACACAAAACCACATCAACATGATCAACAAGAACAACAACAAAAAGAAAAAAATATCCAAAAAATAAAGCAAAGACGACTAGAAGTTAGACAAATACACAAAATAACAAGTCAACAAGAACAAAAAGAAACACGAGCACAGCAACAAGAGCAAACGTGACGAAGTAAGAGTATAAGAACAATATCAACAGTTACCAGAACTACTACACCAAGAGCACCACAAAGAACACGAAATAAGAAAACTATTGAAACAAGCAAAATCAAGAAAATAACAAAAACAACTAGGAAAAAAAATCACAAATGCACAGAAGAGGAAGAGCAAAATAGAAAACAAAAATGAAAATGAAACCAAAAACAAAAACCAAACACGAAAACGTACCAGCACGACTACCAAAATTAAAAACATACTCAAACAAAAACTCAAGAAGTCAAGCAAAAACGTAAAACAAAACAAAACAAAAAAACAACAACAAAAAACAAAAGCAACACTTAAGTCAACAAGAACCAGAAAAACACCAACTGAAAAACACAAGACTATAAAAGCAAAAACGACAGCAAGAATGCATGTCAAGAAGTGATGAAAGGACCAAACGTAGGAAAAAAACAGAAAGAAATCCCCAAACAAAGAACCAACGAAACAGAAAGCAATGCACACAAAAACAAGATAACAAAGAAGCAAACAAAATAAAGAAGCTAAAATGGATTTTACATAAACGGGAAGAGAGAAACAAAGGAAGAACAAGCAAAGGAAGAGAGACCGAAACAAAGGAGCACGAAAAGAAGAAGCAAAAGGAAGAAACGAAGTTGGAACAATAGATACAAGGGGGGAAAAAGAAACAAAAGCATCTGAGAGCTGTCCATGCGCTGCATGATTCATTCGGACCCAGTAAAAAATAACCTTGTTTACAAACCGAATGGCAAGGTGGGGAGATAAGTGCACCAGAACTGGAACAAGAAGACTACCACAAACCACCAAGACAGGAAAAATGACTGCAACAACAAACAGCAACAACGACGACGACGAAAACAACAACGACGACGAGAACAACAACAACGACGACGAGAACAACAACAACGAGAACAACAACAAAGAGAACAACAACCAGAACCACAACAACGAGAACAACAACAAGAACGAGAACAACAACAACAACGACGAGACAACGACAACGAGAACAACAACAACAACGACAAAAACGAGAACAACAACAACAACGACGAGAACATCAACAACAACGAGAACAACAACAACGAGGACAACAACAACAACGAGAACAACAACAACAACAACGAGAACAACAACAATGACAACAGCAACAACAACAACAACAATGAGAACAACAACAACGAGAACAAGAACAACAATAACAACAACGAGAACAATAACGACAACAACGAGAACACTAACCAGAACAAAAACAACAACGAGAACAACAACGAGAACAACATCGACGAGAACAACGACAGCAACGAGAACAACAACGAGGACAACAACAACAACAACGAGAACAACAACAACAACAACGAGAACAACAACAATGACAGCAGCAACAACAACAACAACAATGAGAACAACAACAACAATGAGAACAACAACGAGAACAAGAACAACAACGAAAACAAAAAACGAGAGAGAACAACAACAAACACGACGACAACAGCAGCAACAACAACAAAATAGAACAACAACAACGAGAGCAACAACAACAATAACAACAACGAGAACAATAACGACAACAACGAGAACAACACACAACCAGAACAAAAACAACAACGAGAACAACATCGACGAGAACAACGAAAACAACGAGGACAACATCAACGAGAACAACAACAACGAGAACAACAACAACAACGAGGACAACATCAACGAGAACAACAACAACGAGAACAACAACAACGAGAACAACAGCAACGAGAACAACAATGAAAACAACAACAACAACAACGAGAACAACAACAAGGAGAACAACGACGAGAACAGCAACAAGAAACAACAACAACAACAACAACAACGAGAACAACAACGAGAACACAACAACAACAACAACAAAGAGAACAACAACAACGTGAAAGACGACAACGAAAACGACAACGAGAAGAAGAACAACGACAACAGGAAGAAGAACGACAACGAGAAGAAGAACAACGACGACAAAGAGAACAACAACGACGACAATGAGAAGAAGAACAACGACGACTACGAGAAGAACAAAAACTACGACAACCAGAAGAACAACGACGACAACGAGAAGAACAAACGACGACAACGAGAAGAAGAACAACGACGACAACGAGAAGAACAACAATGACGACAACGAGAAGAACAACAACGACGACAACGAGACGAACAACAACGACGACGACGAATAGAAACAACGACGACAACGAGAACAACGACGACAACGAGAAGAAAAACATCGACAACGAGAAAAAGAACAACGACGACAGTGAGAAGAACGACGACGAAAGCAAGAACAACGACGACAACGAGAAGAACAACGACGACAACCAGAAGAACAACGACGACAACGAGAAGAAGAACAACGATGACGACAACGAGAAGAACAACAACGACGACAACGAGACGAACAACAACGACGACGACGAATAGAACAACGACGACAACGAGAACAACGACGACAACGAGAAGAACAACATCGATAACAACGAGAAAAAGAACAACGACGACAGTGAGAACAACGACGACAACGAGAAGAACAACAACGACGACAACGAGGAGAACACCAACAGGAAGAAGAACAACAAGAACAACAACAAGAACGAGAACAACAACAACGACAAGAACGAGAACAACGACAAAGGGAAGAAGAACAACGACCGACAAAGAGAACAACAATGAGAAGAACAGGAACGACGACAACGAGAAGAACAACGAAGACAACGAGAAGAACAACGACGACAACGAGAAGAACAACGATGACAACGAGAAGAACAACGACGACAACAGCGAGAAGAAGACGACAATGAGAACAACGACGACAATGAGAAGAACAACAACGACGACAACGAGAAGAACAACGAGAACAACAACAACGCGACAATGAGAAGGAACAACAACGACAGTGAGAAGAACAACGACGACGACAACGAGAAGAAGAACGACGACGACAATGAGAAGAACGACGACGACAACGAGAAGAACAACGACGACAACGAGAACAACAACAACGACGACAACGAGAACAACAACAAGGAGAAGAACAACGACGACAACGAGAAGAACAACAACGACAACAAGAACAACAACATCAACAACGAGAACAACAGCAACAACGAGAACAACAACGAAAACGACAACGAAAAACAACAACGAGAACGACAGCAAAAACAACGAGAACGAAAAGAACGACGACAGGGAGAAGGACAACATCGACAACGAGAACAACGACGACAGCAAGAAGAACAACAACGACGAGAACAAGATGAACAACAACGACGATAAAGAGAACAACGACGACAACAAGAAGAAGAACAACGATGACAACGAGAACAACAACGACGACGACAACGAGAAGAAGAACAACGACGACAACGAGAAGAACGACAATGACAACGAGAAAAACAACGGCGACAACAAGAAAAAAAAACAACAACAACAACAAAACGAGAACAACAACGAGAACAACAACAACAAGAACATTAACAACGAGAACAAGAACGAGAACTGCAACACGAGAACTGCAACAACGAGAACAAGAAAGAGAACTACAACATCGAGAACATTAACAACGAGAATAAGAACGAGAACTACAACAACGAGAACTACAACAACGAGAACAAGAACGAGAACTACAACAACGAGAACATTAACAACGAGAACAAGAACGAGAACTACAACAACGAGAACAAAAACGAGAAAAAAACTGCGAGAACAACAACCACGAGAACAACAACCACGAGAACAACAACAACTACGAGAACAACAACGAGAAGAACAACAACGAAAACAACGAGAACGAGAACAACAAGAACAACAACGAGAACAACAACAACGAGAAGAACAACAACGAAAACAACGAGAACGAGAACAACAAGAACAACAACGAGAACAACAACAAACGCGAAGAAGAACGACAACGAGAAGAAAAACAACGACAACAGGAAGAAGAACAACGACAACGAGAAGAGGAACAACGACGACAACGAGAACAACAACGACAACGAGAAGAACAACGTTGACAACTTGAAGAAGAACGACGACAACGAGAAGAAGAACAACGACGACATCGAGAAGAAGAACAATAACGACAACGAGAAGAACAACAACGACGACAACGAGATGAACAACAACAACGACGACGAGAAGAACAACGAGACAACAACGAGAACAACGACGACAACGAGAAGAAGAACAACAACGATAACAAGAACAACGACGACAGTGAGAAGAACAACAACGACAGCGAGAACAACGACGACAATGAGATGAACAACGACGACAACGAGGAGAACAACAAGAAGAAGAAGAACAACGAGAACAACAACAACAATGAGAACAGGGACAACGAGATGAAACAACGACGACAACGAGGAGAACAACAACAAGAAGAAGTACAACGAGAACAACAACAACAATGAGAACAACAAGAACGACAACAACATAAGAACAACGACAAAGGAAGAACAACAACGATGACAAAGAGAACAACAACGAGAAGAACAACAATGACGACAATGAGAAGAACAACGACGACAATGAGAACAACGACGACGGCGAGAAGAACAACAACGACGACAACGAGAAGAACAACGGCGACAACGAGAAAAACGACGACAATGAGAAGAACAACAACGACGACGACAACGAGAAGAAGAAACAACAACGACAACAAGAACAAGAACAACTACGACAATGAGAAGAACAACAACGACAACAACGAGAAGAACAACCGACCACGGACGAACAACCGAGAAGAACAACAACGACGAGACAACGAGAAGAAAACAACGACGACAACGAGAAAGAAAACAAGAACACAAGACGAAACAAAAAAACAAGAACGACGACACAGAAGCAACGCAAAAACGAAAAGCAAGAGACAACAACGAGAAGAAGAACAACGACAACGAGAAGAACAACAACGAGAACAACAACATCAAAACGAGAGCAACGAGAACGACAACGAGAACGAAGATGAACAACAACGACGGCAGCGAAAAAAAACAAGAACGGCAACGAGAAACAACAAACGACGACAACAAGAAGAAGAACAACGACGACAACGAGAACAACAACAACGACAACGAGAACAACAACGACGACGACAACGAGAAGAACAACGAAAACAACATAAAAGAACGACGACGACAACGAGAAGAACGACGACGACAACAAGAACAACGATGACGACAACGAGAAAAAACAACAAAAACGAGAACAACAACGAGAACAGCAACGAAAATAAACAACAACGAGAACACTAACAACGAGATCAAGAACGAGAACATTAACAACGAGAAGATTAACAACGAGAACAACAACAACGAGAACGACAATTGCGATAACAACAACAACTAGAAACAACAACAACAACTACGAGAACAACAACGAGAACAACAACAACTACGAGAACAACAACAACGAAAACAACGAGAACAACAAGAACAACAACGAGAACAACAACAACGCGAAGAAGAACAACGACAACGAGAAGAAAAACAACGACAACGGGAAGAAGAACGACGACAACTTGAAGAAGAACAACGACGACAACGAGAACAAAACGACGACAACGAGAACAACAACGTTGACAACTTGAAGAAGAACAACGACGACAACGAGAAGAAGAACAACGACGACAACGAGGAGAACAACAATGACGACAACGAGGAGAACAACAACGACAACGAGAAGAACAACGACAACGAGAACAAGAACAACGACGACAGTGAGGAGAACAAGATCAACGACAGCGAGAACAACGATGACAACGAGATGAACAACGACGACAACGAGGAGCGGAGAACAATAACGAGAAGAAGAACAACAACGACAACGAGAAGAACAACAATGAGAACAACAACAACAACGAGAACAACAAGAACGACAATGACAACAACAACAAGATCAAAGACAAAGGGAAGAACAACAACAATGACAAAGAGAACAACGAAAAGAACAACAACGACGACAATGAGAAGAACAACGATGGAACAACGACGACGACGAGAAGAACAACGACAACGAGAAGAACAAGGGCGATAACGAGAAGAGCAACTACGACAACGAGAACAATAACGACGACAAGGAGAAGAACTACGACAATGAGAACAGCAACAACGATGACAATGAGAACAACAAAAATGATGACAACGAGAAGAAGAAGAACAACGACAGCAAGAACAACAACTACGACAATGAGAAGAACAACAAAGACAACAACGAGAAGAACAACGACGACGACAACGAGAAGAACAACGACGACGACGACAACGAGAAGAACAGCAACGACGACAACGAGAGGAACAACGACGACAACGAGAAAAACAACGACGACAACGAGAAAAACAACGACGACAATGAGAAGAACAACGACAAAAACGAGAAGAAGAAAAACAACAACGACGACAACGAGAAGAACAACAACGAGAAGAACAACGACAACAACGAGAACAACAACATCAACAGTGAGAACAACAGCAACAACGAGAACAACAACAAGAAGAACAACGAGAACAACAACGAGAACGACAACGAGAACAACGAGAACGAGAAGAACAAGAACGACGGCAGCGAGAAGAACAAGAACGAGAACGAAAAGAACAACGACGACAAGAAGAAGAACAACGACGACAACGAGAAGAACAACAATGATGATAACGAGAACAAGAACAACAACGACAACGAGAAGAAGAACAACGACGACAATGAGAACAACAACGATGACGATAACGAGAAGAAGAACAACGAAGACAACGAGAAGAAGAACAACGATGACAACGAGAAGAACGACGACAACAACGAGAACAACAACGACGACAACGACAAAAACAACAAAAACGAGAACAACAACAAGAACACAACGAGAAAAACAACAATGAGAACATTAACAACGAGAACAAGAATGAGAACTACAAAAAACGAGAACATTAACAATGAGAAGAAAAACGAGAACTACAATTACGAAAACATTAACAACGAGAAACAAAACGAGAACAAAAACAGTGAGAACAACAACCACGAGAACAACAACGAGAACGATAATTACGACAACAACAACAATGAGAACAATAACAACAACTACGAGAACAACAACGAGAACAACAACAACGAAAACAACAGCGAGAACAACGACGACAACGAGAAGAACAACGACGACAACGAGGAGAACAACAACGAGAACAACAACAAACGACGACAACGAGAAGAAGAACAACGACAACGAGAAGAAGAACAATGACAAGGAGAAGAAAAACAACGACGACAACGAGAACAACAACGACGACAACGAGAAGAACAACGTTGACAACTTGAAGAAGAACAACGACGACAACGAGAAGAAGAACAACGACGATAACGAGAAGAACAAAAATGACGACAACGGGAAAAACAACAACGACGACAACGAGACGAACAACAACGACGACGACGAGAAGAACAACGACGACAACGAGAAAGACAACAATGACGACAACGACAAGAAGAACAATGAGAACAAGAACAACGACGACAGTGAGAAGAACAAGGACAATGACAGCGAGAAACAACGACGACAACGAGAAGAACAACAACGACGACAACAACGAGAGAAACAACGAGAACAACAAACAACAACAACACGAACAACAAACAACGAAAACAACAACGACAAAACAACAAGAACATGACATAGGGAAGAACAGAACAACGACGACAACGAGAACAACAACGAGAACGAAGAACAACGAGACAATGACAAGAACAACGAAGAGAGAAGAATAGCAACGACGACAACGAGAAGAATGACACAACGAGAACAACAACAACGAGAACAACAACAAAACGAGAAAACGAACAACTAGAAGAACAACAACGATGACAACGAGAAGAGAAGAACAACAACGACAACGAGAGAAGAACAACAACGAGAAAACAACGAGAACAACAACCAACGAGAACAACAACAACAACGAGAACAACGACGACAACTAGAAGAAGAACAACGACGACAACGAGGAGAACAACAACGACAACAACGAGAGAACAAACAACACGACAGCGAGAAGAGAGCAATGACGACGACGAGAACAACGACAACAATTGAAGAATAACAACGACGACAACGAGAAGAAGAGAAGAACAACGACGATAACGAGAACAACAGCGACGACAACGAGAGAAGAACAACGACGACAACGAGAAGAATAACAACGACGACAACGAGACAACAACAACGACACAACGAGAACAACAACACGATGACAACAAGAACAGCGACGACACTGAGAAGTGCAAACGAGACAACGAGAACAACGACAACGAGAAGAACAACAACGCACGACAACGAGAAGAACAATGAGACAACTAGAAGAAGAACAACGACGACGAGAGAACAACACGACGACAACGAGGAAGAAGAACAACGACGACAACGAGAGAGAAGAACAACGACGACAACGAGAAAACAACGATGACAACGAGAAGAACAACAACGACGAAACGGAAGAAGAGCAACGACGACGACGAGAACACACAACGACGACAACTTGAAGAACAACAACAACGACGACAATGAGAAGAAGAAGAACAACGACGACAACGAGAAGAAGAACAACGATGACAACGACAAGAACAACAACGACGACAACGAGAAGAACAATAACAACGACGCCAATGAGAAGAACAACGACGACAGCGAGAAGAACATCGACGATAACGAGAAGAATAACAACGACAACTAGAAGAAGAACAACGATGACAACAAGAAGAACAGCAACGACGACAACGAGAAGAACAACAACGATGACAACGGGAAGAAGAGCAACGATGACGACGAGAACAACAACGACAAACTTGAAGAACAACAACAACGATGACGACGAGAAGAAGAAGAACAACGACGACGACGAAAAGAACAACGATGACAACGAGAAAAAGAAC
>CM060305.1:66085663-66088163 GCA_030674185.1 Monoplex corrugatus
CAAAAACAACAACAAAAAAGAAAAAGAAAAAAAAAAAAAAAGAAAAGAAAAGAAAAAAAAGAAGAAATTTTTAGCACACTGATTGTCCAGAATGTGGGGATAGTATTTATACTGAAAGAGCCCCCGGTTTTCCACAGGCGGGTCGATGCAGCGGTTAGCACAAAGGGAAAATAGCTGGAAAACTGTGGGTTCAAATCCCACAAGTTCTGTCAAAATCTTTATGGGATTTTTTTTTCTGTCCCAACTGGCTCCTACCCAAAGTTGAACGCGTATGCACCAGGACTTTCTGGCTGCAAATCAACGCTGACTGCATTTCCATGGAAACTAAAATGGCGGAAACTTATGATATTGAAACGTACCACCAGAAGATACAAATGAAGTGTCCAAAATTCATTTTTAAATGGGAAAAATACTCTTCATGATTTAACCTCCAACCTGAAGATTTATCTTATGCAAAACCAATTAATGATTTATCGCTGAACATTTTTTTTTCAGAGTAATGCGTATGTGTCATGTTTTGTGACAAAATGTACCTCATCAAGTACATTACACTATCTTAGGTTTTCACATAGCAAAGTAAAATAGAAGAAAATAGAGGAAATATGTTCACAGATGGGGGCGCAGAGAGAGACAGAGACAGAGACAGAGAGACAGAGAGACAGAGAGAGACAGAGAGACAGAGAGACAGAGAGACAGAGAGAGAGAGAAAGAGAAAGAGAGAGCGAGATCAAAATTCAAAAATCAAAACGCCTTATTACTCTAGGATAGTAGTATTAGGTCGGATTGGTCCTGTCTTACAGTTTTTCTGTACATATATATATGAACCGTAACATATACAATGTGAAAGAAGTTATTAAAATGAACTGTACTGAAATAGTGACATTTCTGTGGCAATTTGAAAAGACAGAGACCAGACAGACAGACAGACAGACAGACAGAGTGTGTGAGGAGAGAGAGAGAGAGAGAGAGAGAGAGAGAGAGAGAGAGACAGACAGACAGACAGCGAAACAGGAGAGGAGAGAGAGAGAGGAGAGAGAGAGAGAGAGAGAGAGAGAGAGAGAGAGAGAGAGAGAGAGAGAGAGAGAGAGAGAGAGAGAGGAAATGTTGATGATCAGATCAGAATGTACATGTACTCTATGCATTTTTCGTCCTGGTATTGATCCTTATTTCGTTCTGGTATTGTGTTTCGAGGTTTCTTGTTCATAATATAAATGATGTAATATGTTGATATACAATGTATAGATGGGTTGCACTGTCTTAATTTATACCATTTAAACTTACCATGATTAACAAAAACATTTGACAACAAAACAACCAGGCTGTGTTTATTTTCATGTTTTCTGAACCAGAACATTAATCATAACGTTGGCCACAGTCAGCACCATATGTGTTTGTGTCTGCTTGCATGTGTGCGTGAGTGATGTGACTACGTGGTATCTGTGCGTTGTGTGTGTGTGTGTGTGTGTTTGAGAGATAGGGAGAGAGACAGAGACAGAGAGATAGACAGAGACAGAGAGAGACAGAGACAGAGAGCACAGCAACCCGGCAAAAGATCAAACAGCTCTGTGTATGAAAAATTCACAACGAGACCATCGAAGCCAGCGTAACATCAAAAGAACACAAATCAGCTGGAAGAGAAATACAGGCAACACTTTGAAGGTAGGAGGACAGAGGTGAGTTGGGGGAGGGTGAGGGAAACAGTGGGAGGGGGAAGGGGTGGGGGGAGTGTGACACTGAACAGTATCCCTCCTCCTCCTCCTACCCGTTCCCCCCCCCCCTCCGAATCAATACGTCGGCAGAGAATGATAGGGTGGGTGGTGGTGGGTAAGGGGTGGGTGGTGGGGTGATGGTGGGGGAGGGGAGTGGGGGTGGGGGAGCAGCGTCAGTGGCATTTCTTTCATCTGACCAGGTTATAAAAAGCAGGCAGGACCGTAAAAGCCAAATCTGAATAGAGTCATGAAAATGGAGTGGCAAGGACCGTAAACGAGCTTTTCCCGCAAACAGCGCGAGTCAGATGACATCACACACACAGAGTAATGGCCCTTCCCGTCACTCGCCCCACCACCACACAGTCTGCTTGCGAGCAAGCGATGGCTACAGAAGCTACAGAAACCTGCTAATTGACAGTAGCCCCCCTTGCTGCACCAGAATGTGCAATATGCACATGCACAGCTCGTGGAGACTGTCGACCCTGATCCTCTGATTTGCATCCACTCTCCTTTGTTTGTCTGGTCTGGCTTTGTTCAGAACTCGTGTAGGTGAGATGACATGATGATAATTGCGCTGAACTGTCCCTTTATACACGCCCCTTGATTGAGCACTATTTGTCACAATAAGGTTTAGACAAAAAGAAGCTTTCCTAGAAAGAACGTGATTGTGATGGAACTGTAGACGCCGATTCAAGACAGTCACGTAAATAGACAGGCAGAAAACCAGAAAAACACGAAAATAGAATCAGAACGTGTATTTGATACAACCAGACAAGAAAGGCGCAAATTTT
>CM060305.1:66095663-66108163 GCA_030674185.1 Monoplex corrugatus
AATCTTTAGCGTGCGGAGGCCAGGAGTCACACGGGCTCGACTCTTTGTTCATCCTCCTCCGAAGGACTAGACGCTCAGTTAGATTGTTTGGTCAAATTATAAGAAAAGTTGAGGCTTCAACCGGAAACGAATCCTGGAACGTCGATCTTAGTTACTGGCAGGCGAACGTCTGAACCATTCTGCCAGTCTTCTCCTCATATTTGATTCCTTATTCAGAAGTCCTCCTTGATTTGACTGATTTGGTTCTAGTTTTACGTCGGCACCCAACCTCAGGTGATATGGCCGACTGGGATAACCATCCCAGGGAAATGGGGGAAGGGGGACCCTATTTAATTTTAGACTGACATCACCAGAACAGCAATGATGCTAAGATGGGACAGTGAGATGGCCAGTTTTAATGTAGCGCACACAGGGATTCGAACCCACAACCATTAGCGTGTGAATCCGACGCCCAAACCAACTGAGCTACTGGGGAGAAGTCTTCTTCTTTCGTTCATAATCTATATGGTCAGACCACAATCGTCTACATAGTCAGGCCCATGTGGCGATGAATGTGACCATTTTTTTAACCAGTTCCTGCTGGCTACTATGCAGCTTGTTGGTCAGCGAAGTTGGAGTCGGCCATATCTCCTGTTGTTCCATTTGATATAGGTGACATCTCTCCGGCATGTTTTCTGGTATGGTGTCGTCGTCATTGCAGGGATAGGTTGCTGAAATCGTCAGTTTGAACTTACAGCTTATGCGTCTGTTGAATAGGTTGTGAGTTTCAGTTTCAGTTTCTCAAGATGACCTCTCCGGGCACGGAATGGATTCCATATGCACTCACGTCACATGTGCCATGTGTATGGTAATCATAGCACAAGCCTTAAGACTGCATATAAAGCCATGAGCTGGCCAGGTCCTGAGGTCCTACCTAGCCTATGTTTTACCTAGTCTACATTTTTCTATACTAGTGTTATTTCAGTCTATCATTGGAACAATCTTGATCACATGTAAATGACATGAGTATATGTGTATCTAATCTTCAAAGTAAAGAACAGACACACAAAATAAACAAATAAATGAATAGAGGTCTGAATCACAACACAACTAGCCACTCAGTATAAACTCCGTCTCACATCACAGAAACTCCCCCCCCCCACCCCCCACCCCAAGTCAATGCACAGAGCCTCAGCTGCCTATAAACAGGTTGTGAGCAATGTGGAGTCTCATCAGCGCCACTTGTTGCTCACTGGACAGAAGATTTCATTCAGACAAACACCCTCTTGACTAGATGTGTCCAAGATGCATGTGCTGACACATCCTCACTTTTCATTTTTATTTATGCTGTGCTTCCCCATCACCACTTTTAACTTTGAAACATGATGATGATAATGAAGGTGATGATTATTATGATGATGAGATGATAACAACAACAACAATGAAAAAAAAAATACTGATATCATTCTTTCATTTGTTTAGCGCAAACAGTCCATTTCAAATATTCGTTGCACTTTACAGGAATAGGAAAAAAAACCAACAACGTGCGAGCACGCGCGCGCGCGCACACACACACACACGCACACACACATACACACACACACACACACACGCAAACACACACATACACACACGCACACACACACACGCACGCACACACACACACACACACGCACACGCACACATACACACGCACATTCACACGCACACGCACACACAAACACAAACACACACATATGCTCACACTCACACAACCTGCTGAGCCAGGGTACACTCAACCAGCTAGACGTGAGACCATTGACCCAAGTTGTCGACCTGTACCTCACGGTCTCTAACACCCCCCCCCCCCCCCACACACACACATACACACACACACACACACATACACACATACACACACACACACACACACACACCAATAAAATATAACGCAGCATAATGGAATACAGTATGATTTATGAATACCTTATTGATCAGCATGGGAAATTACATTGAATGTAAGTCAATGTAGAAGAGCATACAATGACCGATTAACATGCTTGGCTAAAATATGTACTTATATACACATATTAACACATATAAACAAAAGACAGTGGTGAATCAAAAAGCATTGAAGAGTTTAAAAGGGATGGCTGTGTAATAAAGAAAATGACCTGAAGTAAACAGAAATGTTGTCTTCAATAACTCGTAAAGTCGGTTTCTTTCTTTTTTTTCAAATGCCTTTTTTCTTATTCATTTTTAACAAGATGCATAGACACACAATGATAGCAAAGCAGAATCATTTGTATGAAAGACATAAAGTTCAGAACATACACAAGCTTACCACATCTTCAGCAAAGGGTCTATGTGTGCATGAAGTACAGTGAATGTACACAATGTATAAGATAAGTATATAAACATGTACAGGAAGAGAACACGTGCATATGTGTTTTTAACAAACAGGAAGCCATATCCAACTTTAATTGCAGCTAGGAATAGATTATGGCAGCTGTTTTTCTCTTAAAACGTGTAGGTTCTACAGCAGTTTTGCGGTATATTTTTTTTGCCTGGTATTTTGTGATAAGACATAAAGAATGATGTTTGGTAACAGCCAATCAGACTCATTCCTGCTATTCATCCGGACACTATCCCTAGACCAGTGGGACAAGGCCACAAACAGTTTCAGATTACTGATCTGTTATGGGAGATCACTGTGTGAGGGGACTGCAGTGGGGATGGATGAGTGCTTCAGCGTTAGTTTTCAGTGTTTCCCAAGGCAGCGTTTTGAGTCAGTGAACGAGTGTTAGTAACGTTTAGCTCTAAAATAAGCACTACGAATCTATGGTTTCTGTCAATCTGTGTGGATTAAAGCAACCGCCAGGGTTCAGGTACATCAGAACTATAGGCAACATAATGTTAATGGTCATTTAATTTAATGAATGAAACAGAAAAAAGCAGTTTTTTTGGTCGATTGACCTTTTCAAATGTGAAGATAGAAATTGAAAAAAAACAACCCAGCCCGAACAAAATCAAACAAAACAAACAAAATCAAACAACAAACAAAGAAGCAAGCAAGAAAAGAAACAGACAAATGAAATCAAACAATGTGAACATATTCAGCTTGTAAAGGTTGAAAACAAATGATACCCAAATAGGCCTATTCACATTACGATAGGTTAGTGTGCAACTGATTATGAAGTATGCACACACACAGGCACACATACACACAGGCACACACATACATATACAGAGAGAGAGAGAGAGAGAGAGAGAGAGAGAGAGAGAGAGAGAGGAGAGAGAGAGAGAGAGACAGAGAAAGAGAGAGAGAGAGAAACACACAAACACGAAAACACACACACACGCACGCACCACACACACACACACACACACACACACACACACACACACACACACACACACACACACACACACAAAACACACACACACAAACACACATAACCACAACTCAACCTGCTAGGCGTGAGACCATTGACCCAAGTTGTCGACCTGTACCTCTCTCTGTTTCACACACACACACACACACACACACACACACACACACACACACACACACACACACACACACACACACACACACACACACACACACACACACACACACAACTTTGTCAATCTGAGTCATTCTACACAACTACATAAATAACGAAAGAGGAGTAACAGAGGTAGTGAAGAAAAAAAGAGGTAGAGAGAGAGAGAGAGAGACAGACAGACAGACAGACAGACAGAGACAGAAACAGAGACAGAGAGAGAGAGAGACAGAGAGAGAGAGAGAGGGATGGACAAAACAGCAGCACAGTGGTCCAATAAGAACATACAATGAACACAAGGCGACATCAAAGCAAAGCGCGCTTCTTTCAACAGCCGTTTCGGCCCATGTGGCATTTAATCGGGCGAAAATCGCCATGAAATTGGTCTGTAGTTCCCTTTGCTCGATATTTTTGCGTTGTGCTGCGCAGTTTTATAATATTCCCATGTCGCTGTAGTTTGCTTTACAGGGATTAGATTGTCAGGGTAGGCTGGAGGACAAAGGAAAATGAGGGAGGTAATCAAAGGGGTGGGGGAAGGGGAAGGGGAAGGTTGGGACGGCTGTTGCAAACCAGCGACAGTTCTTTGATGTTGGGAATTAAAGCCAGGTTCCAAAAACCACATAAGCCTTCTGTATATATTACCTGCTGTGAATTTCGAACTTTTGTGAGTTTCTGTTCGTGTGTATGTGAAAGTTATATAATGTCAATTTTTGAATACGTGTATATTACCTGCTTTGAAACTCGAACTTGTCAGGTCTTGATCTGAGTGTCCGTTTGTGTGTATGAGAAAATTATGGTTATCTAATGTCAAATTTTGAACACAGAAAGAACGCCTGGTAGTAAGGGAACGCTGGATTAATAAATTGTTTACTGATATATACCTGTAGATCATTACTGACACGTAGGTGTGCAAAATTCTATTGAACCAGCGATAATGAAAAATGCAAACACGAAAATGGCAATGTTTTCTTTATAGGGGAAAGGGGTTGGCACATTTATAGTGAATAGAGAAATAATCCTTTTGTCTAAGAAGGCAGTTGTTTTCATATCTGGTCATGTGATGCTAACACAGAACGATCCTCTTCTAAAAAATGTAATGTTTACTACATTCAAAACTTTGCATTGTACTTCATTTTATATATCTCTATTCAAAATTAGTCTGCAACACTAACTGTGAGATCAATATCACACACAGTTTTTTCAATGGATTATTGGAAGAGAAATGCAATCACACACATACACACACGAGCGCACGCGCGCGCCACACACACACACACACACACACACACACACACACACACACACACAAAACACACACACGTACACACTCAATCACAGACGTACCCACAGACAAAACACACTCACAGACATACTTACACACAGAGACAAGACTCTGGATGTTTTATCGAACAGGTCTAGCCCTTTCTGTAGGGATTCGAACAATATTCAAACGTGGAAATACAAGTTCATAACATCATGGTACGGATAGCTATGTCAGATAAATCTGGGTTTGCAACATAACGCAAAAAGGAACCAGAAAAAACACGAAAGAAGAATACCAACGCGTATTTAATACAACAAAACAAGACAGGCGCAAATTTTCGGACAACTGGCCTTTGTCAAGCGTAAGATTACAAACAAACAAACACTAGATACAAAAAAATGAGAAAAAGACTGAAACTTCCCTGCTGCTGTGTTCAATGTGAGAAAAGGAACAAACTGACTAAGATGACATCATAATGTGTTTTTGAGTAAATATGATTCAAAGCGGAAATGAGAACTATGACGCTCTAGCGAAGAATAGTGTTTGGAATGTAAAGGATACCAGTATTAGATAATGCAGAAGAGAAAATATAGGCATATGTTCGACAGAATGGGAAAATATTTAATCAAGAGGTATTAAATAATACAGAAGAGAAAATGTAGGCATATGTTCGACAGAATAGGAAAATGTTTAATCTAGAGGTATGGCTGATGTAAATGGATCGTGCCTAGTGCAACGAATCCGGTTCTGACCTTGGAATAGGAAGAAAAACATCCTAAACCAGCAGCCAAGAGGCTGAAGGGAAAACTGGAGTACCCGGAAAAAAAACCCCTTAGTCAGACGCGGCTGGACCTGTCTTTGCTTGAACGCGGGCAGTCACACTTGTTTTGGATAACATAACGCAAGCTAAATTTTACTTGTGACTGAATTAAAGTTTGTAGCATGATTTCTCCACGAAGTCTGTTTTGAAATTTATTCAGAAATATTTCAAGCCTCCTGAAATTGCCTTCATTTCTGGACGAGAAAAGCACTGTCCACTGAAACAGACTTGAGTTTTCACAATATCAGGATGGAACTATTTTTTATTTACATAGAACGTTTAAGCAGGGCAAAATAAAATAACTTGTGCTTCATTTTCTTTGGAAGTCTAACATAAGCTATAACTTACATCGTGTTCATCATGGTGCTTGCACAGGTGGGTTTGTGTGTGTGTGTGTGTGTGTGTGTGTGTGTGTGTGTGTGTGTGTGTTGTGTGTGTGTTGTGTGTGTTGTGTGTGTGTGTGTGTCTGTGTGTGTGTTGTGTTGTGTTGTGTGTGTTATGTGTTGTGTGCGTGTTGTGTGTGCGTGAGAGAGAGAGAGAGAGAGAGAGGGTGAGAGAGAGAGAAAGACAGAGACAGCGAGACGGACAGAGACAGAATAAGAGATAGAAACAGAGACAGACACAGACACAAAGACAGACACAGAGACAGAGACAGAAAATCTTTCGCTTGAGTCACGATATGAATGGTGATATCATTATCGACAACAGCACTCAAAATAATTTTATCACTCGCCACTTGAAAGTCTTTGGTCGGGGAAGAACATCTGACCAAGTGCCTGCTTATTAAACAGCATACCGTTTGATTCTGTTCATGGTCATTGGTTTAGGGGCCAGGGAAAGCAATCAAGCAGAATAAAAGCCACCTCCCTTGTTGGACCAGTTCAGAAGCATGAACAAACGGAGATGGCAGAAGATCGCTAAATCTGAGCGTAGCATTGCCAGTGAACAATATTATGATCAACTGAAGATGAACATCATTTGCCATCTCCCTTGCAGACCAGTTTAGTGAGCTGATGTACGAGAGCATCTCTCTTGCTTCAACTCATTGGAGTGAAAAGTATTATAACACCACGGCTATGAGGATAGTGAAAAGTGTTATAACATCACTACTCCCTTGACAGTGAAAAGTGTTATAACATCACTGCTCCCTAGAAAGTGAAAAGTGTTATAACATCACTACTCCCTTGACAGTGAAAAGTGTTATAACATCACTACTCCCTTGACAGTGAAAAGTGTTTATAACATCACTACTCCCTACAATGTGAAAAGTGTTATAACATCACTACTCCCGGAGAGTGAAAAGTGTTTATAACATCACTACTCCCCGGAGAGTGAAAAGTGTTATAACATCACTACTCCCTACAATGTGAAAAGTGTTGTAACATCACTACTCTCTTGACAGTGAAAAGTGTTATAACATCACTACTCCCTTGACAGTGAAAAGTGTTATAACATCACTACTCCCTAGAAAGTGAAAAGTGTTATAACATCACTACTCCCTAGAAAGTGAAAAGTGTTATAACATCACTGCTCCCTAGAAGTGAAAAGTGTTATAACATCACTACTCCCTAGAAAGTGAAAAGTGTTATAACATCACTACTCCCTAGAAAGTGAAAAGTGTTATAACATCACTGCTCCCTTTGAAAGTGAAAAGTGTTATAACATCACTGCTCCCTAGAAAGTGAAAAGTGTTATAACATCACTGCTCCCTAGAAAGTGAAAAGTGTTATAACATCACTACTCCCTAGAAGTGAAAAGTGTTATAACATCACTACTCCCTAAAGTGAAAAGTGTTATAACATCACATGCTCCTTGACAGTGAAAAGTGTTATAACATCACTGCTCCCTAGAAGTGAAAAGTGTTATAACATCACTACTCCCTTGACAGTGAAAAGTGTTATAACATCACTGCTCCCTATGAAAGTGAAAAGTGTTATAACATCACTGCTCCCTTGACAGTGAAAAGTGTTATAACATCACTGCTCCCTAGAAAGTGAAAAGTGTTATAACATCACTACTCCCTTGACAGTGAAAAGTGTTATAACATCACTACTCCCTACAATGTGAAAAGTGTTATAACATCACTACTCCCTGGAGAGTGAAAAGTGTTATAACATCACTACTCCCCGGAGAGTGAAAAGTGTTATAACATCACTACTCCCTTGACAGTGAAAAGTGTTATAACATCACTACTCCCTAGAAAGTGAAAAGTGTTATAACATCACTGCTCCCTAGAAGTGAAAAGTGTTATAACATCACTACTCCCTAGAAAGTGAAAAGTGTTATAACATCACTACTCCCTAGAAAGTGAAAAGTGTTATAACATCACTGCTCCCTAGAAGTGAAAAGTGTTATAACATCACTGCTCCCTAGAAAGTGAAAAGTGTTATAACACCATCCCTCCTTAGGAAGTGAAAGGTGTTATAACATCATCCTTCCCGAGAGAGTGAAAATTGTTATAACACCATCCTCCCTAGGAAGTGAAAAGTGTTATAACACCATCCCTCCCTAGGAAGTGAAAGGTGTTATAACACCATCCCTCCCTAGAGAATGAAAACTGTTATAACATCACCACTACCTAAAGAGTCAAATGTGATATAACATCACAACTATGTGGATAGTGAAAAGTGTTATAAACGTCACTAATCCCTCGAGAGTGAAAAGTGTTGTAACATCACTTACTCCTTAGAGAATGAAAAGTGGTTATAACGCCATTTCTACCATGACTATTCTTTGTTTTATCACAACAAAAATTTAAAAACAATAAACGAGAAGAGATCAGCGCTTAGTTTTGGGCATTTTACATTGAGAAATAAACCAGAAACTAGGAACGCACAAATTTACACATAACCATTATTAACCAAATACAAACATTTCATGTGTGTGTATGTGCATGTGTGTGTGTGCGAGGTGTGTGTGTGCGAGGGTTGTGTGTGTGGGGGGGGGGGGGCAGGGACAGAGAGAGACAAAGAGACAGAGAGACAGAGAGAGACAGACAGAGACAGAGACAGAAAGATAGAGGGACATACAGAGACAGAGAGACAGAAAAAAGAGAGAGAGACACACACACACACAGTCAGACAGACAGAGACAGGCAGGCAAGACAGACAAACAGACAGACAGACAGACAGACATACTCACAGACAGACAGACACACAGACAGGCACTCACAGAGAGCGATGTCTAATCTGGGAAAGCTCAAACAGTTCAGTGTATAAAAAATTCAAAGAGACCACTGAAGCCAGCATAACATCAAAGGCGAATGGCTTCATCAGAAGAGAAAAGCAGGCAAGCGCTAGCTGAGTGTGGGAGACGAAAGGAAGGAAGGAGGGTGGTGACTAATGAGTGTCCAACAGAATAGAGTCATTGATCAGGTGGAGGGTGCTGATGGGGAAACACTGTTTGGAGGTTTCATTCTCGTCTGTTTTCATGGCAGCTACGGTTTCATGGCAGCTACGGTTTCATGGCAGCTCTGATTTCAGTGTCGAGTATATATGATATCTTTAATAGATCTTAAGAATTTGTTATTTGTGAAGTAAGAGGGATCCAGCACACCCAGACAATTCCATATACGCTCTGACTAAATCTATCAACATTTACCTGTCAGATCCCCTCCCTATATGGAAAGTCAGAACAATACAGAGGCAACCGAAACGTGGTTTCTAACAAGAATAAGATTTCCATGGACAGCAAAGAAAACAAACGAGACAGCCTTGAAGGAGGCAGACACAAAAAATATATCAATGAAGAAGATTCGGATAAAACAAGCAACATTAATAGGACATTTTATGAGGCAAGAGAAATAGAGCACCTAGTTACAACAGGAAAGCTAGAGGGAAAAAAAACACAAGGTACACCTAGGGAGAAAATCTTGGACAGACTCGCGGAGTGGATGAAGACAGAAAGGATGAGAGAAGTACTTGCAGCGACAAAGGATAGATTCGTATGGAGGGCCATAATAGCCAACGCCACGCGGCAAGGCACATGATGATAATGTTGACTCCCTCCTTGTGCGCTGGCAATATCTTGAATTGGAGATGGGGGCAGGATCTATATAAGTGTGAAACACAGATGCCACCATAATGATGGGAGCATTAAGATAGGCAGCGGCTGGTACTACCAGAGTGATTGGAGTATCAAAATAGGCGGTGAGAAAGCTGATACCACCAGAATGATTAGAGCATCAAAATAAACGGTGGACAAGTTGGTAGCACCAGAATGATTGCAGCATTAAGATAAGCGATAAGCAAGCTGGTAGCACCAGAATGATTAGAGCATTAAGATAGGCAGTGAGCAAAATGGTACCACCAGAGTGATTTGAGCATCAAGATTAGTGACGAGCAAGCTGGTACCACCAGCCTAATTGGAGCATTAAAATAGGCAGTGAGCAAGCTGGTAGCAGCAGAATGATTGGAACATTGAAATAGGGGATGAGCAAGCTCGTACCACCAGACTGATTGGAGCATTAACGTAGGCAGTGAGCAAGTTGGTACCACCAGAGTGACTGGAGCATTAAAACAAGCGGTGAGCAAGTTGGTACCATCAGACTGATTGGAGCATTAACGTAGGCAGTGAGCAAGTTGGTACCACCATGAGTGACTGGAGCATTAAAACAAGCGAGTGAGCAAATTGGTATCCACCAGAATGATTGGAGCATTAAAATAGGCGGTGAGCAAGCTGGTACCACCAGAATGATTGGAGCATTAGAATAGGCAGCGACCAAGCTTGCACCACCAGAATGATTGGAGCATTAAAATAGGCAGCGACCAAGCTGGTACCACCAGAATGATCGGAGCATTAGAATAGGCAACGAGCAAGCTGGTACCACCAGAGTAATTGGAGCATTAAGATAGCGGTGAGCAAGGCGGTACCACAAGAATGATTGGAGATAGAAATATGCGGTGTGAAAGCTGGTACCACCAGAGTGTTTGGATCATGAAAATAAGCGGTGAGATCGTTAGGGGAGTGAGGTAGAAGAGACCTCAACTTTTTATCGGGCCAGTACTCTTAGGGTGGTGCCCGTCTCTTCTTCCTCGCTGATTAACCCTATGATTCCCGCACCCTGTCCATCAGTATCATCAGTACCCTGCATTGTCAAACCATGCTGGCAAAGCAAAAACTGAACCCTTTGACTCCCCCATCCTATCCACCAGCTTCCTGCAGGAAGCTGGTGGATAGGGTAGGGGAGTCAAAGGGTTCAGTTTTTGCAGTTGGTGGATAGGGTGCAGGAGTCAAAGGGTTAACTTTCCCAAACTTTTGAAGGAAGTTAGGTACCCTGTTTCACAGCTGGGTAGACTGGAAGCTGCATGCGACTGTAAAATTCCGCGGGCGTGATTCGCACCAACGCAAACTCAATACAGGCAGATTGGAAGGCGGGTGGTTTACCTGTTCGCCAACCTTGCCTTATTAAAGTCCATTGCATACAGAGAAACACGTTTCATTACAACATAGCGTACTTGTTCAAGGACAGACTGATAAAAGGATAGACGTAGAACCGTAAGATCTTGTCAGCGCGTAAGGCTTATGGGCAGGTTTTTGGTTTATGCCATGATAATTTTATGGATTGTCTCCATCACATGGCACGTATAGCATAAATGCATATGGAATTTGTTGAGCTCAGAGTCGTTGTCATAAGAAACTTGGTTAGACGAAGAGAAATTATTCTCTTTGATATACATGTATAGTTTTTGCGTTGGCACCTTTTATGTTGCTGTCCACATTATTCCCTGTCTGTTTTCATAATTTATGCACATTTGTATACATGTTGCAGTTGTTGATATGTTAGCAGACTTAAAAAATTGAAATGTAAACAGTCCCAGCCTGGGGACTAACTCAGCCAACATTTCCCAGGCTTGTGGTCTATCGATCAGATCCCAACACAACCCACTCTACCAGCGTTACTGACTGCAGCCTTCGGTGTTCAATGCTGTTGATCTATGAGAATGGTGTGACATTACCACACATACGTACGTGTCTCTTTAAAGGTCTAGTGATGGTATCAGCTTCTGACGGGATGGTTCATTCTTTTGGTAACTCGAGATCTGATATCTCGAGTTTAGTCCCTACCAAACAAAGCCAGAGCAAGATTGAGGCAGCCGAGATGTGGTTTCTCAGACGAATGTTGAGAGTTCCACGGACAGCAACGAAGAAAAACGTGACAGTCTTGATGGAGGCAGACACAAAATCATTCATAAGGAAGATCAGGAAAAGACAGGCAACATTTAAAAGCCATTTTATGAAGAAAGGGGAGTTAGAGCACCTGGTCACGACGGGAAAGCTGGAGGGAAAGAGAGCACCAGGTAGACCCAGGGAAAAATACTGGACGGACTTGCAGGGTGGCTGAGGACAGAGAGGGTGGAAGATGTGCCTGCGGCAACAAGGGATAGATACATATGGAGGGCCATGATCGCCAACGCCATGCGGCAGGCCAATTGATGATGATGAGAGTCCCAACCCACAACATTCAAAAGTGATCAGCTCGCTACCCATTTTAATGTTTCCATCATTTTAGTGGTGTCAGTTCAGCGTTTTAAAGGTTCCTTCTGCCCCCTTCCCCTTCGCATTTTAAGACCTTGCCATTGCATATGGGTTTGTGCAGACTCAGGAATTCTGTCAGATAAATGCTAACGGATCTTGGATGAAGGGTATATGGATTTCTCCGAACGCGATGAATCCATCTTGAAAAAACTCCAAATTTCAATCGTATCAAACATATGATGCGATCTCCTGTGATCAAAGCACACCACTTCCCTATTTTCATGGTCAGTGGCTTGGTAAGAGGTGGAACAAATCAAATCAAGTGTGATAAAGTCCGCCTCTGTTGTCGGCCCAATCAAACTGGATGAAATCCTGGAGAGAATTGGTCCCCCATTGAATTGTGACACGGTATATGCACGACATCAAGATCTGT
>CM060305.1:66110663-66115663 GCA_030674185.1 Monoplex corrugatus
GCTGAAAAGCAGACAGGGTGGTGGGATTTTGATCGTGATGGGAGAGAGCTAGAGAGAGAGAGAATAAATGGGGTGGTAGGTGGTTGGGTGGTGGTGGTAATCTCCAACGGCCGTGGCTTGCTGCATTAGTGTGTGCATATACACGCGCCATGCACGTTGAGAGTAGTGGTTGTTGACACAATGCTTGTCTGGTCTGTCTCCTACGTTATTATACTGTCTGGCTGTTTAGAAAACGGATGTCAATCTGAGTGGGGCGGGGCGGGGCAGGGCAGGGCAGGGCTAGGTTTGAAGTGCTATTACGATGTCAGCTGTGATGTTTGTGATGGTTTGACTTGACTTTTGACTTCAAACTTATGACCTGGTCAGAGTTTGTGACAAACAAATTCTGATAAGTTTTAATTTTTCTTTTTTACTTTTCTTTCTGTTTTCAAATTTAGCTCACTATCTATCTAAACATTTCCATCGTTCTGATCAGCTTAGGGTTTAATAGGTACCCTCCCCCCATCCCTTGTCCCCATTACATGACCTTGCCAGTGGAAAGGTTTTTTTGCAGGTTCAGGAAGTCTGCCATACAATTGTTGTCAGATCGGGATGGAGGCATATGGACTTGTCCAGGTGACAAAACCCCTTGTGGACAAACCACAAACTCCAAACTCAGATTCAGATATTTGGCCAATTCAATTTAGTTCAGTCTGGAATTAATTTACGTATCTTTTCATTCATGACGACAACTTCATATGAGCTCCTCCTAACCTGTCATCTGTTGGTTGTTAGACTCCTTAAGCCTGTGCAAAACCTACCCACTGGTAAGCTTCATCATCATCATCATCAGGTGCCTTGCCGCATGGCGTTGGCGATTATGGACTTTCTATCTGTATCTACCACTTGTTGCCTCAAGCATCACTCTTCCACCCTCCTTGTCTTCAGCCACTCTGCAAGTCCGTCTAGTATCTTCTCCCTGGGTCTACCCGGTGCTCTCTTTCCCTCCAGCTTTCCCGTTTGGTAAGCTTCGGAAACGGAAAAGGGAAGATACGGGAAGGGGCTCATGAATTACTAAGCCCATACCACCAAAATGATTGGAGCATCATTATGAGAGGCGATGAACAGAACAAATTTATGTTGCAGGAAGACTCAATCCAATGAAAGTCACCCATGATGATGTCAGTCGGGTGGAATGAAGATGAAAAGAGACTTGCTATATTCTCAATACATTCATGTGAAAAATGTTCATAAAATCCATGACCATTGGAAGATGCAGTCCGTACGAGTGAGAAAGAAACTACTAGTTCTATTGTTTAGTCGACGAGATTTAATAAAATTGACAGCGAAGACAATTGTTTGCATTCATCTTTTTCTCTAAATAAATATTTTAGTTTTGAAATTACTGAAAACTGACATGTTATATTTGCTGTTGTTGTTGAATACTAGTGTAAACACATGTCTAAAAACTATACGGAAAATTCTATGTGTGAGAATGAATACTTGGCTGCTTTATGCTTGTGAAGTTATACTGCAAGATCTTTTTAAGTCAAACATTTCCAAAATAGAACTGCAGCCAGTGTTTTTACTTTCAGTGCTTACATCAACAACACGCAGGAACCATGACAGTTTGGAATTCATTAATAAGAACAGAAGCATTGGTCTGTCTGACAAACGTGCAGCAGCATTTCACACCATCACCACAATTTTCTCGTTCAGTCATTCTTTGATGATAACGATGTTGTGGCGCTGCTGGGAAAATCAAATCCTAAAATGCACACCAATTAAATTCTCCAATCACTTCGTATTCAAAAGGCATTAGAGAGACAGACACAACAGTGAAAGAGACAGGGACAGAAAATGTAGAGAGAGCGTGAGAGAGAGAGACAGACAGACAGACAGACAGACTGACAGAGAGAGACAGAGAGAGAGACAGACAGACAGACAGAGAAAAACAGACAGAGAGACACTGAGAGAGACAGACGGATATATATATATATATACATATATACAGAGACACACTGAGAAAAAAAAAGACAGACAGACAGAGGGAGGGAGACAGGGAGGGAGGGAGAGGAGAGACAGAGGTGGGGGAGAGATCAAACATCGCCATATGAAAAATTCAGATACCATTGAAGCGGGCACAACATCAAAAGGACATAACTATGTTAGAACAGAAAAGAAGGCTAGTAGACAGCAACGAGACAAAGAGATGACAGAGAAGAGATGATGAGGGATAATGACACGACTCAACAGAAGAAAAGAACAAAAAAAATACCTAAGATGGTCAAGCCATACTAACAATCTCTTCTTTTGCATCTATTAAAGTACATGTCATGCATTATTCACCTTGAAAACCGCCTGATCTCAATAGAAGTAAGTAACTATTTTTCAAGAAGTATCATACCATGTATTCGAATCTGATTCAAATCAGTACATGGATGTCTAAATTATAGTTTTCAAAATATTTCAACACTTTTGGTAGTCTCATGAATGTCTGATTTATAGTTTTCGAAACAGTAAAGCACTTTAAGTACAGTCATCCAAAAACTGGACTTTACACTTGTGAAATGATTTATTAAATGTGATCCAAATGCGGGTAAAATCTGTTGATAAAGCGACAAAGAAAAATTTCTTTACACATGGCAATCCGTTTTGCATAGATGTGACATTGACCTTTGAGCATTATCAGTAAAACTTGCTGAATGATACCAATATACATTTTTATAACATCATATAAGATTTGCCATGAAAATAACAGATGTGCTGTTGAGAAAGACAGTCAAAATCTAACACACCCTTACTCAAATACTGAACCATTTTGGTCCACGCATATTCATTCCCAATTGTTCTCAGTGAATTAATTTGATTGATGCAAAATCCATCAGTAGGTAATCGAGAAAGCTTTGTATACTCAGTCGTAATTACAGACAGACAGATAAACGTCAATGTCAATATAAGATACTCTCCCTATAAACGTGTTAAGTGTCCAAATTTCATTATATGACGTTATCACAGAGGACTGGTCAGACCATGTTTAATAGTGACATTTATTCTCTCTGGTGTTTTGTTTGCATCAGCGTCCTTTGTGTTACTGTCCCACATTATTCCCTGTTTTCATGATTTAAAGACATTTATATGCAGGTTGGTGTTTTTTCGCATGTCAGCGGACCTGTTCAACCGTATGCTAGATAATGTTCCACGGTTACTATTTTTCTTTTTTACTTGCACTCCTTCCGATTTTGATGATCATGTTATCCCATGCCATCTCATAAAAAGATATTACAGAACTGATCTCGTATTAGTACCAGTCACTTCATAGTACTGTTAGTACGCCTGTTCAGACGTAGAACAATAGCTTTTACAAGTATTTATTCATTCGTTCTTGTTAAGCACCCATTTGCCACTCCTCTCTTTGGCAGGTAATTCCAGTTTTTGCGGCTGATTCTTTTCGTCACTACTTGTTCAAAGGATCATTCCATGCCATTGTTTATTTATTTCTATTATTTCTCATCACCTTCCAACTAAACCATGATTACTTTGAATACAATTGGTCAAACAATGTAGTTCATACATCAACGTTACAAAAATACACATCAATCATTGACATTACAGGTAATGGATTTTCAGAAACACAATGGTCAAACCAACCAACCAACCAACCATACAACCAACTAACCAACCAACCAACAACCAACCAACCAACCATACCACCAACCAACCAATCAACCAACCAACCAACCAACCAACCAACCAACCAACAGGTAGTGGATTTTCAGAAACACAATGGTCAAACCAACCAACCAACCAACCAACCAACCAACCAACCAACCAACCAATCAACCAACCAACCAACCAACCAACCAACCACCAACCAACTAAGTAACTAACTAAGTAACTAACTAACTAACTAACTAACTAACTAACTAACTAATAACTAACTAACGAATTAACTAACTAATTAACTAACTAACTAACTAAACTAACTAACTAACTAACCTTTGACTTGATGTACACATAATTATCACGCAGTTGCAGAGGTGTTTTCGTCAGTTAAAAGATTAATCTGATACCTTACCCTCACACATAACCAAGATTAGAACCACGCAGAACAGAAACACCAACAGGAACATCGCCAACATCTGAGACTTGTGGTAAGTGTTTTTTTTATATCAAACACTCAGACGATATGGCAACATGACTTTGATTCCCAACATCAAAGAACTGTCATCAGCTGCAACAGCCTGTGTAAACCTCCTTCCACACCCAATCACATCCACACTCATTCACCAGTGTTGTCAAGCCTTATCTTAACATAAGGAGAGAAGAGTGGCAAAATGGTTCAGACGTTCGCCTGCCAATAACTAAACTCGAGGTTCCAGGGTTCGCTCTCTGTAGAGGCCTCGACTTTTCTCCTCAGTTTGACCGGAAATCGAACAGAACATTTAGTCCTTCGGAAGGGGATGACAAACGAGTCGGACCTGTGTGCCTTCTGGCTGTGCACACTAAAGATCCCACGGCAGTTGAACATCGTGAAGAGCAGGGCATTGCCCGGCTGCCTTGGTATGAAACATTGGAGAGCTAGGTTGATTTCCCAAGTCCCACCCCTTCAAGACCAATTTGCCTTCTTGTCTTTCTGAAGTCTTGGTAAAAAAAGAGTGAATATGAATATGAATTTGAAGCGAGGGGGAGGGAATGGTCGCCGCCCTCGTGGTGCTGGCCCCGGGAAAAGTTGAGGTCTCTGCCACCTCACTCCCCTACGAACCCAGGGTTATGGAACTATGTAGGACATCAGGACCTGGCCAGCTCATGGGTTTATGCGCATGCTTAAGATTGTGCCGTGATCATTCTGGATCTTCTCCATCACATGGCACCTATGACGTTAGTGCATATGGAATTCATTTCGAGCATGGACACGTCATCTTGAGAAACTGAAACTGAAACTGAATCCTAATGTCAGATCACTCTCTAAGCACAAACAGAAAGGGACAACTACCACCTTCTGTCTGGAAAACAGCAAG
>CM060305.1:66135663-66138163 GCA_030674185.1 Monoplex corrugatus
TTCCTACTGTGCAGTTGGAGGTCCAGCTGTCGGGGTCAAGACAGTGATTCTGTTGATATGCAACGACACTTTGATTTTAATCGCTTGTGGATTCGGAGCTGAGAAACACTCAAACGCAACCGTATCAGAGAATTTCTTGCTTTTTAAGTGTTTTGCATACTGTAGAAAGAAAGGCACGAAAACTTTGATTTGATCATTGACTTTAAGACAAATCGTTCATAATTACTGACACTGTTTGTCCAGTTTTGTATCTATGAAATGTGTAATCTGTCTTTATGTAATTTTAATGCAATTGTACATTTTCTATCCCTGTTTTTTTCCACACATCATCAAACCCATACTTGCACAGAAAATAGCATGTACGTGAGGCCAATGGTTTCTTATTCTTTATTTGTCCGTTGTTGTGAGAGTCTTGACTATCATGATGGAAATTTCAAAACAGGAGTTAATTGAATGCCATGTGGATTACATTAAATGATTTCGTTAGCCAGCTAATTAATACAGAATAATAATAACATTGGGCTACTGACGTCACCTTGTTTTACACACGAGGGCATAAAAATAAATCTGTTAAACGTATCTCACCTTCAACACTTTCCATGCTAGTGTGATAGCTCGGTACATTCCACTCGTGTCCTTAATGCCATTCATACGTTCTATAACATGGTCCTGTCAATGGAGTCAAAATCAACAAAAGCTGCTTTTCAATAAGTGAAAACATCATACAAACATACAAATATTATTTATAATGTTACGAATTTTGTGGAAACCAGCTTGGTTTTCGCCAGTCACTTTTTTCGTTTCATTCCATTTATTTAAACCCATGCACTGAGAAAATGAATATACAGTTTGCCTGAAATATTTGATAAAAACATCCCTCTGCGATTTTCTGAATCATTGATATATCATTTTTGCTGTCTATTCCTTACATGACCCACTCATGTTACCTTGTTTACAAACCGATTGGCAGTTAACAAACCCTGGGACATAGCCACACAACGCGCACAACCAGGTCCAGTCCACCCTCCTGACCAAGAGAGAATGGAAGAACCCCTCTCTCGCCTCGCCCCACTCTGGTCTTCAGCTCTCTTTCGGGCAGCCCGCGCTGCCACCAGCTTGCATGGTGGCGAGCTCCTTTCCCCGTACTGTAGTTAGCAGTCAGAAGCTCCCAACGTTGCCTTACGGTACTTCAACCACAAAGGTTATTTGAACATCCGTGGAAGTGGCCAGGCATGATGCTCTAGACACAGCCCATTTTGCTGTTCAGCAAGGTCCGACGTGCCCTGGAAGGGATCCCTAGTTTGCCGTCTTTCCGAGCAGCCAGCAGGTCTTTCCCTGCGGTCATCAGGCCTGATTCTTGAGGTCAGTGGCTAAGCACACACTTAACATTATATATAGCAGTCGGGAGATGCCAGTGTGGTTTTACCCAACCGTAAAGGGGTGAATCGTTCAAACGCAAAAAACGTTCCAGACATTATGTTCTAGACACAGCCAATTTCGCTTTTCAGCTCGGTCTGATATGCTCTCCCCCAAAAACAAACAAACAAACAAACAAACAAACAAAACAAAAAACAAACAGACAAATCAAAACAAAAACAAAAACAAACAAACAAAAAGGATACCGGATCCCCAGTTTGCGTCTTCCCGAACTATCACCAGAACTTTCAATGTTGTCATCAGGTCTGATTCACCGAAGCTAACAGCCAAGCTGCAGGTAATACAATGAATAGATGTCACGAATTGGTGAGAAACAATCCCAATATTTCAGAGAAAAAAGACAATAAAGAGTTGAATAATAAATAATAAATAAAGAGATGAACGAACGAAGCAAAGAAACAAATAAATAAATAAACTAATGAACATATAAAATAATAAAAGAACAAACAAACAAATATATCAACAAACACAACCTAATGTACATGCAAACGAACGAACGAAGAAAGAAAGAAAATACGAAAGAAATGAAGAAAGAAATGAATAAACAAATGATTGATTGAATGAAAATGAACAAATAAATAACTAAAAAGATAAATAAATGAATGAATAATGAATAAATAAACAGATAGATAAATACGTAAGTAAACAAACAAATAAACAAATAAATAAAACTAAATAAATAAACGATAAAAGTAAATGAAAATAAATATAAACAAACAAAAATGAATAAATAGATAGTAAATAAATAAATAAACAAATAAACAACCTCTCGATGAAATTTTAGATTCCCTTTGAGGCCAAATCTGTGAATCAAATTTGATTGGAAAAAAAGGGAAAACAAACAAACAAACAAACAAACCCAACTTTCATCCATATGATAAACAGCACTCAAACTCCTTGATCTCAAAACCATAGACAGTCCGACGCCACGAATGTGTGTGTCTGTTTGTGTGTGCGTGTGTGCATGTGTGCGTGTGTGCGTGTGTGCGTATGTGTGTGTGTGTGTGTGCGTATGAGAGAGAGAAGGAGTGAGTGAGAGAGAGATAGAGAAACAGAGAGAGAG
>CM060305.1:66145663-66153163 GCA_030674185.1 Monoplex corrugatus
TTATGGCTGTCCAACAAGTTAAAACAATATTGTTCTGGCAAACGTAGTTTTCAAGACACATTGCACATTCTTGAAATGACAATATACGCAGTTGGTAGGCAACAGAATATTTTGCAAATCTCTCTTTCAGCCTAATGATCGCAAATTTAACAGGTGCATCTTCATGCATAAAATTATTCATAATAATACTCCTTCACATTCAAAGCATAAGGAAAATTACTATCTTCAGTGAAAAGAAACAGGAATCAAACTCCAGAAAGGGCAATCTTTGTTGCCGAAAGAAAGACTGGATCTGTATAAATCTAGCTGAACATGTTCTAGCATAAGCTTTTAGAATGGTGTACCAACATGTTTGAAAGGTCACTATTAGTAAAATGTTGAAAACTAAATGTAGTCATTACTTACGTACTAATATCAATGACTGAAATGTTTGCCATTACAATATGTGCAGTATTTCCCTTTTTCCATTCTTGCACACGTGTATATGTTATTATAAACACTAATACTGTTGGCTATTGTAATAATAGAAATTTGCTTGTGTGATGATACATGTTTGGGTGAACTGGTACACACATTTTATGTATTTGTGAGACATTTATTTTTTCTCTTTTTCTTGTGTTGAATCTAATTTGTTCAGTTTTTAATTCTTTTTCAGTATCACATTTCTGTTGTTTTGATAAAAGTAAATTAAGAATGACAGATACGGAATTCGCCTATGTGCTATTATCTGTTCCGTTAGAAAAGTAATAAGAAGCTATGGGAAGAGCCGGACAGCAGAATGTCCTCAGAGGAGAAACTCCCGTCAAGCAAGTGTTTCGGCCTGTTACTCCTGACACATCAGGATTATGACTCCTGGATGCCCTTCTCCTCTCGCCATTTTTTTTATTATGTAGAAATTTGTCTTCCACCTGGAATCTGAGCACCCAAGGTGGTTGCTTTATTTATCAGATTTGAATCAAAGATATTGCTGTTACTCGCTAAAATGTCAGTTTAGAAGGTTAACGTCACATGGACAAAAAAAAAAAAAAAAAGCTTGAAAACCAACAACAAAGTTTTAGGAAAGCATGTAAACACGACGGCCTTTTCTCAGGAACTCCTGACAGTATTTCTGTTCTGCTTTAATTTGTTTGACTGTCTACTGTTGTTCTCGCTCTATGTCAAGTTTGATTTTTGTTCTAAAGCTTCCTCATGGTCACAATGACCTTGAGAAGTAAAAACTCGGGATTTTCTGTAATGATTTTTGCATTGAAAGAGATTATGATAGAATAGCTTTACCGTCTTGTGTTTATTCTGTCTTTGCTTGTTGTTTGTTTGCTTGTTCTTGTTGTTTGTATATTTTTAATCTCCAGGTAAAAAATTTATGACAATATTTCACCCTTTGACTCCCGCATTCTATCCAACAGCTGCAAAAACTTAATCCTTTGACTCTCACCCTATCTACCAGCTACCTGAAACAAAGCAGGTGGATAGAGAGTGAGGTAGTCAAGGGGTTAAGTTTTTCCTTTGCTGGCATGGTTGACAATGCAGGATGCTGGTAGACAGTGTGCGGGAATCAAAGGGTTAAAAATTCTATTATGTCTGTTGTGATAGTCTACCATTGTCCTCGCTTCACGTCAAGTTTGACCTCAAGTTTGACCTCATCTGATGCTTCTTCGTGGTCACAATGACCCAGACAAAGTAAAAAAAAAAAAATGTGGATTTGTATAAAACGGGAGTGTGTCATAAAGGTTTTACCATTCTATTTACATTTTTCTTTTTTCTTTCTTTCTTTTTTTTTTTTTTTTACCCAACAAGCACCGAAGTCGCGAGACCTAACTTACGCACGCACGCAGTGCAGTTAAGCGTCGAGGCAGGCCGGTAGTAATAAACTAGCGAACTCCCCTGAAACCGCCTATGGATACGGCACGTGAGTGATTGGTCCGACTCGGCGCTGTGAGTGAGTGAGTGAGTGAGTGTGAGGAGAGGACGGATTGTTGTTCGGAAGAACACCTACCGCTGTGGTGGAGTCAACAGAGTGGGGATGGGAAAGGGAAAGGTATTGTAGAAGTAATGGTGGTAATATGTGTGTGTGTGTGTGTGTGTGTGTGTCTTCTAGCCATGGTTGTTGCCTTCGTGCTATGCTACCAGGCAAGTGTGTGAACCGCGCGATTGACAGCCTGTCAATTTTCTCTCGTTTCTCTCTTACTCTCTGTCTGTCTCTCTCTCTCGCGTCTGAGACAGAGCTGAAAAGAGCAGTACCGCCGCCGCTGCCGCCGGGCAGGTGAAAGATCAACTGTTGTGATTTTCAACGTTCGTTCTCATGCGCGTGGTCGGTCGGGTGGCAACTTGGTTCTTGGTGGTGGCTGTTCTCGTTCTTGTGTGAACGTACGTTCAAGGAGGAAAACTTTGCTGCTAAGCTTTCTACGTTGGCTTATGTGTATGGGATATTTGGTCTACTCCACCACGCGACTTTAGTAGATATTTAACTAGGCTGCAACTCTGGTGTTTGTCGTGTTCTTATCTGTGTGTTTGTTTGTTTTGGGGGGGGGGGGGGGTAGAGGGGGGAACTTGTTTATAGCCTTTTCAAGTTCTTTTGCGTATGTTTTGGGTGGAAACTTGCTATTAGTTGTTCACGTGTCTTTGTGTATGTTTTAGAGGAAAACATTTCGAGTAGTTTTTCATATGTCATTGTCTAGGCCTACGTTTTTTGAGAAATGTTTTTTGTTTTTTTTTATGTTCATTTGTGTACGTTTCATGAAAGAACGCATCTTTCTGTTGCATCAGTATAGGAGCAGGAATAGCAAAAGTTCGCAAGTAGTGCATTTTTTCCTCAAGCATGCACACACATGCGAAAGTGAAGTGCTGTTATCTGGGAGTTTATATGTCACTTTTATATGTCTGTGTTTGCTACAGAATCTCATACATCACGTGTGTGTGTGTGTGTGTGTGTGTGTGTGTGTGTGTGTGTGTGTGTGTGTGTGTGTGTGTGTGTGTGTGTGTGTGTGTGAGGTAAGTTTTGTTAATCAATAAGTCAAGTTCAACTCAGGATAAGAAATCTCGCTATCGTCTGTGTGGGATTGCAACAAATCATTTTCTTCATTCTACTCTTCTTCATTCGTCTACAATATACAATACATTCTTTTCGTCGTCTTCTTATTCTTTTTCTTCTTCTTTTTCTTCTTCTTCTTCTTCTTCTCCTCCTCCTTCTTCTTCTTCCACCTCCTTAACGTCTTCTTTTCTTCTTTTTCTCTACTTCTTCTCCTTCTTCTTCCTCCTTATCTTCGTGAAGGGTCATTGGGTCGCAGCACTAAAGAACTGTTCACCAGATTCCTCTAGCTCTGTAGGCTATGTGCCGAAAAATGCGTCCCTGCTCATGGGTTTAGAATATAGTACAGACTAATTTTACATTGGTTCCACTATCTCCTCGATTGTAGATTTCTACTGTCATCACGTTTGAAAATTATACAGACTACCATTCTGTTTGTTTGGAAATCGGAACAACTCCTCTCCTTTCTTCGATTTATTTTTCTCTCGTCGTTAGGTTTCTACCCCCCCTCTCCCTCCCCCTCCCCCCTTCTCCCATTCCTCCCTCACTTAAAAGAACCACGTGTGTCTGTTTTCTTCGCCTTTGGATTATTATTTCCGTTATTGTTATTTATTTTTCTTTCTTTTGTGGTGCAGCCGTCGTTGTGTGAAGAATGTCTTTGTGACTCACCGTCGTGACAGCAAGGAAGAACGCTGCATCTCTTCTGTGATAGCTGAAAGTTTGTAAACGATCTCCTCCCACCACGTGCGTCTGACGTCGACTCTCTCCCGTCTATTCACATCTTTATCCAGTCTGACTGCAGATTCTAGATCCTGTTATGAGCGTGTGAGTGTGGTGTGTGAATTCAGGAAAAAGGAAGTGTCTGCTCTGAAGAAAAGACTTGGTTGTTGTCACAAGAGATTGTGACTTATTTTAGAAGAACTCAAAGACATAGATTAACAGCATAAGAAAGTGAGTCTAGCTGAAATCTACGAGTGCCAGAAACTTAATGTTTCTTAAACTGAATAGTTCTACATCTGTCTGACATAAATTGATTCTCGTTGAAACATGAAGATATCTTGATGAAATGAACTACAAAATCTGGTTGAAATTGAGAAACAGCGTGGAGTAGATGACCTCAACTTGACAAAAAGTTCATTTTTAAACTGTTGAGTTCAACTATGCAGTTCACGTTTTACAATTAACATCGACGTAACCTCGTTTTGGGAAAGAGAGGTGAAAGACATTATTAGTTGACAAGTTTGGTTTGATGCGAGAAGGAATGTTGCTGATACGACTCTGAAACTACAGGGAGGTAACTGGACAGCTACTGTTTTGGGAGAGACAGTGTATGTGTGTGTGTGTGTGTGTGTGTTTGACGGACAAGGCGTCAGTGATCAGTTTCTTCACCTGGTTTTGCTGTGACTGGACTGTCAGTAGACACACCCACACACTAGACGTGTCCATCATGCGGTCTGTCGCTTGGATCTGTGTTTTTACTGCCCTGCTGGTGAGTCCTTTGTTTTATATACTTTTTGCTTTATATACTTGTGAACTGTCTTGTTGTGTCTATATAAATGATGTTACTAGCTGATTTCCTTTTCATGTACTTGTTAACTGTTTTGTAGTCGTCTTCATAAATGCTGTTACTAGTTGATTTCCTTTTCATATACTTGTGAGCTGTATTGTTGTGTCTTTAAAAATGCTGTTACTTATTGAATTCCTATTTATGTACTTGTGAACTGTCTTGTTATGTTTATAAACGCTCTTTCTAGTTGATTTCCTTTTCATATACTTGTGAACTGTCTTATTGTGTCTATATAAACGCTGTTACTAGTTGAATTCCTTTTCATATACTTGTGAGATGTCTTGTTGTGTCTTTATAAATGCTGTTACTGGTTGATTTCCTTTTCATTTACTCGTGAGCTGTCTTGATGTGTCTTTATAAATGCTGTTACTAGTTGAATTCCTATTGATATACTTGTGAACTGTCTTCTTGTTGTCTTCATAAATGCTGTTACTAGTTGAATTCCTTTATATATTCTTGTGAACTGTCTTATTGTATAAATGTTGTTACTGGTTGATTTCCTTTTCATGTGCTTGTGAACTATCTTGTGTCTCTATTTATAAATGCTGTTGCTAGTTGAGTTCCTTACGTATTATGTTTTACATTTATTTATTTATTCATTTATTGGCATTTCTTTTTCAGTTGTTTTGTAGTTGTAATACAGGATATGTAGATGAACAACGGCAAGTTTGAAAACTGGTTTTAAGCTCAGATAACTTTAACCGTTGGCATTGGTATTATCACCGTCATGTCCGCTAAAGTCCCAGCTTCCCTACTTCTTCCTTGTTCTTTAAGAGAGTTAGTTTCACAAGACCTGGAGAGAGGCGAGTGTCTGTCTGTGTGCCCGTCTGTCTGCAACAACAACAACGACGACAACAACAACAACAACAACGACGACAACAACAACAACAACAACAACAACAATAACAAATTTAGATGTTTTGGGGTGGTCCTTGATGAAATGTGGGTCCAATGTTTCAACCGTTGAATAGTCACGAATTTACGTTTTGAAGTCATGGTGTCATTGTCAAAGTCACGAGGAACAACACACTACCTAACATCAGTTGTTTTTTTTTAACAAAAGTGTGTGATTCGCGCTTTAACGTGAACTTCTGACAGCAATGGCAACAACAACAATGACAAATCGACAACGACGACAATAACGACAACGATAACAACGAGAACAGCGACGATGAGACAGTGTCAAAAACGACAATAACAACGACGATGACGACAACAGTGACAATAACGACAACAACAACAACAACGACGGCGACGACATCATCACCACCATCACCAACAACAACAAAGACCACAACAGTGACAACAACAATGACGAAAACGACAACGGCGACGACGACAGTAACGAAAATAACAACAACGTCAACAACAACAACAAAGACGACAACAACAACATCACCACCACCAACACAAAGATGACAACAGCAATAACAACAACGACGACGGCAACAACGACAATGACAACAACGACAACAACAAAACAGCCAAGAAGAAGAAGATGAAGTACAGCAAGAGCACAACAGATGTAGCGCATGTATATAAACAGTATGTACAGGAGAACAACAACAACAAACACAGCCAAGAAGAAGAAGACAGCAAGGGCACAACAGATGCAGTCCATGTATGTCAACAGCATACAATAGAACAACAGCAACAACTCAGCCAAGAAGAAGAAGACAGCAAGAGCACAACAGATGTAGTGCATGTATGTAAACAGGTAGAAAGAAACTCTAGGGAGAGCTAGACAACAGAAGGTCTTCAGAGAAGTAACCCCCTTTAGACAAGTGTTTCGGCCCTGAATTCCTTACACTCTCGGGGGGCCGGGCCACATCCAGGTCATGACTCCTGGATGCCCTTCTGCTGTTGTCTATTTTTTTTTTTTTCCCACGCCGGGGAGCGAACCTGGGCGATTCTGCGCTTCAGAACTGCGGTACGCGGTTTTACCAATGTGCTAACGGGGCACACATTATCTGTAGGGAATTTAATCCTTATGAAGTTCACTTTTGGTTCCTCCTTGCCCAGATCCAGCTTGAGCTCCTTTCTGCTGCCTCTGCCATCGCTTTAAGGGCTCTAGTCCTCTTCTTCCCAGAAATGGCGAGTTGTTTCATGAGATCATAAGCGGAGGTGCCCACAAACCCTCTTGCCCCGACCTCTATGGCGAAGATTTTGACCCGCAGACCTGCTTTCTTCAGGGTGCTGGCAAGACCGGCGTATTTTTCGGTCTTGTAGATATGTGCTTCTTCCATTCTGCTTTCGTATGGCACAGTGAATTCTATCAGAATCACTTGTTTCGAGGAGTCAGAGTGGAGAGCGATGTCTGGTCTCATGCCTGTCTTGCTGATGACATTATACAGTACAAGAGAACAACAACGACAACAACAACAACAACTCAGCCAAGAAGAAGAAGAAGACAGCAAGTGCTCAACAGACACAGTCCATGTATGTAAACAGTATATATAAGAGAACAACAACGACAACAACAACAACAACACAGCCAAGAAGAAGACGAAGACAGCAAGTGCTCAACAGATGCAGCTCATGTATGTAAACAGTATATATAAGAGAACAACAACGACAACAACAAACACAGCCAAGAAGAAGAAGACAGCAAGTGCTCAACAGACACAGTCCATGTATGTAAACAGTATATATAAGAGAACAACAACGACAACAACAACAACAACAACACAGCCAAGAAGAAGACGAAGACAGCAAGTGCTCAACAGATGCAGTCCATGTATGTAAACAGTATATACAAGGAGAACAACAACAACAACAACAACACAGCCAAGAAGAAGAAGAAGAACAGCAAGAGCTCAACAGATGCAGTCCATGTATGTAAACAGTATATACAGGAGAACAACAACAACAACAACAACAACAACAACAACAACAACACAGCCAAGAA
>CM060305.1:66165663-66178163 GCA_030674185.1 Monoplex corrugatus
CATGTCTGCATAAGTCACTCAACATTACTTGGCTTACAGAATCTTGTACTTGCGTTATATATGGCTGTATAAAATCTTGTACGTGTGTATTTCACTTAAATACACTGGCCATGTGTCGCGTAGCAAGAACCTCATGGCAACCATTTATCAAGGAAAAAAAAACAAACCAAGAGGCCAAAAGGAAGAAAGACAGACTACCAATCTCATACATCGAGAGCATAACCAACATCAGTGGTCTAAATATTCAAGAAGCTGCCCACAAGAGTCATTTGGAGGAGAGTAGCGGTGTCACAGAGTACAGCGGCCAACACTGAACTCGGTGACGCCGACAGGTGAGGTGAGACAGGTGAGATTTCACTTTCTTCGTGTGTGTATATATACAATATACATGAACGCAGTTCGGGCACGAGCAAGTCTGCAGCTACTTCTCCAATTACCAGCCATAATGATGCGTCTTCCTTCTGTATTCATTTTGTGATATAACCACTTTGGCGATTAATCCTCGAATTTTATTTTATTATGTTGTCTTTGGAGATCGGAGAAATCTTCGTGATTTATCCAACCATGAGATACCATAGCTAATCAGACTTAGACCTTCTTGTTGAAAGAGTAGTGTGCTAAACACTCAACCATTGCGCTTTTTGGGGAGAGCTTTCTGTCTGCTGTTCAGGCCGGTCTTGTATGGTAAATACCGCCCAAGCGCTCTGTCTATCTGTCTGTCTATCTCTATCTCTCTCTGTCTCTCTTTTTGTCTGTCTCTGTCTTTGTCTCTGTGTCTCTCTGTCTGTCTGTCTGTCTGTGTCTCTCTGTCTGTCTGTCTGTCTGTCTGTCTCTCTGTCTCTGTTTCTGTCTGTCTGTCTCTCTCTGTATCTCTGTCTGTCTACCTCTCTCTATCTATCTCCCTCTCTCTCTATCGCCACCCCTCTCACTCTCTCTCTCTTTTTTCTACAAAGTTTTTTGACGAGTGAAAGTTATCAGCGATCGCTTTAAGGTCTTATCAAAATAATGAAATCTTGAATTTTACGTAAAACTTAAGGTCTGAATATGGCAATAAAATTTTAAGTCGTAATACTGTGGATTCAAAATTGAAAAAACGTAGAAAATTTTCCATTGAGGAATCACGAAAAGATGGTCATTTCCTGTTGCCGGCATAATAGACTGACCTCGTGGCTTATTTGGATTTTGAGCAGGATAGACGAGGTGTTTGTCTGCTGTGGTGTAAAACACTACAGTACAATAAATACAATATAAAACAGTACAATACAAAACAGTATAATACCATACGATATGAAACGATAGAATATGATACAATACAGTGCATTACATTACAATGTAATATAGAATATGATACAATACAGTGCATTACATTCCAGTGTAATAGACTACAAGGCAACAAAACACAACACAATACAGTTGAATACAACACAATAGTTCTTTATTAATCTGAAGTTTACAACGTTAAAAGTGCAACTGGCAGCAAAACACACATACATGCACGCTCGCACGCGCACACACACAGAGACATACACACGCATGTAACAGACATATACACCACATATAATTCACACACACACACACACACACACACACACACACACACACACACACACACACACACACACACACACACACACACACACACACACACAGAGTTTCGGCAACAAATGAAAGGATAAAATAAAGCCAAAAAGCTATGGTAATTGTAAACAGAAGAAGAGAGAGACGGGGTGGAGGTACTTGTGTGTGTGAGTGAGTGTGAGTGTGTATGTGGGAGGGGGTGCGTGAGAGAGAGGAGAGAGACTCATACAGAGAGATAGAAAGAAAGAAAAAGAGAGAGAGAGAGAGAGAGAGAAAAGAGAGAAGAAAGAGAGAGAGAATACAGAGAGATAGAGAGACAGAGACAGAGAGACAGACAGACACACAGACAGAAGGAAGAGAGAGAGAGAAGAAAGAAAGAAATAGAGAGAGAGAAGAAAGAAAGAAAGAAAAGAAAGAAAGAGAAGAAGAAGAAGAAAGAAAGAAAAAGAGAAAGAGAAAGAAAAAAGGACAGAAAAAGAAAGAGAAAGAAAGAAAGAAATAAAGAAGAGAAAGAGAGAGAGAGAGAGAGAGAGAGAGAGAGAGAGAGAGAGAGAGGAGAGAGAGAGAGAGAGAGAGAGAACGTCACAAGAAAATTCGCGTCTAAGCTTACACCGAAGGAACATCTGTTATTTCTGCCACCCATGTTGACAAGTGGTTTATTAGAGCCACTTACGGCAGTCAAAGCAACGTGTTAATTTAGCACACACACACACACACACACATCACACACACATCACACACACACATACACACACACACACACACACACACACACACACACACACACACACACACACACACACACACACACACACACAACAAAACAACCCAAAAACCAAAACCAAAATAAAAAAACAACAACAGTGGACTCATATTCCGAGTAACATATATCCATCTTAAACGGCAGACAGCAGGTTTCATTGTACACTCTCAAAAAGCTTTGTCATGTTTGGCGTTTTATCTTGATTTGCTTTTGTTGTCATCTTGATTTGCCGTGTGATATTGTTACATGACTACACTGTAAATGCCTTTGTTGTTGTAGAAAGTGGTTGGGTTTTGTTCTGTTTTGTTTTGTTTTGTTTTCTCCTTCCTCTCCCCCCCCCCCCCCACTTCTGGTCCCGCCACATCAATGGCCACGCCACATCTATGGCCATGTCACGTTAATGACCACACCACATTAATGGCCACGCCTTATTAATGGCCACACCACATGAATGGCCACGCCATATTAATGGTGGCATGGCCACGCCACATTAATGGCCGCGCCATATTAATGGCCACGCCACATTAATGGCCACGCCACATTAATGGCCACGCCACATTAATGGCCACGCCATATTAATGTCCACACCACATTAATGGCCACGCCATATTAATGGCTACGCCACATTAATGGCCACGCCACATTAATTGCCACGCCACATTAATGTCCACACCACATTAATAGCCACGCCATATTAATGGCCACGCCATATTAGTGGCCACGCCACATTAAGACACATCAATGGCCACGCCACGTTAATGGCCACACCATTTTAATGGCCACGCCATATTAATGGCCACGTCACATTAATGGCCACGCCACATTACTGGCCACGCCATATTAATGGCCATGCCACATTACTGGCCACACCATATTAATGGCCACGTCACATTAATGGCCACTGAATCGTGGACAGTTTTTGTCAATGGTATCATTTTGATGACAATGGGGATGATAATCGTGATGCTATGAAATTCCATTCGTGCTTGAGACTGCATGACAGGGCTGTACTCTACACTTATTACCGTTAATGTATCCTGGCGTCAGCCAGGCCCGAGAGATACAGACTCTTGCGGTTTTGTTGAGAACATTTGAGCAACACAATAAGTGATGCTATCCACGAAATGGATGAGACTCGACTGTGTGGTCTCAAGAACCAGAAAAAAAAAAAACACGAAAAAGATCAAGAACGCGTATGTAATACAAGACAAGACAGGCGCAAATTTTCAGCCAACTGTCCTTTGTCAAGCGTAAGATCACAAACAAATAAACACCAGATACAAAAATTAAGAGAAAAAGACTGAAACTTCCCTGCTGCTCTGTCCAGTGTGAGAAAAGGAATAAGGATTCACATTACGAGTAACTTATATTCATCTTAAACGGCAGACGGAGAGGGAGAGAGAGAGAGAGAGAGAGAGAGAGAGAGAGAGAGAGAGAGAGAGAGAGAGAGAGAGAGAGAGAGAAAGAGAGACAGACAGACAGACAGACAGAGAAACAGAGAGACAGAGAGAGACAGAGAGAGACAAAGTGAGACAGATAGAGACAGAGACAGAGAGAGAGAGAGAGAGAGAGAGAGAGAGAGAGAGAGAGAGAGGAGAGAGAGAGAGAGAGAGCAGCTGTAGCCACCATGCTGTTTTTTTCCTTTTCTCACACTGGACGGAGCAGCAGGGAAGTTTCAGTCTTTTCAACCTAATTCTTTTTTCGTGTTTTTTTTCTTCTGGTTCCTGTTGGCTTGAACGGGGACAGTCACACTTGTTTTGGATTGTGTGGTCTCAAGTCTTCCCAACGAGCCCATATCACCACCAATCAGTTTTGGATATGAGCCGGGTGAGGCCGAAAAATCCCACAGTGATTTCAACGGGAATGATGGGGATTCGAACCCAGAACTTTCCAGTCGGTAGTCTGTTGCCCTAACCATTGTACCATGGCAATTTGTTGACTCCGTATTTTTCTGTTTCTTTTTGTTTTGTTTTGTTTTTTGTTTTTTGTTTTGGTTATCTTGATTTGTTTGATAGTATGTTACATGATTATCTTGTGAGAGCCTGTGTGATGTTCTATGTTTGTTTAAGTCTGTCATCAATGTGTTTTGTTTTGTCTTGGTTTACCTTGTAGTTTTTGGTACATGACTATTCACTTTGCTACAGGGCTGACAATAGGGACTTGTAATGGCTGGCTGGCTTTATGATTAACGATGAATTCGTTTTTTTTTTCTTTCTTCCTTTCTTTCTCTTCTGCTTCATGTTCTGCACTGCTCCCATGTCATTCATTACCTCCACACCGTTCTGCATCCATCCCTCCATCCCCCTGTGAGGGTACTGGGGGCTCTGTTCGCCATGAATAGTATCCCCACCTACTGTGCTATGAATTTCCTTTTTTCTGTCACTCTCTGTGTTTCTGCCTTACTCCTTTGCTATCTGCTGTCTCTTCCTATCGTTTTCTGCCTTGCTGGTCCATTCGCCTGTACGTGTTCTATAAAGCCTTACATGCTATCTCTTACGAACGATAACTGGGATAATTGGGAAATTGTATTGATTACAATCTTGGCTCTAAGGAAATGTGAGGCGCTAAAGCAAGTTTAATAATTTCTGTCTCTCTTTCTCTCCCCCCAATCTCTCTCTCCCTCTCCTTCTCTGTCTCTGTCTCTCTCTCTCTCTCTTTCTCTCTGTCTCTGTCTGTCTGTCTCTTCTTCCCTCCCCCCATCGTTGCCTGTTTGTCTGTCTGTCTGTCTCTCTCTTTCTCTCTCTCTTCTCTCTCTCTCTCTTTCTCTCTCTGTCCCTGTGTCTCTCTCTCCTTCTCTCTCTCTTTCTCTCTCCTCTCTCTCATTTACTCTCTCTCTATTTTTCTTCTTCTTTTCTCTCTCTCCTCACTCTTTCCCTACCTCTCTGTCTTTCTGTCTCTCTCTTTCTTCTTCGGCGCTGTGCTGACAGTGTGTGCTTAACTTTGCTTTGTTTCCTTGCGTGTTTCCTTTTCTCTTTCTCTCTCCTCTCTCTCTCTCTCTCTCTCTCTCTCTCTCTCTCTCCTCCCCTCCCTCTCTGTCTTTCTGTCTCTCTGTCTCTTTCTTCTTCGGCGCTGTGCTGACAGCGTGTGCTTACCCTTGCTTTGTTTCCTTGTATGTTTCCTTTCCTTCGGGGTAAATTATTCAGGGTATCGAACCTTGGGTTTCGGGCTGATCATTCCCTTTGCCACGTGCAAAGACTGTACGTCTGGCATTTGCTTGTTCGTGGTGCTTGTTCCCTTTTCTAACTGTTATTGTTATCGTTATTGTTGTTTAAAGCTCAGCCGACTGCATAGAGCCATATCAGGGTTATAACCGCTTCAAAACATAAAAAACTTCAAAAAGAAAAAAAAAGGAAAAGGAAAAGAAAATTAAGTGCACATAGCAATGCATTCACGTACATAATCTAAGGACATGCCCCTGGCGTTGACTATTCCGTCCAATTTATCGCACAAGGGATTTAAAAAAAAACATAACTGAACACAAATTCAAGCATACCTAAGGACGCCAAAACACATATGAAAATGGGCATAAATTACCTAAAAGTGCTTTTACATATCTCATATCCCTAGAGCCAAAAAATGCGCTAAACACATGTACCCAATTATCAATCCTAAAAAAGAAGCATGCAAGACTTCATCGAACACATACGGATGAATGGATCAGCAAGGCAGTAAATAATAGGAAGAATTGGCAGAAAGCAAAAGCGGAAGAAAGAAACAGAGTGAGTGACAAAAAAAGAGGACATTTCTAGCACAGAATTTCCAGTTCAGTTCAGTTGAGTGAGTTATAAAGTCCTACCACTCTTAGAGTATACGAGGACTAGCGAACACATTTTTTCAATAATTTTAAAGCATTGTGAAAAACCGATGCTTTATTCGGTTCTCTGATCCATCCTGGATTGGTAATCGAAGGGGTGAATGGATGCAGAATTTCCAGAAGGTGGGGATACTATTTATACTGAAAGAGCCCCGGGCATCCCCACGGGGGACCCTTTCTAACTAGTCAACACATCATAGATAATATTAGCAGAAGGGCAGCACTGATTTGGCCTGTTAATGACGAAAATGCTCTTTGTGCTTTACTCCCATGCCTAGTCGTAGATCTTAACAGTTTTTTTATGTGAAAACAAAAGGTCTTTTTTTACTCTTGAACACAAGGGAATTGTAGTAGAAGGAAAAGGCAGCTCTCCTGTGGCTGGCTTATAACAGTCGGTTACATATAAAAGTCTGATCCCAAGATCTTTTGCTGTCAGAAAACGATATAACGGTATTTCCACTTTTGAAACGCAGGAAGTCGACGGTAAAAATAGTTTAAAGTGGAAGGGGAGGGGGAGGGGGGGGTAGAAGGAGGGGAGAAACAGAGAGTGGGGGATAGGGGTAGGGGTGGAATTTCCTAGCCTTGATTTCGACAGAAAGTTTATTCTGTTCTGTTCGTTATTTTTTTTTTTCCCTGAGTGGTTTTCATATCAAAAGTACCATCTCCGCTTTTGAAGCAGAGATTGAAACGGTAGACATAGTATCACGGCAGGGTGCTTCACTTCCCAGGCCTGTGTATGAAAGAGGGGCCTTCTGCTCAAACCATTCATACACTTTCAAGTTTTTCCCCTATCAAACCCTATCATTAAAAAAGTGTTTTGCTCAAGTTAATCATAGGCTTTAAAAGATACTCCTATCAAAACGATCATTAAGAGTATTTTTCGCTCATGTCGTTCATAGGCTTTAAAGTTTTTTCTTTCCTATCAAAAGCTATCATCAAAGTGTTTTGCTCTAGTCCTTCATAGACTTGAAAGATTTTTCGTTAAGTACCAGTTCCACATTTGAACCTGCAAGGTAAACAGTAGAACTTGTATCAAGGGAACAGTAACACTCGGATGGTTTTCTCACGAAATAAGGACGGTGTTCTCTTGTTTCTGCATTTAATTTCATGATCAGGAAGAGAGTTCTTGAATGTTATACAGAACCGATAATGTTATACGGTTGTGAGTAGTGGAAAGTCAACATGCAAAGCCAGAACAAAATTGAGGCAGCCGAGATGCAAAGAAAACATACGAGACAGTCCTGATGGAGGCAGATACAAGAAGATCATTGATAAGGAAGATTAGGAAAAGACAGGCAACATTTGTAGGCCATTTTATGAGGAAAGGGGAATTAGAGCACCTGGTCACAACAGGAAAGCTGGAGAGAAAGAGAGCACCAGGTGGACCTAGGGAGAAAATATTGGACGGACTTCCAAGGTGGCTGATGACAGAGAGGGTGGAAGATGTGCTCGCGGCGACAAGAGATAGATGCATATGGAGGGCCATGATCGCCAACACCATGATGATGATGATGATATTTCATGATCTCATCATCATCGTCGTCATCATCATTATCATCATCATCATCGTCGTCATCATCATCATGTGCTTTGCTGCATGGATGTTGACGATCATGGCCCTCCATTCGAATCTGTCTTTTATCGCTGCAAGTTTGTCTCCTACAGTACATATGTATAACTATAATTTTGTTTTGCAATGATACGGCTTTACAGTGTTTGAAAGACAAGTGGAAACATTATCACGATTATCATTTCTAGATTTTTAAGCTTTTCTCTGGAAGCAATTATCACGAGTATCTTTTCTAGATTTAAAAGCTTTTCTCTGATATATAATACCACTTCCACTGCTGAGCTGAAGAAAGAAGCAAACAACGATAAAAACAAAACAAAACAAAACAACAAAAAACGGTATCAAGAAAAGAGCGGTACTCCATAACCTTTCTTCAACCAGAGAACGAAGTGTATTTTTCCTTGCCACTCTAGACATAAACATTTTCCCAGTCTTGATTTCCAGCTTCAGAGCCCAAGAAATAAACAAACAGGGAGAAAGCAGCAACAGTATCAAGAGAGGGGTGGGGTGGAGTGTGGGGTGGGGTTGGGGTGGGCTGCACACTTCTCCAGTGCCGTGCAACATGCGATCATACCGTGCAGAGGGGCGATGATTGAGATCTGACCCAACATCTGAGACTTCATGATAAGCATCGGAGCTGCGACACACAGCGGCAAAGACCCCCTGTCTCCTTTGATGTCGGTGGCAGGCAAAAGGAGAGAGAAACGTCTAGTCGTTTGCCAGCGGAAAGCCAGTTATAGTTTCAACAGCTGTTTGCTCATGACGGCCAGGAAACTGTTATAGGGAATAGGGGAAGTGTTGCTGTTTGTGTGTGTGTGTGTGTGTGTGTGTGTGTGTGTGTGTGTGTGTGTGTGTGTGTGTGTGTGTGTGTGTGTGTGTGTGTTGTGTGTTGTGAGTTGTGTGTTGTGTATGTGTGTGTGTGTGTGTGTGTGTGTGTGTGTGTGTGTTTGTGTGTGTGTGAGGTTTGTTATTATTCCACCTCTCTCTCTCTCTCTCTCTCCTTTTCTTCTTCTTTTCTTTTTCATTTATCATTTTAATTTACCACTCCCCCTCTCCTTTCCTTGTTTTTCTTTTACTCATTATTCTCTTGTTTGTTCCAGTTCAAACAGAAAACTATACCCTCTTTGAGGAGTGTTCTGAGCTTACTGTGTTTGTACTTTGCATCTGCTTCTATGCTAGCTGAATGGGTAGCGCAAACTGTGTTAGATTTGAGAAGTTCTATACAACATGGGAGATAATTCTCAAGAGTTATGTCCTTTGATTATACCCTCTCCAATAAAAAGGAGAAAGAGAGAGAGAGAGAGAGAGAGAGAGAGAGAGAGAGAGAGAGACAGACAGACAGACAGACAGAGAGAGAGAGAAATGAAATAACAAAACAGACAAACAAGCAAACAACAGCAGCAACAACAACAAAAATGAAAAGCTAAAAAACAAATAATGTTATTTTAGCACTTTTCAAACGTAAACAATACCCCCAAGTAAAACAAAAGTTTCAAAAAGTATGTTGGAGCTCGAGATTTTTCAAAAACCGTATTCCACACGCTTGAACAATTCCCACATGTGCTCCCACCCAAATCTCTCAGTGAATGGAATCACCCGAGCGCCGTGGACGCTGGCTTGGGCGAACTGAAACAATAAACAAAGCTGCTCTGTATCAACTGACACGGTGACTTTGTATCTTTCTGTTTTTATTTCAATCATTTGTTTGGTTCGGTTTGGTTTGGTTCCTTGCTTTGTTCAGTAACCCCTCACTTCCTCCACCAGCTGCAAAAACTTAACCCTTTTACACCTTCACCCTATCCGCCAGTTCCTGCAAGAGTCTCAGAGCTGGCAGACTTCTTGAGCCTGTGCAAGACACGATACACTGGCAAGGCCTCAAGACAGATGTTCACATGTTCAGATCGAACAGGTTGGAGGTAGGTGGGGGAAAGGGAACCCATGAAGGACTAAAATGGCACCACCAGAATGAATGTGAGGCCTTATCTCGCCATTGTGTGTTCCATCGTGCTGCTGGAATTCTACCAGATGTTTACAAAAAAAAAAAAAAAAAAAAAAAAAAAAAGAAAATGAAAAGAGAGAATTAAATCACGGACACGTACATACTCACACACACACAAACACACACACACACACACACGCACCACACACACACACACACACACACACACACACACACACACACACACACACACACATACAAGCACAAAGAGGACACACACTTTCACACTTTCACACACACACACGCACAGAGAACACACACGCACACACACTCACACATGCACACACGCACGCACGCACACACATATGCATACCCTTTCGTACCATCACCACCCCCCCCACACACACACACACACACACACGAACGCACCAACCAGGCATACACAAGTACAATCACATACACACAAGCAAGCACATCCACCCAACCACCGCCACCACCATCCCCCGACACACTTTCTCTCTCTCTCTCATTCACACACACACACACACACACACACACACCAAAAAAAAAAACAACACACACACACACACCTTCGAACCCACCCACCCACACACACACACACACACACACACACACACACACACACACACACACACACACACACACACACACACACACACACACACACACACACACACACACCACACACACAGTGGACGGATACAGAATTAACCTGAACAGAAGATCAAAGGGAACAACACCACCTCCTGGCGAAGTGAAAGAACATAGTGAATCACTAAACACAAGCCAGCTCATACTCAGCCCTACATTTAACCCTTTGACTCCCTCACCCTATCCACCAACTTCCTGCATTGTCAACCATGCTAGCAAAGCAAAAACTTAAACCCTTTGACTCTCACCCTGTCCACCAGCTTCCTGCATTGTCAACCATGCTAGCAAAGCGAAAACTTAACCCTTTGACTCGCTCACCCTATCCACCAGCATCCTGCACTGCAAACCATGCTGGCAAAGCAAAAACTTAACCCTCTGACTCCCTCACCTGCAGGAAGCTGGTGAATAGGGTGTAGGAATCCCCCGCTCAGTTTCAGTTTCAGTTTCTCAAGATGACGTCTCCGCGCTCGAGAACGAATTCCATATGCACTAATGTCACAGGCGCCACGTGTATGGTGACCGTGGCACGTGCCTTAAGCCTGCACATAAACCCATGAGCTGGCCAAGTCCTGAGGCCCTACTTAGAAACTGTTTTACCCAGTCTATATTTTGTACTGGTATTTTATCAGCCTACCACTGGAATACTCTTGGTTATATGTAAATGACATGTATATGTGTGTATCTTACCTTCAAAAAAGGAACATATATATAAAGTAAATGAATAAATCATTAAATGTCTGAATCACAAAACAATTAAAAAAAGGAGCATATATATAAAGTAAATAAATAAATCATTATATCTCTGAATCACAACACAGCTAGCTATTATGTATAAACTCGTCTCTCTCTCTCCGTTCAGGGCATGTCAGACCTTGCTGAACAGCAAAATGGGCTGTGTCTGGAGCATCATGCCTGGTCACTTTCGCGGCCTTTCAAACAACCCTGTGATTGAAGTAAGGCAATTAGAGCTTCTGACTGCTAACTGTCGAGATTATAAGGGGAGAGGTGCTGACAGCTATACGAGCTGATAACGGGACGGACTACCCCGAAAGAGAGATGAAGACCAGAGTGGGGCGAGAGAGGGGTCTTGCATTCTCTCTTGGTCGGGAGGCTGGGCTGGACCTGGTTGGTGCGCGATGTGTTGGCTATGTCCCGGGGTTTGCCATTCAGTTTGTAAAACAAGGTAACTGACGACTGAGTCCTAATGGGTCATGCAACGCATGGACAGTCCCCCTTTTTGCTTGAAGAAATGACTGTCGATTGGGGTCGGGGGCTTGGGAGGTGATTGTCCCGAGAATGGCGAGGCATTGGTGCTCCGGGTCCCATCCGCACCCTCGTGGTGTTTCTTATTAACTTTGCGGTTGGTGGATAGGGTGCGGGAGTCAGAGGGTTAACAATATCATCCACTGGGAGTGGTAGGTAGTAGGCCTACCCTTTGTCCTCAGGGCACACAACGCGAGAGAGAGAATTCAGATTTCAGTATCTGATGTATTTTGGCCATAGGCATATATACAGTTAGGGGTGTAAAAACAAGCGTTGTCACATGATGATTGTCGTTTTCAATAAAAGCAGCATAGACATCACACATACACACGCACACACACGCACACCACACATGTACACACACACACGCACGGAAACACACAAGCACATGCACACACACACACACACACACATGTATACACACACACACGCACGCACACACACACACATGCACATACACACACATACACACGCGCGCGCGCACACACACACACACACACACACACACACATACACACACACACACACACACACACACCCCTACCGTTCATACAACACCTTGAATGGTGTGATTATCACAAAAGCTCAACACATTTATTTGTATGATCATCAATAATACAAGACCTTTATGTGTGTGATTATCACCAATACAACAACTTTATTGAATTATCATCACTGACACAATGTCTTTATTAATATGATCATCACTAAGACATCACCTTCGTTGGTATAATGTCACTAATACAATACCTTTATTGATATGGTCATCACTAATACATCACTTGTATTGGTGTGATCATCACTAATAGATCACCTTTATTGGTATGATCATCACTAAAACAGCACTTTTATTGGTATGATCATCACTAATACACCACCTTTATTGGTATGATCGTCACTA